>ML793963.1:50428-73772 GCA_009831015.1 Picea engelmannii | reverse complement strand
AATTTTTTCACCAGTATTTGAGACCTATTCCATTAGATTCATCTCTTCTCCCTTATCACATTCATCCATATCATTTTTTTGCAAAAATTTTTGACCCTGCTCGCTCCCTTTTCAGTTCACCCATCCTCATGGCTCATACCCATAGCCAAGAACTGGAGTCTCGCTTCAACTCCTTGCAATCTAGTTTCCTCGAGACCCAAAAAGAAGTGCAACAACTCAGTGCTACTATTTCCTCCCATGATACATCCATCAATACCACCATAAATGCATCCGTAAATGTAGTCGTCCAGTCTGCAATGACGGAAGTCAAACACGAACTGACCACCCAGCTTGAATCTCTATTTTCATCACTCTGCACCAAACTCAAGATCCCTACCGATGACTCTTTTCCTGATGCACATACAAAGACTGAAGGTGAAACTTCTTCCCATTCCTTTCAGCCCCATCACTTTCAACGGGACATACGCCTTCCACAGGTGGATGTAACCAAATTTGATGGCTCAAACCCCACTGGTTGGGTCACCCAAATGGAACATTATTTCTCTCTCTACAACATTACCGATGACTTGGCCAAACTCTGGTATGGTGTTCTCCATCTAGATCAAGAACGTTGGCAATGGTGGCAATGGAGAAAAACTTCCCGTCAAGGGTATATTGTTTGGACCCAATTTGTGACTGAGTTTTATGACCGCTTTGACACTGACACCAACCATTTGGGTCATTTGACAAAATTGAAGCAATCATGCATAGTAGAAGACTTCATAGCTACATTTGAGCACCTGGCTTTTCGAACAGAGGGCATGAATGATGCTTTCTTTCGAGAGTCTTTTATCAGTGGCCTCAAGGAGGAGATTCAGGCCTATGTCCTCATGGCTCGACCTACGACTTGGGTGGAGGCTACTAAAAAAGATAAAGAATCACAAAAAAATATTTCCTCTCAAAACCGTAAGCCTTCCTTTATCCCTCGCCCTAAACCAGTAAACCCCACTACTCCCTCCGCCCCATTAAAGATCCAAAAATGGACCAGGGTTGAAATGGCTGAATGCCAACTCAAAGGCCTCTGTTATAATTGTGATGACAAATATTTCCCAGGCCACAAATGGAAGGATCAAAAGATTTTTATGGCCATTTCTGAGTATATTCCGGAAGAGGATGTTGACACTCCCCTTGTGCCTGAGTCACCAGAAATCACTGACATAAACCCTCCCTCTAAACCTCCTGAAGTGGAACCGATCATTTCCCTCAATGCTATCACCGAATTCTTTGCCCCCCAAACCCTCAAGCTAATCGGTTACATCAGGCACCGAAAGGTCATCATTCTAGTTGATAGTGGCAACACCAACAATTTTATCCATCGCCGCATTGCCGAAGAAACCCATTGCTACATCCATCCTGTCAAAAATTTCCAAATCATGATTGCCAATGGTGGTTCTATGAAATGTGGCGGGCGCTGTGAAAATGTGTGTCTCCAAATCAGTGACTACCACCTAAAATCCCATATGTTTGCTATTGACATGGGCAGTTGCGACATTGTGTTGGGTGCAGACTAGCTAAGGACTTTAGGTCCCATTCTCATGGATTTTCAGAACTTAACCATGCAATTTGACCAAGGAGGCCACCAATATAAATTCCAAGGCATCATTGTTGGTTCACCTAAGGTCATCAGTTCTCATCGCATGGAAAAAATGCTCAAAAAAGGTCATTCTGGTGTCATTGCCCAACTCCACGCCATACAAGCCATAGAGACACCCCCAGTGCCCCAAGACCTCCAAGCCCTCCTTTCTAAACATAAAAAATCATTTTCCACTCCCCAAGGACTCCCTCCTTCTCGAGGTGTTCATGATCATTCCATTCCCCTTGTCCCAGGAAGCCTTCGCCCCAATATCCGTCCATATTTCCACCCCTTTGCACAAAAAAATGAAATTGAAAAAATGGTGCAGGAACTCCTTACTGTCGGCGTCATCCGTCCTAGTACGAGCCCTACTCCTCTCCGGTCATCATGGTACTGAAGAAATAATTTTATTGGAGAATGTGTCCTGACTTCCATGCTCTCAACAAACTGACCATCAAATACAAATTTCCCATTCCTGACATTGATGACCTCCTGGATGAATTGAGTGGTGCCCAATTCTTTACCAAACTTGATCTTCTCTCGGGCTATCACCAAATACGTATGAAAGAGGCCGACATTCCCAAGACCGCCTTTCGCACTCATGAGGGCCACTATGATTTTTTGGTCATGCCCTTTGGTTTGTGCAACGCACCCTCCACCTTCCAGAGCCTCATGAACCATGTCTTCTGCCCTTTTCTCCATCATTTTGTCTTAGTTTTCTTTGATGATATCCTCATCTATAGAAAAACCCGGACAAACCATCTTACTCATGTGGTTCAAGTTCTTTGCCTACTCTCTCAGCACCAACTTTTCCTGAAATAGTCCAGATGTGCTTTTGGTGCCTCAGAAGTAGAATACTTGGGTCATCTGGTGGGAAAGGATGGCGTCAGGGTGGACCCAAAAAATATTGAAGCTATGAAAAACTGGCCGCACCCAAAGACTCTCAAAATCTTGCATGGATTTTTGGGCCTCACAGGGTATTATCGCAAGTTCATTAAGAACTACGAAAAGATTGCAACACCTCTCACGACTCTCCTCAAAAAGAACTATTTCACTTGGACTCCAGCAGCTACTCAAGATTTTCAAACCTTGAAGATGGCCATGTGAACCACTCCAGTTCTGGCCCTTCCTGACTTCACAAAGACCTTTGTGTTGGAATGTGACGCCTCAGGGAAAGGAATCGACACTGTCCTTATGCAAGAGGATCGACCTTTGGCCTTCACTAGCAAGCAACTGTCTTAAAGGAATCTGGGCAAACCCATTTATGAAAAAGAAATGTTGGCGATTCTGCATGTCGTTGAGTTGTGGCATCCTTATCTCTTGGGGCAACGCTTCCAAATTAAGACCGATCATCAAAGCCTCAAGTACTTTCTGGAACAACGCATTTCCTCCCAGGAGAAACAAAAATGGGTGACTAAGCTCTTTGGATATGATTATGAGATCATTTACAAGAAGGGAAAAGACAATGTCATGGAAGATGCACTATCCCGGAAATATGAATATGAAGGGTCCCTTTTTTCTCTTTCCTTCATTGTACCCGATTGGCTCCAAGCTGTGCATCAGGAATGGCTTCAAGATCCCAAAAGTTCGCATATGATCCAAAAAATGAAGAACAAGGCTCCGACTCCCGTAGGGTACTCCTGGCTCTAGGATGAGCTTCGATACAAAGGCCGCTTGTATTTAAGTAAACAATCCAATCTCAAATCCATGGTACTTTCTGAGCTTCATGCTACACCCAGAGTGGGGTACTCAGGGTTCACCAAAACATATGACCGATTCAAACTTTCTTTTTTCTAGGATGGAATGAAACAAGACATCCGTAAGTTTGTTGCTGAATGTGAGATGTGTCAACGCAACAAGGGAGAAATAGTCAAATCTCTAGGCATCCTCCAACCGCTTCTGATTCCCCCTGCTATTTGGAAGGATATCTCTATGAACTTTATTACAGGCTTACCCAAATCGGGGAATAAATCAGTCATAATGGTGGTGGTGGATCACCTTTCCAAGTATGCTCATTTTTGTGCTCTTCACCACCCATTTACTGCATCCACAGTGGCTCAAATTTTCATGGACCAGGTCTTCAAGCTTCATGGCATGCCACACTCTATTGTTTCTGAATGAGACCCAACTTTCACAAGAAATTTTTGGCAAGAACTGTTTAAGCTACAAGGCACACAATTGCATCTCAGCTCAACTTATCATCCCCAAACGAATCGACAAAGAGAAGTTGTCAACAAGTATTTGGAAACATATCTCGGGTGCTTTGCCTATGAAAAACAAGACCAGTGGGCTCAATGGTTACCCCTCGCCGAATAGTGGTACAACACTACATACCATACAACCACTCGCATGTCTCCTTTTGAAGCAGTATATGGATAGAAGTCACCTTCAGTTCTCTCATACTTACTAGGTACCTCGAAGGTCCAGGCGGTTGACCAAACACTTACAGTCTGAGAGGATATCCTTCGTACCCTTAAAGAGAACTTGGTCATGGCACAAAATAGAATGAAGCAGCAAGAAAATCAAGGTCACTCCGAACATCAATTTGCAGAAGGGGATTAGGTGTTTCTGATACTGCAACCATATAAGCAAACTTCCCTCAAGGCCGAGCATTTTCAGAAGCTAGCACCCAAATTTTATGGCCCTTACACAGTTCTCAAGCATGTGGGACAAGTCACATATCAGTTAGCTCTACCCAGTCAGTTGAAGCTACATCCTGTTTTTCATGTTTCATGCTTGAAGAAGGTGATTGGAACCAGGTGCCAAATTCAAGCCAACCTTCCAGAGTTAGTTGAAGAAGGATCCATTTGGCTACAACTAGAAGCAGTTTTGGACCAGCGTGAGCGTCGCCTGTGTCATAGAACCATCAAGGAAGTGCTAGTACAGTGGAAAGATATGACTCCAACAGATGCCACATGGGAACCAACTACCATTCTGCAACAGTTTCCACATCTCAAGCCTCGAGGACAAGGTTGTTTTTAACGGGGCGGACATGTTAAGGTCCTAACCCGCACATAGGTAGATCAATGTATTTTGATGTAATAAAGGTCAATATTAATAAGGCCTTTCAATAAAATAGAATAAGGCGGATGTAAGAAGACCTAGTATAAGCTTTTGCTTCTAGAAGGATTTGCCTCTAGATGCTTCTCTTAATAGACATATTTAGTATAAATAAGGGTCGAGGGTATGAAAACCCTAGCTTGGAGATTATTGTAACATAGTGTTGCTCGATTGGAGGTTGCCCCCTCAAAGAGGCCTATGAACATTTCTTTCTAAATCAAAGTGCTATTCTATTTTTGTTCTTATATCATTTATGTGTTATTGTGGAGATTATGCTGGATATTTTACTGTTATTCTACCATTTCTAGAATTTTATTTATGTTCTGTATATTTTATATATCTGGTATCTTGCATTTTACCTTGGGAACTATGACCTCAATAATTTTAACCTTAGGAACTACGACCTCAATAAATTTGACCTCATGAACAATGACCTTGAGAATGTTGACCTCGAGAATTATGACCTCGGGAACTATAACATCAAGAACTTTGACCTCGAGAACTTTGGCCTTAGGAACTATGACATAAGTTTCTAAGTTCATAACTCTAAGAGGCCATAGTTCCTAAGGTCAAATTTCATGAGTTCATAGTTCTTGGGATCATAGTTACTGAGTTCAAATTTATCGATATCACTACCTTAGAAAATTTAACCTCATTAACTATGACCTGAGGTCATAGTTCCCAAGGTAAAAGTTCATAAGTTCATAATTCCTCAAGTCATAGTTCCTGAGGTCAAAGTGTGTGAGGTCATAGTTCCAATAGGTCATAGTTATTGAGAATAAATTTATGAGGTCATATTTCCTAAAATCATAGTTCCTAAGGTCATAGTTCCAATAGTTCGTAGTTATTAAGCAACCATAAATTCATGAGGTCATAGTTCCTAAAATCATAGTTTCTAAGGTCAAATTTCCCAAATTCAAATCTCCTAAGGCCATAGTTCTTGAGGTCAAATTTCTTGAGGTTAGGAACTATGACCTCAGGAACTTTTACCTCGAGAATTATGAAGTTAGGAACTATGACCTTAAGAAATTTAACCTCATCAACTATGACCTCAAGAATCATGGCATATGAACTAGTTAAAAGTTCTTGAGGTCATAGTTACTCAAGAACTATCATAGTTCCTAAAATTTTACCTCAAGAACTATAGTTCCCATAATTTAACCATAATTTTCGAAATTTAACCTCAGGAACTATGATCTCAAAAAATTTTACCTTAGAAATTTCTTGAGGTCCTAGTTCCTAAGGTCAAAATTATCGACGTGATAGTTCTTAAGGTTAATGTTCCTATGGTCACAGTTCCTGAGGTTGAAGTTCCTATGTCAAAATTTCTCAACGTTAACCTTAGGAACTATTATCTCAAGAGCTTTTACCTCAAGAAATTTAACCTTGGGAACTATGACCTTAAGAACTTTAACCTCAATAGATTTGACCTTAGGAACTATGACCTAAATAAATTTAACCTTGGGAGTTAAGACCTATGGAATTATGAATTTAGTAACTATGGAAAAAGAACTAGTTTAAAGTTCCTAAGTTTATAGTTCCTCGGGAAATATTGTAGTTCCTGAGGTCATATATTTTAATATACATGAATTATGACCTTAGGAGATTTAACTTTAGGAACTATGACCTTGAGAACTTTCACCTTGGGAACTATGACCTTAGGAGATTTATGAGCTCAAATTTCTCAAGATCATAGTTCTTCAGATTAATTTTCAAGAACTATTTTTAAATTTTAGTAACTATATCTCTTGAGATTAAATTTAAATATCTATGATAGTTCTAGAGGAAATTTAAATAACTTGGGGTTGTCAAATTTGATTATGTCCTTATAGGACTATGGTAAACAAATTAGGAACTGCTGTATTTTTTTACTTTGTCCTCCAGATATAAGGCACGAGCCTTAATAATTCCAAGAATTTGTTTATCAAATCATTCATAGCCATTTGACCGAGTCGTAGCTCATAAAACGCTTTAGTTTTTCTTTCATAGTAACTTTCAGATAAATATTGCTTCTTAAAGTATTTATTAAAATCCGACCACTCCATCTGTTTTTCCTTTAGTCCATTGGCCAACTTCAGGTCCTTCCACCATATGCCTGCTTTTCCTTTCAAGTTATAGATGGCCATTCTGACCATCATATTGTTGGAATAGTTGTGTATTTGGAAATACTTTTTTATGTCTAATAACCATGTTTTAGCCTCCTCCCCTATTCTGGATTCCCTATCAAAGGTGGACAATTTGATTTTCTTAAACTCTCCCTCTAGGTGATCCACTTGTTTCCTTTTTCTTCCTGTGTTTTTTTTTATCTTCTCTTGATGGTGTACCTTTGGAAGAGTTGTCCCCTTTTTCTCCTTCAGGACTAGAATTTTTGGAGGCCCTTTTATTGACCTCTACTTCTTCATTGTTGTCTTTTTGGCTCTTCTTTGTTACTATGCTATGCACAAGTACTTCATTTATTTTTCGTTGTTCTTGTTGTGACTTTTTCAGTTTCTCATTGTCTTCTTTGAAAACTTGCAGTTCCATAATGAAATTTCTCATAGTTTCCAAAATCTCGATAGGTGAGCTTCTGTCACTGTTCTGCCTCTTTTCTTCAGGAGTTATTTTCTCAATATTCTCCTCTAGTCCAATCTCCGCTTCATTTTGTGCTTCCATGATCACAACATAAATAAGTTTTTTTGTTTGTAACACTAATTTGTTTTGTTACATTTTCATAAAACATAAAATATGTGTTGACCAAATACTTTTGTCCCTGTTTAAGGTCCAAGTGTTGTAACCTTTGTTTTGATACCATATGTAATGTACCTCAAATTTACCCATAATTTTGTTTTTTTGAGGAACATTGAATCTTCTTTCTATTTAAATAACTAATTATGGAAGACTTATAGTTAATATAGGTAGGTAATTACCGTCATTGTTAACTTCTAAAAAGTTGATATTTTCTAATTATAAACAATAATAAACTATCATCTGAAAAGGATCTAACTCAAACTTACTTCATACCGCATAGACATTCTATACAAAAGGGCAAAGTTACTTTACTATACCCTAACCTCTCGGATTCCAGGCATATCTACAATGATTAATCCCTTACCTTTTAACATTGGATTTTATAACCTTAATCCCTACTAGTATTATAATCCTTTTATATGTGTGTTCTATGATACCTAGGACTCTTAGTCCTATAATCCTTTCTAAGCATGGATTCCCATGTCAGCGCACATGAGAAAACCCCATTCGACACTACGAAATAAATCTCCCTATACGATAGACCCTTTAAAAGGATTGAAAGCATACACCCGTATTGAGAAGGTTATAGGCCTAACCTATGGTGATTATAAGTTACTTTACATGGCCGAACAAAAGCCTTTTGAACATTGGTTGTGATTAAAACTTTAGACTATTATTATTGTTAAAGAACTGTTAGTCATGATTTAATTGAAGGATGATAACTAGAATTTGATAGACCTGTGTATCGTGCCTTAAGGATTTTTCCTTTCCTCGCATTAACTTAGTATGGATTCATAATGTTTTTTGTCAGTCATGAGTTAAAGATCCCCTGTCCAATCCATTAATGGAGACCCTGGGTGAGGTAATCTTGAGGCCATCACTAGACCCCGTGTCCAATATGATTTTTCCATCTCAGCCCCATCACATGGCCAGATGTGGTATTTGTACTTCCTCTATTACTCTGCATGGTAAGAGTTACAGGTCGATTGTGAGTCTTCTGTGTGATGCTTCAACATTCACTCTGTGTTTTTTCCTCGACGAGAGTGGTTGATGTTATGGAGGTCCTTACCCAGTGGAATGAAGAAAGGATATGCAACCCCCTGGTGATTTCAAGACACACTTATGCTATTTGAAAATGGGTTGTAAATTCAAGATGTTTTGGTCATCTCTGTAACTATTATTCTTTATGGTTTTATAGGGAATATTTTCCCTTTCGTTAGTTTTTGAGTCTCTGGAATATTTCCCTCCAATCATGGGTAGATTAGTAAGTATTTCAGTGGTAATGTCTTGTGTATTTATATTCCCTGTGAGGTAGCCAATTCAGTCTACAACAACCATTGATTCGTGAAGGCTTCTACACAGGCAGTCTTCAGTTTGAAATGGGGATATTCCCTATAGTGTTAGGGTTCTGTCAACAACGAATACCCTCATTTATTTCTTTGTCTTTTAACTTGGAATTTAAATTGGTAGATGCTCATAATATTTGTTTCTATAAAATCAGTGGTTAATCTTCTCAATGTCAAGTAGTTTTGTACAAGACTGTATGTTTAAAGTTCTTTGGACAAACCCATGCTCTTTTGCGAGGTTTTTCGTCAAGACTAGGTCTCGACTCTCATTATTAATTACTCTTTGACTGGGCTAACTCTTATCATGATCGATGTAGAAAAACCTTAGTCTGTCCTCTTTCCTTGTATTCTTTGTTTGGTTTAGTATTAAGACTATAAGTTATCGACCTCTTGGCCTACTGTGGAGACCCAATATTCTTGGGTCTTTAATTTGTGAAGTCGTGGCCACATTCCTGTAACCGTGGTAAAAGTTTCTTTATTAATGTATAGGGTTTTGGCTTCAACTCAAAATTTATTTGTTTACCATAATAGTTCACGTACATGCATAGATATAAGTTCTAAGTTTCCACTATATAGCATTTTTCAGAACTTCATAACTCTTAAAGTATTTACATTTATTCTTTGTTCTTGTATTTTCTTATGATTGTGAAATCAAAAATCTTGTGGCAACATCTGTGACTTGCATTCGTATGATTTTTTATGGAGCTTGTTTTATACTATGCGTCCTTGAATCAAACTCTGGTTGAAAAGCTTCTTTATTTTCCTACTATAGTTCATGGTTAAATATTTGGTTACTATGATCTAATGATGGGACCCCTGTTTGTTGCGAGGGTACCCATCAGGCCAACCTTGGTCCGACTTTCCCACTTTGGGTCTGTACATGATTTATTCCACGACGTAGATGGACAAACAATAGGCCCAAATCACAAGCTAAGTGAAGTAATAAATTATATCTCTGATATTTATTTGGCATAGAATTTATCGTGGTAATTACTCTATGTTCGACATTTTAATTTTTATTCACTTCTAATCTGATATTAATTAACATTTTATTGGTTTCCTTGCAGGGATATTAATCATCCAAAGTATTAGGATTCCCATAGTCATTACTTGTGCGAAAGGTACTCGGGTTCCAATCTTACAACGTTTCTGTAACAAAAAAAAAACAAATGACTCCAGGTTCTATCATAAGGATCTTGTTCTGGCCTAGAATATTGTTATCATGGGATACATACCAGGCTCCTATATTAGTTGGTTAATTGTATATTCAGTTTTTAAATAAAGTAGATATGGGAAATACCCATACTGTGAAATTACTTTATGTATTTACCATTCCAAACCTTTGCTTGTCTGTTATTTTGTAATGAAACAGGACTGTACTATTTTCTCCTAAATGTATAGCCGATTTAGATGGAAACTCAAATTTCAAGTTATGTAACAGTCAATCATTTGTTTCAGTATATAACTAAGGAATCTGTATTGGATAGAAATATGTATTCATATAATGAAATTATATTTTACATCCCGTCTGGGTCTGCTTTGATATTTATAAAAATCGAGCGTCCCTTAGTTATTTATATGGAAGCGCATCTTCTGATCCACATAAATATGTATACACATATATGTTTATATGTTTTTCCAAGATTTAAGTTAGTACTTTCACAGTTTAATATTACATGAATCTAAACATCTATATGTCTGTGTACCCATGCCTGGTAGAGGTTAAAATCACCCTAAAATGATTCTATTTTTTCTTATAGGCATACCCCATGTACCTACCATAACCAACACACAATAACTCTATTTCTTCATTCATTAATAAAATAAATATGTTCCTATAACAACTAACACATCATAGCTTATTACTTCATTCATTAACGAAATGAATCTGTTCCTACCACATAATAGTAGTTTTATTACTTTATTAATAAAAACAAAATAAACATGTTCCTACAACATATAACAATGGTTTTATTACTTCATTCATCAATAAAATAAATATGTTCCAACAACAGATAACAATAGTATCATTACTTCAATCATTAACAAAATCAAATCTCCAAGGATTCACCCTATAATTCATTTTATCCTACTTAGCCATTATCTAACAAAGATAATTCATATCATTCTAGTAACATAAGTATATGCATTCTATTAGCCACAAAGAAATAGGACATCCATCCAGGAATAATAATAAAATGTATACTACCAACTATTTATTCAACAAAAATTCAACCAAAGAAGAGTAGAGGAACATATCTGAACCAAACACTGAAACAACAAATGGAACAGCCAAGTTCCACCCAGCCCTAGAACAAAGCGGCCAATCTACTTTCTCTGTTCACCCCCTAGCCTAACCATGAACCCATGAGGGAGAACTTCAGAACTCCTCCTTAGCTATAGTCCTTCTTCAATTACATAAAACTTCTCCTTGCCTCACACTCAGAAAGCAGTGCTCATAAAAGCAAGTGATATTATTTTCCCCAACATACTTGGAAATGTCCTGCCTCCTCTCATATGCTATATATGAAAATAGAATTTGTTCCTAGGTCTTTTCCCCTTGGTATATTTCGTAGCTTTACAAATCCTTGATTTTCAGAGGCTACCAATGGCCAACTTCCTGATTTTCCACTTGTAACATTCAACCCCGAGGTAGTTCCAACATGTTCCCCACTCATGGAGTCATGGTTAGTTAATTTCAACTTGGTTGTTCTATTTGTCCATTAGCAATAAATAAATAAAATATTTGTTTCCTACAAGTGTCATAGTCAAATAGTTGGTTGGGACAAATCAAATCTTTTCCCAACAGTCATAATCATAATTTACAATTAACTAAATTCAAAATTTGAAATTGCCATAATTGGCAATAACTTTCCAATTTTGAATTTACCAAAGACGGAAATAATTTCCTAAGTATTTTTAGACTTAATAATAATTGTTTTTTGGGGGGGATATTACAAGCATTCTTATACTTGAATATATATTCATACTTATTCCAATATTCCTAAGATCAACAAAAAAATTGAACTGATATTTATTATCCTATTGCGGAATTCAGAGGTTACATCATTTGAATATTACACTTCAACACATTCACTAACAACTGTCACACACAGTAGTTTCTTAATTCTACTCACTGATAAATTCCATTTGTAAAGAAAACTTGTTCTCCAATTCATTTCATTCTACCAACCATTATCCCATACAACAATTCAACAAAAACAAGAAATAAAAGTACATATCTGAACAAAGTGTTGAGACAACAAATGGAACAACCAAGTTCCACCCAATCATAGAACAGAACAACCAATCTACTTGCTCTGTTCACCCCCTAGCATGACCATGGATCCATGAGGGTGAATCCTGAAACTCCTCTTTCTCTATAGTCCTCTTGAGATCAGAAATCCTCCTTTTCCCACACTCAGAAAATACTTCTCATAACAAGTGATATCCTTTCCCCCCCACATTATAGGCAACGTCCTACCTCCTCCAATATGCTATATATGCAAAAGAATATTGTTCCTAGGTCTTTTCCCCTTGGTAATTTTTGAATATTTACAAATCCCTGATTTTCAGGGGCTACCAATGGCCAAATTCTTGATTTCCCACTTGTGAAATTCAACCCTGAGGTATTTCAAGCATGTTCCCCACTCATGAAGTCATGGTCAGCTGATTTCAACTTGGTTGTTCCATTTGTCTCTCAGCAATGAATATAAAAATTATTTGTTTCTTGCAAGTGTCATAACCAAATATTTGGTTGGGAAAATCAATTTTTTTCCCAACAATCACAATAATAAATTACAATTAACCAAATTCAGAATTTGGAATTTCCATAAATGGCAATAATTTTCCAAATTCAAATTTGCCAAAAATGGAAATAAGTTCCTAAGTGTATTCAAACTTCAATAATAATTTATTTTGGGGGATATTACATGGAAAAAGGTTTCCAAAAGAAGAACTATCATTCCAACCCCCAAAGTGATCAAGGGGGAGGTAGACCAGTTAATATGGGAGTCAATAAAGTTGGGGATGGACCCAGAGAACCATTAAAGTGTTGGGAGTGTGGAGAAACTCACTTGAGGAGAAATTGTCTACGCTTAATTTCCACAGCAAGAACTAGAGTACATAACCTGCAAGAAGATTCTATAGTAGGAGAAATGCATAGAAGCATGCAGAAAATTAATGCAGTTGTAGATGGTAGGCAAGTTGATCATCAATCCACTATCATGGAGGTTAAAGGTAAAATTTATGATAACCACATTTCTATATTAATTGAACCAGGAGATAGTCTGAGTTATGTTACGCCTAATTTAGTTTAATCAAACAAAATAAAGAAAGAAAATCATGCTAAGTCCTGGTTAGTACAGTTAGCAACAATGACTAAGAGAAAAGTAACAAATTTCATTCATGAATGTGAACTCGACATAGATGGTCAAAGCACAAAGTTAGATTTGAAAATTTTACCTTTTGGATCTTATGATATAATGATTGGAATGGACAGGTTAGAGAAACATAAAGTAATTTTAAAATGTTACAAAAAGTCACTTACTTACAGAGACGAAAAAAACATCGTTAGAACGATACAAAAGATCAAAAAACCATTTTCGGTGAGACAGATATCAACTGTGTAGTTTAAGAAATGTATGAATAAGGGTTGGCAAGTTTATGTTGTTCAAGTAACTAATCTGTTAGAAAAGGAAAATAAACCCACTCTACAAGACTTTGGAGTCCTACATGGGTTTAGAGATGTATTTTTGGATGAAATACCAGAACTTCCTCCAAGAAGAGAGATAGATTTCTCTATCGATCTACTACCTAGATCTACCCCAATAACTAAGGCACCTTATGGAATGAGTTTACCCGAATTAACAGAAATGAAAATTCACCTACACCAACCGTTAGATAAAGGATATATCATACCAAGTGTCTCGCCTTCGGGATCACCATTTCTTTTCGTTAAAACAAAATATGGGACTTTGAGGCTATGCATTGATTATCGACAACTAAATAAGATGACAATTAAAAATAAGTATCCTTTACCCATAATTAACGACCTGTTTGACCAAGTGGGAGGAGAAACGATATTATCTAAGTTATATTTAAGGTATGGTTATCACCAAGTCAGAATAATGGATGAAGATATAAATAAAACAACATTTAGAACACGATGCAGAGACTATGAATTTGTCATAATTTCGTCTGGTATTACTAATGTACCAACAAACTTTATGTATTTGATGAATAGTATATTCAATCAATATTTGGATAAATTTGTATTGGTGTTTATCAATGATATTTTAGTTTACTTGAAAATTGAAGAAGAACATCAAGAACATATTAAAATAATATTGCAGACCTTAAGGAAACACAAGTTGTATGCAAAGTTTGAAAAATTCATCTTCTACCAAAGAAGGATATAGTACCTAGGACACATGATATCTAAAGAGGGTATTGTAGTTGATCCAGAGAAAAACAAATCCATTATGGAATGGCCTATCCCTATGTATGTAGTAGACATTAGATCATTTATGGGAATTACCGGTTATTACTGCAAATTTATCAAAGGATTTTCTAAGATCGCATATCCATTTATATCTCTACAGAAAAAGGGAATAAGGTTTACTTGGGCACAAAAGTGTCAGGACAACTTTCACAAGATAAAGGGACTGTTAACGACAACACCTATCCTAAGAGTAGAAGATCCTCATAAAGACTTTACAGTTTGTGTGGATGCAAGAAAAGAAGGCTTGGGAGGTGTCCTAACACAAGATGGACATGTCATATTTTACGAATCACATAAACTAAAAGAACATGAATGAAACTAAGTTACACATGATTTGGAGTTAGCATTCGTAATTCATGCGTTGAAAATATGGCGACATTATTTAATGGGGAGAAAGTTTCTGCTACTAACCAAAAACAGTGGTGTGAATTTTTTATTCAATCAACCATATCTCAACGCAAGGCAAGCGAGGTGGCTAGCCTTTTTAAGTTAGTTTCATTTCAAGGTAAGACACGTCAAAGGAAAAGAAAACAAAGTTTCAAATGTCCTAAGTCTAAGTACTAACAAACTTTCTGAGATAAGTGTTAGCAAAGCATAAAACAACATCAAACAAAGAATAAAATTTGCAAGCTGTAATGACAAAAAATACATCAAAAGAACAAGAAAATTACAAGAAAATGTAGAAAATTGGACAAAGTAGATATGAGTTTGGATAAAAATGGACTGCTAAGATTCAAAACTAGGTTGTACATACCTAACTCTGTTGAATTAAGGTTAACAATTCTTGGAGAATTGCATAAAAAACCATATTCTGGTCATCCAGGATACCAGAAAATGATAACATCCTGAAGAAAATTGTTTTATTGGACTAACATGAAAAGTGAAAAACTTGAATACTTATCTAAATGCTTGATTTTCAATAGGTAAAGGCTGAATATCAACATCCAGCTGGCCTGCTACAAGCTCTACCTATACCAGAATGGAAGTTGGAGATTATCACATTAGACTTCATTACAGGTTTTCCTAAGACTCAAAATCAAAATGAATCGATTATGGTAGTGATTGATAAACTTAGAAAATATGTACATTTTATATGTGTGAAATCTACTTATAAAGAAATTAATATCACTAAAATATTTATATTACATGGAATTCCTAAGATGGTTATTTTGGATAGAGATGTCAAATTTATGTCAAAGTTTTGGAAGGAATTGTTTGCAAGATTGGATACTAACCTGCATTTTAGCACAAGATAACATCCACAAACGGATGGGAAAACCAAACGAATGAATCATATTGTGGAAGATATGTTACAAATGTACATGAGAATAAATCCAACTAAGTGGGAGGAGTACCTACACTTAGTTGAATTTTCTTACAATAATTGCTATCGAATATCAGCCAAGATGAGTCCCTTCGAAGCATTATATGGAAGGAAATGTAAAACTCCAATTATATTGGATAATCTAGTTGACATACTTATGATGGGACCGGAAATTCTCCAAGAAATGGAGAAAATGGTAACAATGGTACAACAAAATTTAAAAGAGGCCCAAGACCGACATAAAAGATACACATATTTAAAAAGGAGACACTAGGAATTTCAAATTGGGGACCATGTATATATGAAATTCAAAGCAAAGAGAATCTTTCTAAATATAGGAAATTGTTCAAAGTTGGTGCCCAAGTTTTATGGCCCCTTCAAGATTTTAGCTCGAATTGAACCCATGGTGTGTCAACTTGTACTTCCTGCAAACTTAAAAGTTCATAATGCTTTTCATGTTTCTTTATTAAAAATGTATATTCATGATCCTACTCACATCATTGATTGGAACATGGTGCAGGTGGATCCATAAGGCGAGTTCCAAGTAGAACCTTTGCGCATTCTGGACAGGAAAGAAACAGTACTACAGAACAGAGCCATCACCCAGGTAAAAGTGCAATGAAAGAACTTTATCCCTGAGGAGGCCACTTGGGAATTGGATGAAGATTTGCATAAATATTAGCCAAACCTATTCTGAGAGAGGAATGAAAACTGGGGACAATTTTGTACTTAAGGAGGAGAGGATCTAATATCCCCAAAAATATTAGAATATTAAATTCTAAATGTACATGGGAATAACTTTCTGTTTTTGACAAATTCGGATTTGGAAATTATTTTCCATTTATGGAAAATCCAAATTTGGAATTTTATTATTGTAATTAATTATTTGATGACTGTTGGGCAAAGATTTGACTTTCCCAACTAACTTCGTTTATTTTTGACACATGTGAAAGAGAAACATTTTATAAATTAAATGTTGGAAGACAAGTAGAACAACCAGATTAAAAATAGTTGACCATGACTCAATGAGTGGAGAACAGATTTGAATTACCTCAAGGATGATTTTTACAAGTGGAAAATGTGGGATTTGACCACTAGCAGCCCCTAAAAATCAGTTTTTTTAAAAGTTGTGAATTCACCAAGGAGGGAAGGAAAGACCTAGGCATAAGATGCATATAAAAACAACATATGGAGGAGGCGGGACATTTCTTAGTATGTTGGAGAAAGGAAACTACTTGTTGTTATGAACAATGTTAGTGTGAGGCAAGGGAATTTATGATCTATGGATGGTAAATGTAGCTAAGGATGATCATTTCAGTTTTCCCTTATGGACTCATGGTCAAGGTAGGGGGTGCACAGGGCAAGTGAACTTGGTTTTTCTGTTCTATGGTTGGGTGGAACATGGTTATTCCATTTTTATCCCAGCATCAAGTTTTTAGATATGTACCTTTACTTGCAGTCTTTTTCAATATTCTACTTGATTATTAGTTGTTAGTAATGTGATGGTTTATGTGATGATGGTATATATATATATATATATATATATATGCTCACCTATATAGAAATAGAAGAACTGTTGTATGTTCCTCTTAATAAATTAAATATGGTTATACATATATGAACAATTATATATATATATATCTTCATGAAAAATAAATGATAGAAATGATTGTATGTTTCTGTTGGTCATTAATATATACATATAAGGGACTAAATATACATATATGTGTTCATGCATAAAGGAATTTCTATATTCCTATTGACCATTGAATTAGATATATGTTGAATAACTATTTCAAATATGTACAAGTACCATAAAGAACAGATAAAATGAATAAAAATCCACATATATATTTACATATTCTTTATATTATCAATAACCACAGAAAATAGTCATTCAGTAGTCTACAAATGTATAGAAAAAGTAGTTGTTACATTCAATGAACCTTGTTCAAAATATTTACAAAACAACCTCTTTATTGAAATTGATCATGGTTCGAATATTAGAGTGGAGTACCATAGGCCAAAGACTTGATTACCACTTGTAGATAGAATCTAAGAAGAATTCATAAGTATGTATGCCTAGATCAGAACTCGAATAGCTTTTCAAGACAAAGGGTTTTCCTTGATCCGCTTCCCTCGATTTGTATAAACCTGCAAAAGGATAAAGATGAGGGTTTAGTAAGCTATACTAGCAATTTAAATGTAAACTAAATATTGAAATTAAGTCAAGGTAATACTTATATTGAGTTCGACGAAGAACCATTTTTCCACTGGTGCTTGTGTGACGATCTTCCCACGATCGAGGAAGAGGAGGAATGGACCCAAAATCGGCTTATGGGTACCCTCGCAAAACAAACATGGCCCCATCATAAATTTAATGTATCTATGCATCAAGAATTTCACTTGAAAAATAGAGAGAAATGACAGTGAACAATTTATTCCTAAATAGACAGTGAATAGATTTAATCAACATGAAGCACATTCTAATAGATATCAAATCCCTGTGTATTTTTCACGATAAGTAAAAAAAATTAAATAACATTACAGAAAGGATCCATTACATAGTTTCAAATCATGATTGTGTAAAATGAGGATCGAACCTAATGAGTGGTCGACCCTTTTGTAAATGATTCAAATCTAACCGACAAGAGTTAAGTGGCCACGGGAAAATCCCTAGAGGAAAACTATTTGAAATCCAAAGGATATAGGCATTGTATTGTTTCGAATGATTAATGACCTAGCAATTTTTGCTATACAGTATGTAATTTACGAATTAAGAACATCGTGTCGATGTTGGAATATATATATATATATATATATATATATATATATATATATATATATATATATATATATAAACCACATAGTGAAATTTACGAAACAGAGGGATTTTTTTTTCCTGATACGTATTCACGGTATAAACCACAATAAGTAAATTAAGAACAGAGGGTTATTTTTTCCCAACATGTATTCCCTGTATAAAACACATAATGTAACTTATGAATAGAGAGTTCACTATTTCCATGTTTACAACGTGTGATTTACAAAGATCCCCATAGAAGAATTATTTTTCCACATAAATACACAGAGTACATCTCTGAATTCCATAGAGGATTAATTTCGTATGTGTTTATTTGTGCAGAGTATAAATTATGAGTTCCACAAAGTGGTATTGTAAACACACAAAGCATAAATCTACAAAGGATTTAGAACTATACACATATACTTACGGAAAGTATCAATTAAAAATTCCACAGATTGTTAACATAATTACACATGATATTTTTTTTTACGAATCACAGTGTTACAATATTCTACACAGAGTATAAACTACGGGAAATCCCACAGAGTAATTTGACAAATTTTCCATAGGGAATAAATGATTATATATAGGTGCAATTGATAAAATATGAAACCTTCTATGGAGGGTTCAACCACAAACAAGTTCGAAGAATACCAGTCTACGTAGTAAAAGTGGTGTCTTGGACGAATTCCAAGGAGTAAGGTTATCAATACTACAAGGTGAAAAAAAAGATTACGTGAGAAGGAAACTGAAAGTTAACCATTAAAATAACTTCGGGCCCTAGAATAACCCTAGGAGAAAACATATACATAATCACGATGGTAATGCACTATAAATTCTCAAGTAAAGAAAGAAACAGAGATGAAACCTAACTTCTTTGCTACCTTGCACCAAAAAAAGAGTCATTCACGAGATACAGAGGGTTGAAGCAATAATGTTTTTACTCACCATGCATAAAAAAAAACCAGAGGGGAATTCGCCTCCTTCCATTGTTTACCAGGGCTGAGTTTTTCCCAAGTCATCGGCCATACACAGAGTAGGGACAAATGTTACAGCACAAAGGCTCATTCTCATAGAATGCAGATGTAGTTTTGTGATGCAGGAGCATCACTCCAACCCAGCTACACGCCAGCCAACCAACACATCAAGCGCGCATTCAATGGAAGGTGAGGAGAGGCGCAACCCTACCACTTTCAAATTTCAAATTTGAAAATGTATTAAATGTTTGTAAGGCCAAAGAGCCAAAAGCCATGCATGTGCATAGGATTTAGTTAAAGGTTGCCTTAAATAGTTGTAAGGCTGAGATCTAGATCTGATTTGGACTAGACAACCATTTAATGTAACTCATTTTAATTTAATGAGAGTTGGTGAGGATGGAGGGAAGAGCTCGAGGATCCCCCTCTTGTAAAAATATCTTCTTTTGTTTTTGAGAGGATATTTAGTCGGTAGAGAGGAAGAGTAGAAGTAAAGAGAAGAGGATAGAGAGAAGAGAAAGAGCCAAGACTCTGTTGTAGTCCAAGCTCGAACACATTGTAATTAGACATTGATGTTAATACAAAGCAGTTTTTCCTGCATGTTATTCTGTGTATGTTGATGAATGTCTTTAATGTGTTGATGATATGTTGTAGATGTATGATTAGAGGTGCATGTGCAGGGATAGATAACTTTCACTATCTGTTCAGATTTCTTTGATTTCAGGTTTGGGTTCTTCGAGGCTTCATGCAAGAGGTTACATGACAGAACGTTGCGGGTTCTATAAGCCAGTGCAATGAGTGCACTTCTGAATTCTGTGGAATTTTAGACAAATACATGCCAGGAGGGCACACTAGAGGAAGTCATTGACTCAGGGAGAAGCCTCAAGGTTGTTGAACACCTTGAAGGAGAAACTGTGTAGAGGAGAGCACAGAGAGGAGAGGAACAATTGTTGAGAATTCTATAGAGGCTCTTCCAGGAGGGAATTGAGCAAAGGAACATAGTCACTGAGGATTCTAGAGAACTCTACCAGGAAGGAAACAAGTTGGTTCAAGTGTACACAAGAGGAACTCTATTTCAGGTTCAGCAGGAAGAAAGAATGTGTAAGTTTCTGTAGAGTTCTGCCAAGAGGGCATCAAATGAGTGCAAGAAGTGCACAGGAGGAACTTTGTTTCGAGTTCAGGGAAGACAGAGCGTAGGAAGTTCTGTGAAACTCTGCCAGGAGGGCATTGAGAAGTGAAAAGAGTGCATAGAGTAACTCTTGTTTTAGTTCATAGGAAAGGGAAGTGTCAAGGAGAAGGAACTTACAGAGTTACTGAACACTCTGTGAAGAAAGGATCTACAAGGTGTGCATCGAGAAGAAGAATGCCAGGAGGGCATGAAGCATTTCTTTGCAAGAAATACTTCGAATTGATTTATCTGAAAACTCAGAAACACAAGGAGTGTGCGAATAAGAACTTGTCTGAAGTTCTTAAGATCAGAAGGAATAACGCAAGGAGTGTGCTCATAGTGAACTTGTCTCAAGTTCAGAAGCTCGGGAGGAACAGTGCCTTTGCGCACAGAGCAGTAGCCGAGAGGAGCAGAATATTGAGAAACCTTTTAAGGTTTCTAAGTTGACCAAGCTTAGGATGGATACACAGTTGTGTGCAAGGACCTTGCAAGGAGTTTAGAGGTCGAGAAACCCTTTGAAGTTTTAGGGTCGAAAAATATTAGGAGGGATAGTGTTCCTAGAATGCAGGCGAGATCATCAAAGGCAGATTGAGCTCATAGAGGAAGAAAAGGTCGAGACCTTTGAAGCGTTTGAAATCTTCCAAGAGGAAGGAAGAAGCACAATATCAGGAGGGAGTTACAACCGCCATTGATTTGGGAACTGAGGAAAAGATCTAGACTATTGAATCTATGTCTAGGCAGGAGGAGGAGAGAGCGTAGGAGAACAGATCTGGGCTGTCAGATCTAGCGCAGGGGACCGATAACCATTGGATCTAGGAGAAGGTTCATGATTTTTAACCCTCGTATATGCAAAGGGAAGGATTTGACGATCTCCCGAAAATATCGTGACCATCCACAAGGAGGACACGTGGCAAGCGATCGAGGTTTCGAGGAAATCCTCGAAAGGCCCATTTCAGCATTTTGGCTACCGAGCAATACAAAGGGTAAGAGTTAGAAATATTGACCCACAGAATCCTGAAAGGAGGTAATCCGTTGGATCAAGGGAGGATCACAACCATTGATCTCCCTTTGGAGTGGAATTTCGGCATTTTGGGGTTCAATATTTCAACATTTCGGGACCTGGGAGTTCGAAGGGTCAAGGACTGTTGTAGTTGGAATCGTGAATTCCCGAAATGAAAAAACCTGAAAGCATTTAGAGGAATAGCACCGGGTCATGTGACAGAGTCATGTGGATAGGATTCAATTAGGGAGCTTATCACTCGCCAACCCTTTCAAGGTTCAACATTTCAGAGTTTCGGGGTTCGGCATTTTGGAAATCTCGAGGACAAGGAGTCAGGGAACTTTGGGTTGAAAATACTGAAGTCATGAAATGCGAATGTATCTTTGGAGTGGGGATGAGGTCACACATTTTGGCATTTCAGGGTTCGGGTTTTCGACACTTCTGATGACAAGGAGTTGGGGATCTTGGTGTTGAAACCCCTGAAGTCGGAAAACCCGAAATCCCTTTTCGGAAAAGGTCGTGGTCATATCTGGTGGCCGTGTGGAGGTGAAGACTCACGCCTGGTGCATTTATGGTGCTGGTGGAGTTATCATGAAGGACCTATGGATCGAATTCGTGGGGTTCCAGTGAGGGCTCAAAAGAACTAATTTAGTAATGTGGATTCGAAGAAGAGCAATCCTGTGTAGATCTCGGCCCGAGGGCAGGGGGTCTGCAACATTTTGTGAATACATAAATAAAGGGGAACTAAATGAACATTGGTGACCTTAAAGGCCTCGCAAATAGGAGTAATGGTGGTTGAGTACAACTTCCATGTGAAGCTTCGGATATGGCGAGCCTGCATTGGGTGTGACTGACTAAGTTTCAAGCTTGGGGGTACGATACAAAATCCCATTAATGAAAATAGCTAGTGGTAGATGCTTGCATACTGATATGCCATCCACCATTAACATGGTTTATAACCTATTCAATGTTGGGCCATGTCACTAGTCGGGTAGGGTTTAACGTTGTTAGGTATAGGTTATGTTCGTGGTGCAAGAGAAAAACCATAAGTGTTATGGTTTATGTTCGATACGATATGTCAAAGTCTTCGTTGGAATGGAAACCTTATAACAATCCCTATGTAATGCTATTACATGTTTTCATAGAAACCCTTCGATGCGCTATGATATAAAATACATTGTGGTGGATTGTCATATTATAACGATATAAACTCTAGGAATAATGTTATTGTGATAATATTCCATATGATATACGATATATATAATGGTTAAGATTTATGTCATATGTTAAATGAGTATATATACATATTGGTATATGTTAATATTTCCATATTTTAGTTTATATGGTAATATATATATATATATATATATATATATATATATATCATTTGGATAGTGCAAACATTATGGACAAACTATATGCTAGTCTATTGTGCATAATTTATTACACATTGTAGTCTTTTTTGGATAGCATGATATAACATAGAGATGATAGTTATCCTGGATGCATTCGTCTTAATTACAAAGAAGTGCATGCTTCTAATCAAACAACGATGATACATTTACTTTGCATATAATAAAGGAATAAAGTTATGTTTTGAACAAATATCGAAGAGTCAAGGAGATTTAATGTCCCCTAACACAATTTTTTTTTTTTATTTGGGAAATTTGGGGTACATTACATATGGTATCAGAGCTAAAGTTTACAACACTTGGACCTCAAGGAAAGGCCAAATTATTTTAATTTTTATTTTTCTGTAAAATAGAAACTAACAAATATGTTTACTGTTACAAACAAAAAAATTATTGGTTTGTTGTGATAATG
>ML793963.1:14939-39191 GCA_009831015.1 Picea engelmannii | reverse complement strand
TCTTGTACTTGAACATTTAAGTGGGGTAAAAGGAGGTTGCCCCCTCGAAGAGGCTTATTATATGAAATTATCTCTTTTTAAAGGCGTTGAGTACTTTTCCTGAGGTTTTTCTATGCTATATTGATGTTTGGTTCTTAACATATTTGGGTTCTAAGATAGGGCTTGGGAGTGTTCGCAGCTGCCAGAAAAGTAAGATAGGGCTTGGGAGTGTTCGCAGCTGCCAAAAATGATGATTACCCTCGGTTATTATTTTCATGGAAAGTATACACCAGACTCTTATAGTTAGTCGAATAAATTTATCTCTGTAATTTCTTTTTCATAGAAATTAATTCCAAAGGAAACTTGAGAGTTCCAAATAGGATTCTCATTATTTTAACACTTTCAAGTAGTAGTATCTATCACGTGAATGTGTATTGTTACTACTGTTCTAATTTTGAAATTTAAATAGATCTTGTATATGTCTTTCCTTTTTAAATAACTCTTCTTCTATGTATCGCTCATAAGGAGTAACCTCTTGTTTGTGAGGCACTTGAATTTTCATAAAGTTTGGTTACTATTACAGTTATAAAATACAAAAGATTTACCTATTTTCCCTCATGATTCCAGTAAGCATGGACTGTCGGTATGAGTCATTTGATTTTTCTTTAAAGTAGAAGAGAGACTAGATACAGTAACTTTGTATATAATAAACCTATGTAACGATGCATGTCTCTGTCATACTGATGTAGGAGCATCGCTCCCAAGCAAGCCATGTGCCAACCAACTAGCCAACATAGTGCGCATTCAATGAAGGAGGAGAGGCGCCAGTCCTCTCACATTTTGAATTTCAAATTTGTAATTAATGTATCTAAGGCCGTGGAACCATAGAACCATGCATTTGAGAAGTATTTAGGTATAAGTAGCCTTAAATGGTTGTAAGGATGGGATCTAGATCTGATCTGGACTAGACAGTCATTAAATTGTAAATTCAATGTAATTGAATAGAGTAGGTGAGATGGAGGGAAGAGATCGAAGAGCCCTCTCATGTAAAATATCCTTGGTATCTGTAGAGTTAGTCAATTAGTGCAGATATAAAGGAGATAAGGATCCAAGACTCTATTGCAGTCTGAGCTCAAACACATTGTAAAAAGAGGCATTTTACATTAATACAAACATAACAGTTTTTCCTGCATGTTATTTTGTGTATGATGAATGCCTTTATGTGTGTGTATTTATATGTTGTATATGTATGATTAAGTGTGGATTTGTAGGGATAGATAGGTTCTACTATCTAGGGGTTTTTTGATTTCAGGTTTGCGGTTCTTTCAGGCTTCATGCCAAGAGGGTGAGATAGAACGTTGTGGGGTTTGAAATCCAGTGCATAGATGCACTCCTGAATTGTGTGGAATTTGGGCAAGGACGTGTTAGGAGGGCACATTAGCTGAAGTCATTGACTCAAGAGGAATCCTCAAGGTTGTTGAACACCTTGAAGGATAGACTATGCAGAAGAAGGCACAAAGAAGACATAATTTATGATGGATTCTGTGGAAGCTCTGCCAGGGGGCATCAAGAAAGTGCAGATTGTGCATGGAAGAACTCTACTGTGAGTTCAAAGGGAATCAAAATCACTTAGGATTCTGGAAACTTTGCCAAGTGGGCATTGAGTGGATGTGCAGAGTGCATAGGAAAGAACTCCTTTGAGTTCTGGAATAGAGAAGATTCCAGGAGAGGACCTTCACAGGGTTGTTGAACACCCTGCAGGCTTATCAAGGAGCACTTGACAAAGAATTTGCTAGAGGGAATTTCCATCCTTTCAAGGAGAGAAAGGGACAAAGACTTTAGAGGTATGAGCAATAGAGAAGCTCAGGACAGATAGCACCTTTGTGTGTGTAGGGACCCTTCAAGGAGAGTAGAGATCGAAGAATCCATTAAGGATTCAAGGAAGACAAAGCTCAGGAGAAAAAATGCCTCTATGCACAGAGAAGTAGCTGCAAGGAGTGCAGGAAGTTGGGGAAACCCTTCAAGGTTTCACAGTCCTGAAGCTCAGGAGGGAAAGTGTCTCCAAGAATGTAGGCGAGAATAAGGATATAGGGTTTGCAGAGGAACAAAATCCGAGACCTTTGATACTTGGGAAATATTCCTACTTGGGAAGAAGTGTAGGGAGGAGCTACATTTGTCATTGATTCAGAGTTGGAGAGGAAGATCTGGACCGTTGAAGTTTCACATCCAGGCAGCGCAAGAGAAGTGTCGAGTTTCCATGAACCGTCAGATCTAAAGAAGATAGCCAATAACCATCAGATATGGGAGGAGCTGCACGAGATTTAATCTCGTATGCACAGAGGAGAGGAACCACAGAATCCCGAAATGATCAAGACCGTCCATTGTTAAAGAGGACGCGTGGCGGTAATCTGAGGACCCATCAGGGTTTCAGATATTGGGAGTCCGAGAGGTATGAGTCGGGAGGGAGGAAGTCTCAACTCACGAAGTCCCAAAGCCATTAGACTTGTCCATCTAGGAGGATGCTTGTCATGAAATCCTCGTATCTCGAGGATTCGACATCAAAGAGCTGAACAAATGAGTCTTTTGACTTCATAACTTGTGAAGTCCCGAAAGGATTAGGACTGTCCATTTTGGAGGATAGGTGGCAGAGATCTGGGTCATATCGCGTATTCGGGTATCGTGAGCTGGGAGGCTGAGGCCTTTTCTCTACAAAGTTCTGAGTCATGATATTGTGATGCGATATGAACCGTTGATCGAGGAGGAAGGAGAGCCATGAGATCTTGCATCTCAATACATCACGTATCAAAGATTCAGGGTTTGGAGGAACTTCCTTTTGACTGTAGAATTCGTGAAGTGTCGAGTGTCAAGGGCTCGGGAAAACATACGTCACATCCATCAGGTGGGGACCATGTGTTTGATAGGTGGACACTCTTCACCTAGGAAGGAGTCAACATCCTATTGACTTATCGCACTTCCGAGATTCACTAGAGGAGGGCATGAAATCTCGACACCCCAACTCGCGAGATGGCAAATTGAAAGTAGTGTGAAAGAGGAGCCAACCCATCGCTGACTTATCACGTCTCATGGATTCATGAAAGAGGAGTAGGAAGTTTCAATACTTCAACTCGCAAAGTTTCAAAGTTGCGAGAGGTGCTAGTTGTTATCCCTAGCTAGAGGTCGCTGGTAGAAGCGCTAGCGAGAAGGGGTTATACCCGTATCATCATCCCAGGTATCAAGAGTTTGGAAAAAAAGATTTGAGGGTATTTGACTCGCAAAATCGCGAATTGCGAGTTGCGAAAGGCGCTTGTGCCAAGGGAAATTGTGGTCATGTGAGGGTGAAGCTCACGCCTAGTGCTTGTTCACACAGGTGGAGTTTCGAAAGGACCTATGGATTTGTTGAAGTTTCTAGAGTGAATCAAAGGAGCGACTTCAGCTCCAGGAGATTAGAATGATCCTATGAGCGGATCTCGGTCTGAGGGTCAGGGGATCTACGTCAAGAGTGGTATCATAGCTTAACTCTATTTGTATATTGTAGGCAGAGGAAGCAAGAGGAGAAAGAGCACTCTAATACATGTCAAGAGTGATATCAGAGCTTGACTCTGTTTGTATATTGTAGGTAGAGGAAGCAAGAGGAGAAAGAGTACTCTGATACACGTCAAGAGTGGTATCAGAGCTTGACTCTGTTTGTATATTGTAGGCAAAGGAAGTGAGAGCAGAAAGAGTACTCTCATACATGTCAAGTGGTATAATATCTTGACTCTGTTTGTATATTGCAAGCAGAGGAAGCGAGAGGAGAAAGAGTACTCTGATACACATCAAGAGTGGTATCAGAGCTTGACTCTGTTTGTATATTGCAGGCAGAGGAGGCAGAGAAGATAGAGGAAAACACTCTGATACACATCAAGTGGTATCAGAGCAGGACTTTGTCATATGTTTCAGGTGAAGGAGACAGAGGAAAAGGAAGGTAGGGTGTTGAATCTCTATGAAGATTTTTTCAGGTACGTAGCAGTCAAGAAGACAGTCAGAGGACTGTAGGGGATGCTGAAAGCACTAAGGGTTGCAGAGTGGAAGCATATTTTCCAGGAGGACAAACAGAAGGTAGGAAAATGGCTACTGAAGGCCACAGACGTGATGGAAAGAAGATCCATTAGAAGCCAAGCAAAGACACGATGGATAAAGATCTCACCAAGATCAAGGTGAGCATGTAAATTCTTGCATTGCAGATGCAGCAGGATGCAAGATCACATTGGGTGTATGAATGGCCCATGAAGATGAAGGTAAATTGGCCAGTCAATGAATTGGTGGCTAGAAGACAACAAAGGTTGTTAAAGAGATGGTTGAGGCATGTTAAAATCCTCAAGGATGAACCGATGGAAATGGTTCATATATGTGAACCAGAGGCTTGGAGAAATCTCAGTGATGAGGATGAACTGAGATCACTGAATGATCTCATAAACTGCCAAGAGGGAAGAACAAAAATTCCCAATTGCCAAGAGGGCAATGAAATGAGGTTGCTACGATATCTCATAGACTGTCAGGAGGACAGTGAGGGAATTTCGCATTGCCAGGAGGGCAATGAGATGAGATCACTGTGGGATATCATAGACTTCCAAGAGGGCAGGACAGAAAATTCAGATATCCAAGAGGGAAATGAAATGAGGTCACTGTGGGATCTCATAGACTGTAAGGAGGACACTAGGGAAATTTCATGTTGCCAGGAGGGCAATGAGATGAGATCTGAGGGTCTCATATACTGCTAATATAGCAGCAGAGAATAAATCCCATACTACTAGGAGGGAAAGGGAGAGGAGATGAGCTTAGAGATGAGTTCATATTAGTAAGGATAGTTGACAAAGAAGGAGGATCAAATGAATATTATGATGATTGAGGGAATTGGGATATTCCTACCACATTGCCCAGGGGAGGCAAAAGTCTGTGCTGTTGAAGTAGCAACAGAAGAAAGATATCTAGCAGAGACTTTCATGGAAGAAGAATTGGAACAGATATCAAAAGCTTCCCAAGCAAAAGAAGGAAATGAGCATCTCGAGGAATGGCTCAAAATTTTCAGCCAGGAAGCTGAAATGACTACAACACTGAAGCTTGCAGCAGGAGAAGAAGAAGAGGAAGAAGACAACATACATTTTTCTTAGTTGCATCAAGACCCTGGAGAGAAGGGTGAAGGTGCAGGGCATGCACATCCAATAGATCAGGTTGGAAGCAGAAGAAGGTGAATTCCAGCCTAAGGAGCAACTGGAGAGAGCTAGAGATACACTAGCAGGAGAAATGGCAGAAGCAACACTGTCACAGGGAAAATATGAGCAGTAGCTCAGTGATAGGACTATGAAACTGAACTTTGCAGCATAATGGACACTTAGTGCCATAGAGGATGAAGAAGATGACATCGGAGATCATGATGATCTGCCCATTTGCAGAGAAGAGTTGTGTTGGTCACTATAATTGCTTAATTAATTCAAACAATCAAGTGCTACATAAATTGTCAACCCAGGGGAGTCTGTTTATTTCAAAGATAACCACGCACTATATATGCTCAATTCCAAAAGCAACTTAGAGTTGTAGTAAATGAAACTATATATTAATCACACTTGCCTTGAATAAACTGAAGTTCTGACTTGAATTACAGGAAAGCAACCTACCTATTGCAGAGCTTAAAGAGATGATTAATCTAAAGAACCTAGATTACATTAAAATAATAACTGCAACAGGAAAGAACAACTATTCTGTAACCAGAGAACGAGACCCTGTTTCCAAGAAGGAACTCCAGTACCTTGTTCTGATTAACACACTTTCATGAAAGCATCAATGCGTAGAAGACTAACTCTATCTAACAGAGAACAAGACCTTCTAATCCCTCCCATTTAGCAGGGACCTTTAACCTAGTCTCTGATTAACACACTTTTGAAAACATGAAAGATAACTAATTCGACAGAGAACAGGACCTTCTAATCCCTCCCATTTAGTAGGGACCCTTAACCCAGTCTCTAATTAGCACACTTGTGAAAACATGAAAGATAACTAATTCGATAGAGAACAAGACCTTCTAATCCCTCCCATTTAGCAGGGACCCTTAACCCAGTCTCTGATTACCACACTCGTGAAAACATGAAAGATAACTAATTCAATAGAGAATAGGACCTTCTAATCCCTCCCATTTAGCAGGGACCCTTAACCCAGTCTCTGATTAGCACGCTTGTGAAAACAACTGAAAGCTAACTAATTCTATAGAGAACAGGACCTTCTAATCCCTCCCATTTAGCAAGGACCCTTAACCTAGTCTCTGATTAGCACACTTGTGAAAACAATTGAAAGCTAACTAATTCTACAGAGAACAGGACCTTCTAATCCCTCCCATTTAGAAGGGACCTTTAACCCAGTCTCTGATTAGCAAACCTTATAAAATCTTCACACAAGATTGCCAATTGAAATGATTGTGAAAATAATGTAACACTCAATAAAATAAAGTTCCTAAGAAGATAGAGTTTAGTAGTGTTTCAGTAAAGCAGAATTCATTAAAAGTAGTGTTTCAACAAGATAGAAGTTAATCAAGGCATAAACAGAAATTACACTAACACACTGTAGAACTAATGGGTGAATCTTGTGAAGAAGGTGGGCCCTCCCTTCTCACAAGATTCCCTTGAAATGAAAAGGCTAGAGGAGGATGTTCAAAACAATCTTTTATTCATCTATCAAAGTATCATATTACAATCTGGAAATGAAGTACGTCCCTCTCTCTGAAGCTTTCTTAATACATAAAAACTTGGATCCTCTCGAGTGGTGATTTCCTCTTATTTAAAGAGGGAATCCCTTCGATACAATTGATAAAAAATTACAGATGTATATCTGAGTCCCATTCTTAGTCAGATCGACTTTCTAAACCAGAATAGGATGTCCTAGTCTCGCACAACAAATTTCTATTGCAAGTGTTGAATGAGGTGTTGTTGTTACGGCTGGAGTAATAGTTTTTTCTCGTTGTTGTTGATGTTGTTTCGGCACCGCAAATCACGGGCTGTTTCAGCCACCTGATTTGCGCTCTTGACTATTTCAGCATTCTCATGTAGGAGCGATGGTTGGCGCTTGGCTCACGGTGCAACTGTTGTAGAGTTGTTGTTGACCGCTGACTGTGTAACTGCTTCCTTTGTGTTTCAGTATCATCAGTCCTGAGCTGTGTAATGACTTCCTATGTGTTTCAGCATCGTGGCCATGAACTATGTAACAACTTCCTCAACATCGCTGATCTTCTGTGTTTCAGCATCTATGACCTTGGACTATGTAACAACTTTGTGTTTCAGCATCTGCAACCTTGGACTGTGTAAGAGCTTTTGTGAATTGTTGTTTCAGCAACATGCCTCGAATGCTAATCTGCAGTTTGAACTATTTAGCACTTATACATTTCTAATCAATGGTTAAGTACAAGAATGATGTAAAATATTATGCAAAATTGTTTAAACGTATAGTAATGAGAAGGGACATTGTATACCTCTGGAATGATCAGATAGAGTGATAATATAAGTTTAAATGTGGGTGATCAAGAGTGTAATAGTGGCAAAACGTATGGGAAAAAAGGTACATTGTGTGGTCCTAACATCCCCCCCAACTCAAGCTGTTGCATGTCCTCATGCAACTTCACTCTGAATCAGAGTCTGGATACCGACTCTGAGCGTGTAAGTTACTCAAGCAGTAACTGTGGGAGGTACTGTCCATTGGCGCTCTGAACCCTTGGACCTGCTGTAATCTTTTCCATGCTGTTGTTTCTGTCTTCATAGGCAGCTTATAACTGATTTGATACCTTTCTATTGGCATCCATAGGATAGGAAAATAAAACTGGTACCCTATCCAGTTTTCAGCACATTGTTGAACACACTGGATGTAGTTAGGTACTCTGGAAATTGCTACCTCAAGGTTGGTGGGGTTAAAAGGATTGCGTTCTTGTCTCTTCTCAGTGGATTGCTACCAAAACAGGTTATTTGCCTGGAGGGTAGGAATCTCTATGGATCTGATGATGCACTGACAATCCTGAAGCACTGCTAATTGTAGTTGCTGAAAATGTTCAGTCACCCCTGGTTGTTTTAAGAACTCATAATATTCTGTGACAAAGGTGGCTTCCTTCTGTGGTTCTGGTCTTATCCAGAGGAGGCAATTATCTTCATTGTGCTTGGCAGCCAAAAAGTCATCTTGCCACAAAATCTGATTGTGGATAGAGGTAAATGCTCGAATTTGGATGTCCCCGACAAGGGGATTAAGGTTCAGCAGCTTGTTCTCGGGAATGGCCTCGTTATGAAAGTATGCCTCACAGAGGAGGTGTTAATCCCTAGTAGAGACTGCTGCAAAAGTTTTGACAAAATCTGTTGGGTGTAGTACTGCATGGGGTTTACCTTCTATAATTTATTTGATCTGAAACCATGTGAGTCGCTCCATAAGGAATAAGGAGTAGTTGCAAGATAGATTTCTTGTGGCCAATAGATTTTGTACGAAATCAAATACCAGGGCCAATCTGCCTTTCAATTCTTTGTTCTTCTTCTTAAGGTCACGAGCTTCTTGGCGTGTCTGTTCTAGTGCTTCCCAATTTGAGTAAGTATGATTTATCCAGATTTGTCCATGCACTTGCAGGATTTTGGCCTGTGTTTCAGCATACTCTTTCTTCCATTTTTGTATTGTTGCCTGCTCATCCCATAGCTGAGTCTGTGTTTCAGCGTTGCAAGTAGTGGAATGAGGTAAGGTCTGAGTAGATTGTTCCATAAAAGTGGGGATATTGATCCTGCTGGGAGGTGTAAATTCCTCCATAGGCATTTTTTGTACAGCTTTGTTGACAAAGGTAGGGGCTTCTTTTGTTGCAATGCAGGGCTCAGTCTTGATCTTGGGAGGACCTGCTGGTTATTGTGTTTCAGCAGGTTCTTCCTTGACTACAAAAGTTGAAGGAGTAGGGGGTGCTCCTGTCACTAGGACTTGAATTATCTTATAGCCTGCTTGATAGTAAATATCCCCACATTGACAACACATATATTCTTTACACATGCTCTCTGTGGTCCCTTCTGACAAGGTTGTTGTACGAGCTAAGGATAATTCTTCCTTATATGCTTCCAGTTCATACTTTAAAAACTTGTTTTCCTGCAAGACAGAGGCCATTGTTGGTTCAGGTTGAGGGATGACTGGTTCTTGTGTGGCAGTCACGGCCTTACTAGTTGGTTGTTGTGGAGAAGCTGTAGGAATGGTAGCTGATTCTTGTGTTTCAGCTTCTTGATGTAAGAAAAGTAATGTTGCAGCACCCTGGACCTCTAATTACTGTATCTCAATTTCAATATCAACAGTTGGTTCTTATGTTTCAGCCGTAGTTGTTTCTTGTGTAGCAACTATGGCTGGTTCTTATGTTTCAGCCACTGAATGGGTAGTTGGTTCTTGTGTTTCAGCTACTTTATTTGAGGAGAGTAGTGTTGCAACACCCTGGGCCTCTGATTCCTGTATCTCAATTTCAATATCAGCAGCTAGTTCTTGTGTTTCAGCCATAATTGTTTCTTGTGTAGCAGCTATGGCTAGTTCTTGTGTTTCAGCCACTGAATGGGTAGCTGGTTCTTGTGTTTTAGATACTTTTTTTGAGACAGATGATGTCGCAGCACCCTGGGCATCTGGTTCTTGTGTTTCAGTGCCCGTGGGTGGAATAGGCAAAGATCCCGGGATTTGGGAGGTTGGAGGTGTACGAGGTATCAGTCGAATAGGTGGGGGTCTAGGGTAGTGGTAATAATGGGTGGCCTTGTTGAGGCCCTTGTTCACTTTTTTCGTAAGAAGGATGGAAAGAGGGGAATTTGTTTTAGTTTTCGTGAAGGTCTTTCCTCAATGATGGGGCAGGGGGAATTATCTGGCTCAGAGTCATCACTAAGAATATGAAGGGTGGGAGTGGATGATTCTGGTAAGGTATGAGGTGGGCTTAGTATGGTAGGGGAATTGATTGGACTGATTGGTTTTGTGGTCGGGCTATTGGGTACTTCTGGGGAGTCTGGGGGTTTTTGCGGTTGCTTCTCTTGGGGATTTTCGGGAATTCCAGTAGCTCTTTCGGGGTTTATAGGTGGGTTGTTTAGTGGGGGGTTTTGTTGAGAAAAACCCCTTTGGATGAGAAGTTGGACAAGGCGGTGATGGGTGAGTGAAAGGGTGGGATCTTTAGCCTTTCTGCAGTAGTGTGCCATGTTTTTCATACAACCCAACAAATAATAAGGAATATTCACTCGTCTATTATGTCGTAAATGAGATAACAGAAGAAAGTCGTGCTGATAAACTACCTGGTATCGACCCTCACAGGTTAGGTAATGTTTGATGAATCTTGAAACTTTCGGCCATGGGGGTGGCAATGAGTTGAGTTGAACACCCATGCCTTTAAGTTCAATTCGTTCTTATGGCGAGAAGAAGTTCTGTTGGAAATTCCGAATGATGTGTTTACGACTGAACATGCGAGTGTCGTCAGTAGGGAGGCCTGAGACCTATGCTATATCTTCTTCTGTTACTGAAATACAGACCCCTTTGACGATAGAATGGTCCTCCTGAAGGTTTTGGGTGAATTGCAGGACCTGTTGTTCATTATACCCCTAAAGTCTCTGAAAGTAATTGAGCCATCCTGCCTGCTGAAAAATTTGATAAGCTACTGGATAATGTTCTAACATCGCTTTGGTGGCGGGCTCGTTCCGTATGACAAAGCCTCCCATATCTACCAGCTCGGTAGGATACAACGTCAAAGAGTTTGAGTAACAGCCTCTGCATAGAGTGAGTTTTCCGAGCGACGGTATGCAAAATGGTGGTGAATACGCGAAAAGGGTGGTAAAATAGGAATGGCGGTGATGAATTCGTGTGAAGTGATGGTATATAAGGTTTGATGTGTCCTCCCTTCCCATCAAGTGTGGCTAGTAATGATTTCACTCGAGTGGTCATAATGATTTATAATTTTTCTCATTAACTATGTCTTAACTGTATTACATAAAATTTACATACCTCGCCTTACCGTTTGATTCATTCTGCAAACAAAATATCATGCCTGTCTATGGTAGTCTTGCAGTGATCGTGGCAGAGACTTCTGATCTAATAGATGAATTGTGTCGAGGGTTTGCTGACTGGAAGGATGAACTATAGTATGAGAGCGTAAAAGCTTGCTGATAGATGATGTTGAAAAATTGGTGTTTCAGCAACAGAGAAGAACGAAACAATTGCTGGACAGTGTTGTTTCAGTGATGAGAAAATGTGAAGAACTGCTAAACAATAGTGTTTCATCAACAAGAAAAGCGGGGAGAAACAATTGATGGATGGTGTTGTTTCACCGACGAAGGAAGTGAGGAATTGCTGGACTGTAGTGTTTTGGAAATAGCGAGAACAAAAAGTGTTGAATGGTGGTGTTTGAGCATCGGAATAAAGTAAAAAGTGTTGAACAGTGGTGTTTCAACATCAGAAGAAAGTCAAAAGTGTTGAACAATGGTGTTTCAGCATCGGGAAAAATGATGAAGAGTTTCTGACAATGGTGTTTCAGTATCAGAAAAGAAAAGGCGAAACAATTGTTGGACGGTGTTGTTTCGTCGACGAAGGAAGTGAGGAATTGTCGGACTGTAGTGTTTTGGCAATAGTGAGAACAAAAAGTGTTGAACGGTGGTGTTTCAGCATCGAAAGAGAGTCAAAAGTGTTGAATGGTGGTGTTTCAGCATCAGAAGAAAGTCAAAAGTGATGAACAGTGGTGTTTCAACATTGGGAAAAATGATGAAGAGTTTCTGACAATGGTGTTTCAGTATCATAAAAGAAAAGGCGAAACAATTGTTGGACGGTGTTGTTTCGTCGATGAAGAATGGTAAGGAAATGGGGAAAAGTGGTAAAAGGTTGTTGAACAGTGATGGGGGGGTTAGGTGTGGGTTTGGTGGTAGCAGTGTTTCGACAACGGAGGAAGGTCAAGAGTGGTAACAGTGGTGTTTCAATAATGAAGAAAGTCAAAAGTGATAAACAGTGGTGTTTCAGCATCAGAAGAAAGTCAAAAGTGTTGAACAGTGGTGTTTCAACATCAGAGGAAGCTTGTCTCTTTGAGGTAGGATCGTCCTTTCCTGGTGGCATGTACTTCGATCGAGAATCTGCAAAAATTGATTATAACATGGTATTTCTTGACAGGGATTATTAGTGAATAAAATCTAATCTAATCTAATACTAAAGAAATTAACTTAAAAGAATTAATTGCAATTAGGGGTAGAAACCCACTCAACGAAGAGGAAATGGGCGTCTGTCATGCATGTGGCCTTAAAATCTTCTTTGGAAATAGGGCGTTGGTAAAGATGAAGCCGATGACCATTTACAAGTAACAGAGTTTTGGAGTCATCGATTGTGAGGAGCCTTACTGTTCCGTTGGGGAAAACAGTGTCTACTTCGTAAGGTCCAAGCCATCTTCTATGCAGTTTCCCTTGAAATTCTTTGAACCGGGAATCATACAGTAGGGCCCAATTACCTTTTTGGAACTGCTTGTTCTTGATATTTTTGTCATGTCATTTTGATCTTTGTTGTTGAATTATGGTTGTGTGCTAAATGACATCTAGTCTTTTCTCCTCCAATTCATTAAGTTGTTGCAACCTAGTTGTTTGTGCATCGGTTAAATCAAGGTTGACAGCTAAAGCAGTCCTTAAGGTTTTTATCTCAAATTCCATAGGAAAGACAACACTCTTTCCATAGACTAATTCATAGGGAGAGAATCCTGTAGTATTTCTCCAGGTAGTTCTGTAGGCCCATAATGCTTCCGGGAGCCTATAGGACCAATCCTTTCTATTTTCCTTCATTATTTTTGTGAGAATGGCTTCTATTACTTTGTTTGTGCTTTCCACCTATCCATTGTCTTGGGGGTGGTATGCTATAGTCATTCTCTACTGAATATGATATCTCTGAAGGGTGGCTGTGAACCCATGAGAAGTGAAAGGAGGTCCTCCATCTGTAACTAATTCTCTTGGTACTCCAAATCTCGTGAAGATGTCTTTAAATAAGAAATCTATAACTGCTTCTTCGGTCACTCTGTGGAGTGCCTTGGCTTCCACCCATTTAGTCATGTAGTATGTGCAGACCACTATGTAAACTTTTTGATTGGATGGAGGGTTGATAGGTCCTATTAAGTCTAAGGCCCATCTTTCAAATGGTTCAAGTACTATATGGGGGTTTAATGGCATTTCATCTCTATGATTAGGTTGGCCTACTCTTTGGCAGCTATCACAGGCCTCGACATATTTCTTTGCATATTTGAAGAGTGAGGGCCAATAGTACCCCATCCTGAGAATTTGATGTGTTGTTCTCTTATCAGCAAAATGCCCTCCACAAGGGCCATCATGACAATATTTTAGTAGATCATACACCTCATCTTCTCTAATACACCTTCAAATTTATTGATCATCTCTTGTATGGAAAAGGTACCCACTTATCCAACTATACTGAGCACTTTGATAAATGATACTTGTTTTCTCTCAGTAGGATAGGTGTGGTGGTAACTTCCCTGTAACCAAGTAGTTAACAATGTCTGCATACCAAGGTGAGTGAGCAGAAACTGAAAATAGATATTCATCAGGAAAGGAATCATCTACTGGGGTATCATCATCAGGTGTCAATCGAGAAAGGAAATAAGCAACTACATTCTCTTTTCTTGGTCTATCTACAATTGTAATATTAAATTCTTGCAATAATAGTAGCCATCTGGTGACTCTAGCATTTGTGATATGTTTGTTCATTAAGTATTTGATAGCTGAGTGATCAGTATGGACAAAAGTAGAATAGCTAGTAATGTAATGTCTAAATTTATTAATTGCATAGATAACTGCTAAGAATTCCTTCTCGGTGACTGTATAATTGAGTTCAGTAGGGGTCATATTCTTGCTGATGAAATATATAGCATAAGGGAGATGATTTTCTTCCTGTCCCAAAACAGCTCCTATTGCAGTATCTGAAGCATCGGAGGATATGTGAAAGGGAAGTGTCCAATCAGGTCCTCTAAGGATAGGAGATGTAGATAACTGATGTTTAAGTGTATTAAATGGTTCTTGGCAAGAATTAATCCATTTGAATTCAACATTTTTCATCAGTAATACAAACAGGGGAGAAGCTATTTTGGAAAAATTCTTGATAAATCTTCTGTAGTATCCAACATGTCCTAGAAAACTTCTTACCTCTGTTTGAGTTTTGGGAGTAGGAAGATCCTTAATGACTTGTATTTTGGATGGGTCTACCTGAATTCCTTGAGATGAGATAAAATGTCCAAGCACTACTCCTTCACTCATCATCATATGGCATTTTTCTCTACTTAAGGAGAGTTGGGCTTGTATGCATCTTTGAATTACTTTCTCAAGGTTTTACAGTTCTTCCTGAAAAGAAACACCATAAGGAGTAAATTCATCCATAAAGATTTCCATAGAGTCATTAAGAATATCAGAAAAGATTCCTAAAACAGCTCTTTGGAAGGTTTTTGGTGCATTACATAGTCCAAATGGAAGGACTCTATAAGAAAAGGTTCCCCAAGGGCTAGTAAAGGTGGTTTTATCTTGATCTTGAGGTGCAATTTTGATCTGTTTATACCCACTGAAACCATCTAGAAATGAGAAAAATTTCTTCCCTGACAAATTATCTAACACTTGATCAATGAGTGGTAATGGAAAGTGATATTTTTTAGTGGCTTTATTTAAAGCTCTATAATCCACACATACTCTCCATTTCCCGTTTTTCTTAGGAACTATTACCAACAGGGACACCCATTCACTATCTGATATAGGATAGATAAACCCTGCATTGAGTAATTTTTGAAGTTCTTCTTTGAGGATTTCTCTTAAATTCGGGTTCATTCGTCGCTGAGGTTGGCAGATTGGCCGACAATATTCCTTAATATATATTCGATGAGTACATAATTCAGGAGATATTCCTTTCATATCTGTGTAATCCCATGCGAATGCTTCTTTATTTTCCAGAAGTAACTTCATTAATTGTTGTGTTTCAACATCTGTCAAATTAGGGTTTATGTTCAATGTTTTGCTAGGTTCAATTTCCACTGGTATGCTTTTGGAGGACATGGTGTTAGATGTTTGAGGTGGGCTTTCCGAATTGAGGTTTTCTTGATTATCAGACTCCAATAGTGCAGTTAGTTGATTATGAGTTTCTGGAGTCATAGACGAGGGTTCACAAATGAAATTATTAATTACTTCATCCTCGGTAGAATCTTTCAGGCTTAGAGCTTGTCCGATAGTCAAAAGGGGTTGAGTAGGTTGATCATCAAAATCTACCCATACATAATTATCATTATTAACCAGGGGTGTAGCATGAGGGTAGAGGGTAAGCTGTTCAGTTTCATAACCGTTTGAAATTGTCATTGAGCCTGATCTACAGCTGATAAAAGCATCTGCTGTGGCTAACCAAGGTCTACCCAAAATTAGAGGGTGGCCCCCCAACTTTGTTTTGGATTGTAGTACCGTAAAGTCAACTGGATAATTCCAGGATTCCACAGAGATAATGAGGTCTTCAATGACTCCTTCTGGTTTAATTGTGGATTGGTCAGCCAATTCTAGGATAGTTGGGGTGTCTCTGACTTCATTTTGTAATTGTAGCAGTTGTAAGGTTTCCAAAGTCATGATGTTGATAGCGGCACCTAGGTCTACCAGGACTCGAGGGATTATCATTTTTCCAACTTGTACTGTAACGGTAGGGTGGCCGGGATCACCATATTTAACTGGGGGAGTTTTGCCTGACATTAGTGTAGTCGGGACCCTTAACCCAGTCTCTGATTAACACGCTTGTGAAAAAAACTGAAAGCTAACTAATTCTACAGAGAACATAACCTTCTAATCCCTCCCATTTAGCAGGGACCCTTAACCCAGTCTCTAATTAGCAAACCTTATAAAATCTTCACACAAGATTGCCAATTGAAATGATTGTGAAAATAATGTAACACTCAATAAAATAAAGTTCCTAACAAGACAGAGTTCAATAGTGTTTCAGAAAAGTAGAATTCATTAAAAGTAGTGTTTCAGCAAGACAGAAGTTAATCAAGGCATAAACAAAAATTACATTAACACACTGTAAAACTAACGGGTGAATCTTGTGAAGAAGGTGGGCCCTCCCTTCTCACAAGATTCCCCTGAAATGAAAAGACTAGAGGAGGATGTTCAAAACAGTCTTTTATTCATCTATCAAAGTATCATATTACAATCTGGAAATGAAGTACGCCCCTCTCTCTGAAGCTTTATTAATACATAAAAACTTGGATCCTCTCGAGTGGTGATTTCCTCTTATTTAAAGAGGGAATCCCTTCGATACAATTGATCAAAAATTACATATGTATATCTGAGTCCCATTCTTAGTCAGATCGACTTTCTAGACCAGAATAGGATGTCCTAGTCTCGTGCAACAAATTTCTATTACAAGTGTTGAATGATGTGTTGTTGTTACGGCTGGAGTAACAGTTCTTTCTCGTTGTTGCTGATGTTGTTTCGGCACCGCAAATTGCGGGTTGTTTCAGCCATGGGATTTGCGCTCTTGACTGTTTCATCATTCTCATGTAGGAGCGATGGTTGGTGCTTGGCTCACGGTGCAACTGTTGTAGAGATGTTGTTGACCACTGACTATGTAACTGCTTCCTTTCTGTTTCAGTATCGTCGGTCCTGAGTTGTGTAATGACTTCCTCTGTGTTTCAGCATCGTGGCCATGAACTGTGTAACAACTTCCTCAGCATCATCGATCTTCTGTGTTTCAACATCTGTGACCTTGGACTGTGTAACAACTTTGTTTTTCAGCATCTGCGAACTTGGACTGTGTAACAACTTCTGTGAATTGTTGTTTCAGCAACAAGCCTCGAATGTTAATCTACAGTTTGAACTGTTTCAGCACTTATACATTTCTAATCAATGGTTAAGTATGAGAATGATGTAAAATATTATGCAAAATATTTTAAACGTATAGTAATGAGAAGGGACGTTGTATACCTTTGGAATGATCAGATAGAGTGATAATATAAGTTTAAATGTGGGTGATCAAGAGTGTAATAGTGGAAAAAAGTATGGGAAAAAAGGTACATTGTGTGGTCCTAACAAGTTGCAGCAGAGGAGGCTGCATGAATAGAGCCAGCCACTGGAGCAACTGGACGAGGAGATAGAACATCTCAGAAAGATGATGTTGAAATCAACAGAGGAGATCAGTGAATGGAAGATGAACAACAAAGGACCTACCGACGCAACAGAGAAGCAGAAGCAGATGCAACAACAACAACAAAGCAGTGGAGCAGATGAACAGCTCTGGAGGACTATTTAGGATCCAGGAGGATTTCAACAACGGCGCTAGGGAGCTCATGAGAAGGAGATCATGAATTTTTTCACAGCAGAGGAGTATGATGCAGGAGCATCACTCCCAAGCCAACCATGCACCAGCCAGGCAGCCAACAGAGCGTGCATTCAATGAAGGAGGAGAGGCGCTAGTCCTCTGACATTTTAAATTTGAAATTTGTAATTAATATATCTAAGGTCATGGAGCCATAGAACCATGCCTTTAAGAATGCGTTAGGTAGAAGTAGCCTTAAATGGTTGTAAGGATGAGATCTAGCTCTGATTTGGACTAGAAATCCATTAAATTGTAAATTCAATGTAATTGAATAGAGTAGGTGAGATGGAGGGAAGAGATCGAATAACCCTCTCATGTAAAATATCCTTGGTATTTGTAGTGTTAGTTAATTAGCGCAGATAGAAAGGAGAGAAGGAGCCGAGACTCTGTTGAAGTTCGAGCTCAAACACATTGTAAAAAGAGGCATTTTACATTAATACAAACATAGTAGTTTTTCCTACATGTTATTCTATGTATGATTAATGTCTTTATGTGTGAGTATTTATATGTTGTAGATGTATGATTGAGTGTGCATTTGCAAGGAACTATAGGTTCTCCTATCTGGGGGTTCTTTGATTTCAGGTTTGGGGTTCTTTGAGGATTCATGCCAAGAGGGTGTGATAGAACGTTGCGGGTTCTGAAAGCCAGTGCATAGATGCACTCCTGAATTATGCAGAATTTGGGCAAGGATGTGCCAGGAGGGCACATTAGCTGAAGTCATTGACTCAAGGAGAATCCTCAAGGTTATTGAACACCTTGAAGGATAGACTGTGCAAAAGAAGGCACAAAGAAGAAAAAATTTCTTGAGAATTCTATGGAAGCTCTGCCAGGGGGCATCAAGCAGGTGCAGATTGTGCACAAAATAAATCTACTGTGAGTTCAAAGGGAATCAGAATCACTGAGTATTCTAGAAACTCTTCCAGGTGGGCATTGAGTGGATGTGCAGAGTGCATAGGAAAGAACTCCTTTGAGTTCTAGAACAAAGAAGATTCCAAGAGAGGACCTTCATAGGGTTGTTGAATACCCTGCAGGCTCAGCAAGGAGCACTTGAGCAGGAAGTTGCCAGAGGGAATTTCCATCCTTTCAAGGAGAGAAAGGGACAAAGACTTTAGAGGTCTGAGTAACAAATAAGCTCAAGATGGATAGCACCTTCATGTGTGTAGGGACCCTGCAAGGAGAGAAGAGGTCGAAGAATCCTTTAAGGATTCAAGGAAGACAAATCTCAAGAGAAATAATACCTTTGTGCACAGAGAAATAGCGGCAAGGAGTGTAGGAAGTCGGGGAAACCCTTCAATGTTTCATAGTCTCGAAGCTCAAGAGGGAAAGAGTCTCCAAGAATGCAGGCAAGACCAAGGATACAGGGTTCACAGAGAAACAAAGGTTGAGAACTTTGATACTTGGGAAATCTTCCAACTCAGGAAGAAATGTAGGCTCGAGGGAGGAGCTACAATTGTCGTTGATTCAGAGCTGGAGAGGAAGATCTGGACCATTGAAGTTTCACGTCCAAGCAGCACAGGAGAAGTGTCGAGTTTCCATGAACCATCAGATCTAGAGCATATAGTCGATAAACATCAGATCTGGGAGGAGCTACATGAGATTTAATCTCATATGCGCAGAGGAGGGGAACCATGAAATATCGAAAGGATCAAGACCGTCCATTGTTGAAGAGGACGTGTGGTGGTAATCTGAGGACCCATCAGGGTTTCAGATATCGGGAGTCTGAGAGGTAAGAGTCGGGAGGGAGGAAGTCTCGATGGTGGCAGAGATCTGGGTCATATCGCAGATTCGGGTATCATGAGCTGGGAGGCAGAGGCCTTTTCTCTACAAAGTTTTGAGTCACAAGATCGCGATGCAATCTAAACCGTTGATCGAGGAGGAAGGAGAGATGTAAGATCTGGCATCTCGATATATCGCATATCGGAGGTTCGGGGCTTGGAGGAACTTCCTTTCGACTATAGAAGTTGCGAAGTGTCGAGTGCCGAGGGCTCGGGAAAACATACGTCACGCCCATTAGGTGGTGACCGTGTGGTTGACAGGTGGACAATCATCACCTGGGAAGGATTCAACATCCTGTTGACTTATCAGACTTCGAAGATTCGCTAGAGGAGAGCACTGAATCTCGACACCCCAACTCGTGAGATTGTGAATTGTGAGTAGTACGAAAGGGGAGTCAACCCATCGCTGACTTATTGCGTCTCGTGGATTCGTGAAAGAGGAGCAGGAAGGTTCAATCCTTCAACTCATGAAGCTGTGAATTTGTGAGAGGTGCTAGTTGTTAACCCTAGTCGGAGGTCACTGGTAGAAGCACTAGCGAGAAGGGGCTATACCCGTATCATAATATCAGGTATCGGGAGGTTGGAAAAGAAGAGTCGAGGGTCTTTGACTCACGAACTCGCAAATTGCGAGTTGCGAAAGGTGCTTGTGCCAAGGCCAGTTGTGGTCACATGAGGGTGAAGCTTGCGCCTAGTGCGTGTTCGCACAGGTGGAGTTTTCGAAGGACCTGTGGATTCGTTGAACGTTCCAGAGGGAATCAAAGGAGCCACTTCGGCTCTAGGAGATTAGAACAATCCTGTGAGGGGATCTTGGCCCGAGGGTCGGGGGATCTGTTTCACATACATATATTGATACATATATCTAGAGTCCAAGCTTACTCTTAGTATCTTATTTAGCGTTCTGTACAGACTATTCTATTTTTGACTTAATTATGTTTTATGTGGGTTATTTGACTCTCGTGTGATCTATTCATTCTCTGAACTTTGTTTTTTATATGTACACCAACAAGTAATTTAGGATTACTGAAGGGGAATTGGATTCATTCAACATAGATGTATTACTTAGTAATAATTCCATTGTTTCGTTCCATTCATGATTTTGATGGAAAAAAAGTTCATTTAATCATACGATAACCACTAAGGGTTTATCCTACAGTTTACTCCATTATAAAACATAAATAAAAAATTGTAGACTAATACTTCTAGAATTAACCAGATGTGTCTCTTTCGACTCTTATAATGAATGAAAGTGATACGAGCTAGACTATTTAATTAAAAATGATAATTCACTCAGAATCAGTCTTAGAGGTATTCTACCAGCCTTTTAGTCAAGTAACATTCACCTAGATTTTAATCTATAACAGTACTACTATCCAGAGTTAAACAGATGCATTCTAACAGTTATTAAATCATACAGTATTCATTCAGAGAAAGAGTACGTTGACATATTTGAACAGTTGTCGAACAACAAATGGAACAACCGTGTTCCTCCCAACCTTAGAACAGAACAACCAAATCACTTTTCCTATTCTCTCCCTAGCCTAACCATGAATCCATGAGGGAAAACTCAGAACTTCTCCTCAATAATAATCCTACAGTGTTTCAATAGCTTATCCTTAAATCACACTCAGAAGATAGTGTTCATAACAACAAGAGATAATTCCTTTCCCCTGGCATACTAGGAAACATCGTGCCTCCTCACATATGCCATATATCCAAAATCAAAAGTGCGTAGGTCTTTTTCCCCCTTGGGAATTTTTGCAGCTTTCCAAATCCCTGATTTTCAGGGGCTGTCGATGTCCAAATTCATGATTCACCACTTGTAACAATCAACCCTGAGGTAGTTCTAACATGTTCCCCACTCATGGAGTCATGGTCAGCTGATTTTAACATGGCTTTTCCATTTGTCCTTCAACAATAATTATAAAATATTTTGTTTCATACAAGTGTCATAGTCAAGTAGTTAGTTGGGTCAAATCAAATCTCTACCCAACAGTCATAATCATTAATTACAATTAACTAAATTTAAAATTCAGAATTCCCATAAATGGAAAACATTTTCCAATTTCAATTTTACCAAAAATGGAAACAATTTCCTAAGAAATTTCAAAATTAAAAATAGCCTATTTTGGGGGATGTTACATCCTTTAACCATTCAATAAAACACTGTCCTTAGTTTTCGTTCCTTTCTTGGAATAGTATTGGATGAGATTTCTGCAAATCTCCCTCCAACTCCCAAGTGGCCTGCTCATGGATAAAATTCTTCCATTACACCTTCACTTGAGCGACGAGTCTATTCTGAAGTGTTATTTCTCTTCAGTCCAGAATGAAAGAAGTTCCACTTGGAAATCACCTTCTGGTTCCACCTGCACCAATTTCCAATTGATCATATGAGTATGGTCATGAACATAATTCTTTAACAAAGAAACATGAAATACATTATGAATTTTTAGATTGGTAGGAAGTGCAAGTTGGTATGCTACGGGTCCAATTTGAGCTAATATATCGAAGGGCCCACAAAACCTGGGTGCCAACTTGGCACAATTCCCTATCTTTAATGAACTTTTCTAGGATTTGAGTTTTAAGTAGACATGGTCTCCCACTTGAAATTCCAAGTGTCTTCTTTTCTGGTCCGCGTAACTTTTTTGTTTGTCCTGTGCCTCCTTTAAGTTATGTTGTACTTTTCTTACCATGATCTCCATTTCTTGGAGCAGCTCTGGTCCAACCACAAGTCTTTCAATCGATTTATCCCAGCTAATTGGAGTCGTACATTTTTTGTCGTACAATACTTCGAAAGGGCTCATTTTAACAGAAGCTTGGTACCCATTGTTGTATTCAAATTCTACCAAGTGCAGGTAGTCTTCCCACTTTCTTGGTTTTGTTCTTACGTACATGTGGAGCATATATTATATGATTTGGTTTGTTCGTTCAATCTGTCCATCCGTTAGTGGATGATAACTCATACTAAAACTCAAATTAGTATTTAACTCTGTAAACATTTCTTTCCAAAAAGTAGATGTAAATTTTACGTCTCTATCTGAAATCACCATTTTAGGAATACCATGCAATCTAAAAAATTCTTTCATAAATATTTCAGCGATGTTAATATATTTAAAAGTATACTTTATAGGAATAAAGTGTGCAAACTTACTAAGTTTATCGATTACCACCATAATTGAATCATTTTGTTTCTAAGTTCTAGGCAAACCTGTAATAAAGTCTAGTGATATAGTCTCCCATTTCCATTACGGCACTGGTAAGGGTTGTAATAGGTCGGTTGGATGCTGGTTTTTGGATTTTACCTGCTGACAATCTTGACACTTAGCTAAGTATTATGTTGTTTCACCCTTCATATTAGGCCAATAGAATAACTTTTGTAGTGTTGTTATCGTTTTCTAGTATCCTGGATGACCAAAATATGGTTTCTTATGGACATCATCTAACACTTTTGACTTTAATTCTACTGAATCTGGTATGTATATTCCATTTTTAAATCGTAGTAGACCATTTTTGTCCAAACTCAAATCTATTTTGTCTGAATTTCCTATAGTGTTTTGTAATTCTGCCACTGTTCGAGTGTAATTTTCGCCGTTATTACCTATAGTCTTTATCCTCTGTTCACGATCTCTTGCTGCCCTGCTAATGTTTATTTCAAACAACCCATGAACTCTTTTACTGAAATCATCTGCTACCTTATTTTCCCTACCCTTGATATGTCTTACTTCAAAGTCAAATTCGCTCAAGAAGGCTAGCCATCTTGCTTGCCTTGCATTAAGGTCTGGCTGACTAAAGAAAAATTTCACACCATTGTTGTCAGCCAAGAGAATAAACTGTCTACCCATTATGTAGTGTCACCACATCTTTAAGGCATGTATTACAGCTGCCAACTCTAAGTCATGAGTGATGTAGTTTCATTCATGTTCCTTTAATTTCCAGGACTCATAGAAAATGATGTGCCCTTCTTGAGTTAGGACACCACCTAGTCCTTCTTTACTTGTGTCTACACAGACAGTGAAGTCTTTGTCTGGATCTGCTACCTTTAAAATGGGTGCGGTCGTTAATAATTCCTTTAACTTATTGAAACTGTCTTAACATTTTTGCAACCAATTAAAATTGGTCCCCTTCTTTTATAGTGATGTGATGGGATATGCAATTTTGGAAACTCCCTCTATAAATATGCAGTAATACCCAGTGATTCCCATGAACGACCGAATGTTTTCTACGTCCTTAGGGATCAGCCATTCCATGATGGCTCTTACTTTCTTAGGGTCGACTACAATGCCTTCTGCAGAAATTACATGTCCTAGGTATTGTATCGTCTTTTGATAAAAGTCACATTTATCGAATTTAGCATACAGTTTGTGCTTCCTTTAATTTTGAAGCACTATCCCTAAGTGTTCTTCGTGTTCTTCTTTTGTTTTAGAATATACTAGAATTTCGTCAATAAATACCAACACAAACTTGTCCAAATACTAACTGAAAATGCTATTCATTAAACACATAAATGTGGCTGGCGTGTTAGTGAGTCTGAAAGGTATAAACACAAATTCATAATGTCCGTATCTCATTCAAAAGGTTTTTTTACTTATGTCCTCATCTTTTATTCTAACCTGGTGATAACCATATCGTAAATCCAATTTTGAGAAAATCTTTGCCCCACCTACTTGATCGAACATATCATTCATCCTAGGTAAGGGGTACTTGTTCTTAATAGTCATCTTGTTTAATTGTCTATAATTGATGCACAATCTCAGAGTTCCATCTTTCTTTTTCACAAAGAGGACTGGTGCTCCCCATGGTGAAACACTCGGTCTGATATATTATTTGTCCAATAATTCCTGTAGTTGGATTTTTAGTTTTGTTAATTCTGGAATACTCATTCGGTAAGGTGCTTTCGAGATAGGGGCGGAACTAGGTATTTGGTCCATAGAAAAGTCTATCTCCCTTTGTGGGGGTAATTCAGGTATCTCATCAACAAACACATCTCTAAAATCATGTAAAATGACAAATCCTCCATAGGAAACATTTTCTAGATTATGTTCAAGGTGATTTTGGACAGGTTCATTTGGGTGATAATAAACCATGCAAAATTGTTGGAATGGGAAAGGTAAAAATAAAGCAACGAAATGGAAACCAATGGTTGTTG
>ML793962.1:264486-289146 GCA_009831015.1 Picea engelmannii | reverse complement strand
TTTTTTTTTTTTCTTTCTATACTTTCCATCTCCCCATTTATTTTTTCTCTTCTTCTTCATTTTCTTGGTTTTGATAAAACTACCATACTTAGTCGTTTTTTATGTTCGTGGACTTTCAGACTCTCGGACCTTCGCACTTGTTTTATCTTCCATTTACCCATGTATAAGTTCGTCCAACACTTAGATTATTTTTGCACCGCGAACTTTCATACCTATGTGATGCACCTCCATTCTCTCCACTGTCCGCCCGACATTTTCCAACACTTATCCATTTCATACGCTTGGACTTTCAGACTCGCGGACCTTAGGATTTGTGGCCCTGCCTTTTCATACTATTCGCCCACCCTGATTCTCCGCCATTAGTTGTCCTTTCACATTTTTTGATGTCATATTTATTGTTATCCCTACGAACTCAACTACTAAATTTATTCTTGAAGTGGTCGTTAACTAATGATGCTTATACCGAGGCTAGTGATATTTTTTTTGAGTTAATGCTTCCATAAAAATAAATCTAACTCAAATTGATTTTACTGTGCAAAGTAATATTTCAAGAAAAGATGGCAAGCTCCGAGAAGATAGTCATGAGAAAACAATCATTCTATGGTGAGACTTTGAACCTCTTCACTAGAGAAGACCAGAATTATCATTGGTCCCTCTCCTACTAGTATTATTCAAACTTGTTTGGTAAAGAGAACAACAAAGTGTGGACCTCAGGAATATTTTGTGGGTTGTGTTCCAGAAGTCTTTGAATGCAAGGATATTGTCACTTGGTGCATCGATAAGATTATTCAAACAAAAGGGTCATCATGTTGCAGAGTAGTTCTCCTATTTCATTGGTGCCTTCAATATTTAGAGAAATGTTGAAATTGCCAGAGCCGAACTTGGTTTATAAAGGGGAGGAAGCTAGAAATTTCCTAAAAAGAAGGAACAAAGGAATAAATATTCTTCAAGAGTATTTTCATGACCCTGCATCAATGCATGAAGATATATCCATAATTCAGGTAAGTTCTTTAAAAAATCCTTATAAATAAATTGCCTGGTTATTTACTCGAATTGTTGGCCAGGACTCTACATAAACCATTCCCCGACTAACATTATATATATTGCATTTTTTGGTTCATGAAAACGCTATCTTCGACTGGGCGAAGATTATTTTGAATGAAATCACTACATAGTTGACTAATTTCAAGACTGATAATTTTTTTTTATATGTCATCTTATTTGATATTTTCTAATACATACTGTCATACCTTTGAGGGCTTAAACATTGCCCAGAGAGTGAAAATAAAGGTGGACCTTGTGACCATGTGGTACCAAGCTCTATGGAGGCAGAGAGTCAACGATCATTTCTATGAGGTATATTATGATTTTGTGTCTAAATTCAAGAAATTGTTATTTGGGGAAGACACTTCTCGACTATCATTGGAATCAACGACCTTTTTGAAGGGAAAAAGAGTTCTTGATAAAATGGAGGATTACAATATCATCAGGGTTTTCTGCTCTATCAAAAAACCTATTTTCCTTACTATATATCTGATCAACAATTTATCATTGAGATAACTAGACAATATAAGTTTTGGTTCCATACTTCCTCTAAAAAAAGAAAAAAACAGTGCATACCTCCCCTATGGAAAGTTGGTGAAATTATTCTCCGAGGAATTTCCAAATAGATGAGTATGATGCTTGTTTCGATCATTATGACCCGAGATTCATAGAGGAAATCAAGGATTTGACCCTAATCATCTTTTTTATAATCATTTTCTTTCAGTTGGGCTCAACCCCACATTTTTAAATTCAGCCATCAGTGGAGAAGAAAATGACAACCACAATCCAAATAATCAAGAAGCCGACAAAGATTCTAGAGATATAGAGATTGTTATAAGTACTACAGAGCCCCATAAAGAAAGAGGTAAACCCTCAAGTGAGAAAAATGTCCAGTAACTAGCTGTCTCTCGAAGAAGTGCCTTACCAAAGGAAAATCCTCAGCCGGGGACATCCCACACAAGAAAAATGAATAGCAATAACTCAGGAGATGATGAAGAGAGGAACCCTCCTAAAAAAAACATGGAGAATCCCCATAAATTAAAAGTCAAAAGAAAAAGGACTAATTCACAGTAAGAGGGGGATGAAACACATGCTCCAGAAAATGATTTGTTATTGGATAACATGTATTTGGATGTAGATATTGAAAATATTACTTTCCCAGATGTAAACGTGTTGGCTAGAGAAAATGTACAACATATTTCCGCACTCATGATCTAGGACGAGACATTTTCTGATGAAGAAACGTTCGCTATAAAAAATGTCTCTTTAGATAAAGAATCTAAGAAATGAGTTTTTGAGAGAAATACAGAGTAAGAGCGGAGGAAGCTACAGTCTACCATTGATACTCGAGATATGTTGCCTCTAAATTATCATCTATTCATAAAGTTACAGGGGATGCACTTGACATTTCAATTGCACATATGAAGGAAGATAATGCTCAGCTAAAATAAAGAATTAAAGAATTGGAGGAAACTCTCATGCCTCCACCTATTCTGGCTTCTCTCATTGCTATGATTTGTCCTAGAAAAAGTCTTCAAGAAAACCCAGAACCAAGTGCAATGGTCAAAGTAATTTCCAATTTAATCATTGCCACCTGACATTTCATTGAAGAAAATATTAAGAAAAGGATGTCATTGATTGTAGAGCTATGGGATATGAAAAATGGATTTGCTTCTCTCGGTTTGAGAATTCAAAATACCAGGGAATACTTGAATTCAGATTTGAAAAATGATGAAGGGTTTTGCGCAGACGAAGTTGTGATGTTTGCAATGAAAGTTTCGGCAATGATAGATAAAACAAGAAAGAAAGAAAATCTACCTTCTCCGATCCGCATCAAACAATTAAAATCCCGCTGGATGGAAATAATTAATGTGTTAAAGGGACTGATAAGTCAATTCGCTGATTTATCAAGAAGGAAGAATGAAGCATATTAAAAAATCCTTGATTTGGATATCGCCAGAACCATTGTTGAAGTCTCGGACCCTAAATATCTTTCAAATTTTATGCTCATGACTCGAAAACATTTCAAAGAGCAAATTGAAGAGTTAAAAATGACATCGGTTGAAAAGTTTGATAATATGATTGAATTTACACATGACGACATTGACAACTAGATTGTTGAGTACACAAATAAAAATGAAGATATTGAAAATATATTACAAAATTTATCTGTTGATCTTAGAGAAATTGAAAAGGAGTTGTTTAATGTTAAAATAAAACAAGAAGTAATTCTTGCCCCATTAAGGGACTTTATCCAAGAATGGTTGAACAACTCAATCACCAAGATCTCTGAAATACCAACAGAGGTAGTTATGACTAGTAATCAAACCACAACCATCAAGAGTATAAAAGAAACAACAACAAGCAAATGAAAGAGAGAGATACCATCATAGTAAGTCCATGCTGAGCGCATGCTTCTTTCTTTATCGATTTTCATCTAGTTATTCTTCTTCTTTAAATAGAAAAGTATAACAAAATCTTGATAACTTTCTCTTTGTCTTCTTTCCAGATTCTATTGTCCAACATCCGCCCACTTTATTCCTTCTATGTTCTATCTTCTTGTATATGTTTGCGTTATGGTCCGCGGGATCCCCAATCTTAGTCTTATGGACAAACACCTTTAATTTCAAAGCATTGTAGCAAACATTATTATTTTTGAGAAATCCCAGAGAACTAATTCGGGATCAGTTTTGATTGTATTTTATAACTCAGAGTCTTGAGTATAAAGTATTTGAAATTGCTGTATCATAATATTTGTTTGAGCTATATAAGCAATTACTCTATAAAAGTTCTCTCATGCGTATGGACCATCTTCTTTTATTTTGATGTGATCATAAATTTTTATTTTCACTATGATGGATGTGAGGAAATTTTGTTTATTTTCTGTAATGTGTGATGTGTGAGATTCTTGGTCCATTTCTCAAGAATGCTCTTTTATAAATTCTTTTACTTTTCAGCATTTTGATCTTGATTTGAGATTAAAATATTGGACTATCTTAAGGTCCTATATTATTTATTGACCCGAAGTTATTAGGAATATCATAAGCCAAAGAGGAGTACCACCTCTATAAAAACGAAGGAGGATTCATATCCTCTTGAGGTTGTCGTTTCGGTCCTTGACGTATTCAAGCATCAACAACTTGCTCCTTCAAAACGTTCACCAAACAAGGTCTTGCAAAGACAAATCAGTGCACCCTCCAAGGGTCTCAAGTCAAATGTATCATAGAAAGTAAAATCACATTTAATACAAGAGCCACCTAAACATGTGAATCAAAACTACCTTATCAAATTAAACAAGTGCCCAAAGACCCTATGGAACTTTCCAAGTTTAGGTATGGGAGGGTTGTCATGGTGACCTATTGGGTGAATAATTCCTCAAGTCAAGGAGTGTTTCCCGGGTGGACCCTCTCTAATCCATGCAAAGAATATGAAGTGGATGGGGGTAAGACTTTTTGGCATGGGGTTCATGAAATACAAGGGTTCACATTATCTCATTTATGGGTGCCTTTGTAGAGGGTGTGTTGCACCTTTGTTTCAATGCAACCTTTTTCCAAGCCCATTCTTGCCAGTGATTAATTAAATTCCAGAAAAATTGGGCACTACAATTGGGTAACATAAGACTTGAAAGGAGTACCACAATGTCACTTGAAGCTAGAGGTACACAAAGTTCCATATGCATGGAAAGAAAATGACACCGCATAAGTGTACACACCTCAACAAGCGTGACATTTATATACTGTGAATTTTGTTTTTGGGGGTCTTCAATTATCTTAAGAGAAACATTTCATTGTTCTCAATACCTCTTTAGGCAAGCATATAGAAGGTTATAATTTTGGATTTTATCTTTTTCCAACTATATTCCCTCTGGGCCTTCAACCCCTTCTTCCCATGAAATGAGGCACAATCCCTTCTTGGGTCAGCACAAAAGAAAATCCCAAAAGATAAGGAGACGAAAAAGGATGAAGTGTGAAAAATGATAAGTATGATTGAGAATGGTACGATGATTCATCAAGGAGACCTCCTAGTAGAAAACCCATCCCCAAGGGTGACCACTTACTAGGGCACAATGTCAACCACCAAGGTGAAACAAGGCAAAGAGCATAATTTCCAAGCAGATGTTCTATAATCAAAAGCAACTTTAAATGCAACATATTCAAATGACTCAAGTATTAAAGTGACACTTACCACGATACCTGACTTGTACCTCATGGAGCACGACCCATTGTATTCCGGAAACAGGCTGATGTGGTGGATGTCAACATGATGAATTGTAGAAGTGTGGTGATGAAGTGGGTCTCCATCTATGTAGTGGACATCATAAGTCGATCTATCCCTTGACACTCCATGTCTGCAAACTGAGTGCCTCGAAACATCATCTCCTTAGTTATCCCTAGGGATGGGGGATAATAGTCTTCTCATTGCAAGTGCCATAACCTACCATTCAACCAAATCGTTGTGGACAAGTCTATTTCTCATCTGAAAGATACATTTATTTGTAGCGAGACACTAATCCTAATCAAAATGAGTAGGTGGTGTTTCCCCCTCATATGATGTGAGGAGATTGCATGGGAAACTAGCACCGGAGCCAACCTTCAAGTGGCGTGGCATGGTGTTCCAGTTCACTTGAGCACTCTTTCTCATCTCATCCAAACTGAGACTCCTCATTTCCAATTCTCCTTAAGCTATATGATGATCTCACCTCTCAGGGGGATTTTCTCAATTTCTTTCAGATGCCTCATCCATTGTACATCATCTCCTATCTCATACACCTTATATGATATATGCACTTATAGATGGTACACTCTAATTTCACACACATGGTTCTAGGTTGTCTTGGTTTAGTTTGTTCACTTCAGTTTCTCTGCTATGGTTTCATGTATGGGTTTCCTGCGTAGACATGGTGTTAATGTTTCTTATGTGGGTTGTATACATGGTGGACATCGGTACAATCTCATAATGCATCATAATACTCTAAATTTTTACCTTTTTGTTAGGGGATACCATGGTGGGTCATAATTTTCTTCTAAATAAGTGTTGTCACCTCTTGAGTCAAGTTGTACTACTAGAGAACTAGGTGGAATGTAGCGTATTCCATATCCCAATGATACTTAACACTTTCCATCTTTCCCATTCATTTCCATAACATGCATCATATTTCCCTGATCATGATTAACTTGTCATAAGTCATTCATCAAGGTCCTAAGAAAAGCAATGAAGACCCATGTATAAGAGCCTTGAAAGTCAAAAGAGCGAGAGTGATCAAGGTAATTGCAGCCATAAAAAAATAAAAATCCAAAAAGTAATAATGCTTGAGCTATGCCACTTCACTAAAAGACCCTTACCCATAGTCCTATGCTTAACAATGCATATCCAAATAAAATGACTAAGAAATAAATAAATAAATAAAGGAAACATAAAAAAAGGCAAAGAAAAAAGGGGTGGTAAAAAAATAGTGCCAAGGTGGTAACTAAAAGTCTAGCGCACCCTCATGAAGGCCATCATGAAAGAAGTGAAGACCCATAGCTCTTGAAAGCTAGCAAAAGAGGACATACACATCATATATGACTATGACGCATAATGACATGTATATTGAGGCATGACTCATCACTATAGGTGGGTGCCTTGCATTGGGATCTATGTATTTGCATCAAGAGTTGCATTCGTGCATTAAATCTGCGTACTATGCTTCGATATTTGTGTACTTTCATTGGGATCCATGACATTGTCTTGGGATCCATGATACTACCTTGGGATTCCTATACTAACATATGAACATATATACCTTCATTGGGATCCATGACACTACATTGGTATTTGTGTATTTGCATTGGGATATGTATGCACTCATTGCGATACATGTCACTGCATTGGGATCCATGACAGTGCATTGGATAGTGATGGAGACTCCACATAATCACATTTGACACCTAGATCATCTCTGGAGGGTGCACTTGTCTCCTTGGAGAGATATCCTCACACATGTGGATTTGTTGAGTTTGTTATGCCTTTTGGACCACACGTATGAGATAGTTGTGGTGGTTGGAGTTAGTGGAGGTTGTTACACCTACTTGGATCATTTCTTGAGGTTGCTATGAGTTTATTACTAGTTTGTTATGACCACTTTGATGGAGAGACCCTATTCTTGTGCCACATGTGCTAGTTTTTTATGATCTTCTTGTTGAGCGAACTCTTTCTCTTTGACTAGTCTTCTCACATATTGGAGTTGGTTAAGGTGGTTATCACAATATATACCATTTATTTGCTTCACTTGAATTAGTTAGCACACATTTCGGAGGGCACACTTGTTCATGAACTACTTTTTGTCCACACGTGTGTCCTCTTGTGTTGGTTAGAGCATTTCATGGAGGGACCCTCTACTTCTTGGAACATCTACACATGTTATTTAAAGAGGTGGTATTTGACCATGGTTTTAGAGGGTGCCCATCTTCCTGAGGAGTTGTTTATGCTAGCTCTCATTATTTTATTGTATCTTGACTATATCCTCTCTAATTTTTTGGAGAGTTGCTATTTTTGAGATAGGAGGTTAGAGATCTATTGTATTTTATTCATGAGGTTGTTAGGCTCTCTTCCTATATAAATAGCCCCTCATTCATTTGTAAAACTTGTTGGACAATAACTGGAAAGAACTTGTCTGACTTTGCTCAAGTTATATCATATTTTAGTTTTTGTCTTGGTGAATTTTGTTTAGGACAGTTTAGAGAGCTTGTATATTGTAGGTTTCTTGGAGGAACGAGCTAATAAAATGCCAAAGGAGGATCTCCATGCTACATTGGAAGATTATATAAGGTATAGTTAACTCATCCCTTGTAATTCCTTAGTCATTTATTTTTAGATCTAATACATTGAGCTTTGAACATATTTGATTTCAAGTTCTTGTGTTTAGACTAAAAGTAGAGGTTACCTTGTGTTACTTAGAAGTGCATTCACCTAGGACCATTCTCCCCAAGAGCTTGAAATATCCAAGTGTTTTGCTTTGGGGGATTGATAATTGTGCTTTTAAACCCCAATATTTGACATTCTACATAACATCAAGCAAGACTGAGTGTGACTCCTAGCCCAAGTGGAGGAAGGCATTGGTCTTACCCCTTTTCCCAACCATTTAAAATTCAAAATATTTCCTTTTAAGTTTTGTTTCATACAATCTATGGTTTAATTAGCATTCATCTCTTGATTTCTATTGCATCTTAAGTTTAAGATATTAATTTCCATATCTTTCTAAGTAAACTTGAATAGTTTTGCAAAATCATTTTCCTTTCCATTGTTAGATCTAGATCAATTTGCATAATTTCTCTTGGATTGGCTACTATAACATCTTAGAAGAGAAGTAACTTGGATCTAACACATTAATTTCATCTATCTTTAGTCGATTTAAGGTCTAAACACCATAAAAGGCTAAATTGATGTACTAAATAAATAGCTTAACGATTTGTGGATTTAAGCCTTTCTTTACATCTTTGCTGGTTGGAATATATTTCTGCATTATGGGATTAGAGTAGATCTAACACACTTAAATTTTAAATTTGAATTGGATAAGTGTTTAAACAACATAAAGAGTTGAATTGATGCATGAATAGGCCTAACTACTAGTGGATTTAAGCTATTTCTCTAAAATCTCTTGCTAGTTGGTATAAATTTTGCTTAGAGGGTTTAATATCAGATCTGGAAAAAATGCTGCAATAACTCGAATCTGATGTGCTAAAGAGCAGGTTGTGTCTTAATTTATTTACTTTTAACTTGCTCTTGTCAAATGCCTTTTATTTTCTTGCCCGAATTTTGATGCTACATCGTTTAATCGCTGTCATGATGCAACATGGTATCTATACACAAGTAATACTTCTCTAAGAAAAATTCATACTTCACAAGCCTATTCATACATATGGTTATTAATAAAATATTGATGATGTTTCATGGTTGGTGATGGTTTAGAGTAATCTTATTTGGGCACTTGGATCCTAAAGAACATAATTCGCTTGCAAACACTCTTTAAATATATAAGGATTAACTTTTGCACCACTTGGTAAGCACACTCCATGGTATAACTTATGTTTCTTGAGAAGACATATTTAAAGATTAACTTTTGCACCACTGGGTAAGCACATTCCATGGTATAACTTATGTTTCTTGAGAAGGTGCCTTGGAAGACATTTTCAACATTTTAAGAAAGGAATTAACCCATTCATTAACCACACTTAAGCATTGTTCATTATGTTATCTCTCTCATGTGGTTGGATCATGAAATGTGTCTACAATGATTTTCATACTTGTTAGTTCATGGTATTGTCCAATATTTCTGATTTCAAACTTCTCATTTGATCATTGAAGTAATATTGTGGCATAACTTAATATAACATAACATATAATTTGCTATGTTATATTATAACATAACATATAATTTGCTATGTTATATTATAACATAACATATAATTTGTTATGTTATATTATAACATAACATATAATACGAACCAGGTGTAACTCCTCCCTCCCTGTTATCTCCTGTCCAACTAGCCCAACTAGCCCTTGCACTTTTATTTCATCTGATCTTAAAGTTGGTCCTATGCTTTCCTATCTGGCCCGTCTCATTTGTTCCTCTCTCGACCGGTGAACCTCTCTTTAAATAAATAGGTGAACCAGTAAGGCACATTCAATATGTGTGAGTGATCTCCTCATTTCACGTCGATTTGGCTAGTTAACTGACAACTGCATGGCCAATTAACTAGGAATCGGTGGCAGTTGATTCCAGTGACTGCTAGTGTGTGTCATATCTCTCTAGAACACTCCTAATGCGCACTAGTTGACTGTTATGGTGAGTTGTGTAATACAAAGTATATCACTTGTATTGTATCATTTCTCTCATTTGGTTAATATAAATTCTTTCATTCTTTCCTCCACTTTTTGTCTCTTCTCTTCACACCATTGCATGATGTGTATGCTTCATTGTTAGCTAGATCTTCTATGTAGGTATGTCAGAAACTATAAATGGTATCAGATCCCACATGACACTAGCAAGGATCGTCACCAACACTCTTTTCCAGGTACCGAAGATGGAACAAAGCAGCAGGAAAGATGGAATTTTCCACATCTTTCATTCTAACACCATATAACTATTTTGAATGGAAGAAAAGAATTATACTCCATCTCATGGGTAAAAGCTTGTACCAGATAGTCATGGCCACATAAGAAGAACCCACCTCAAAATTAGAAAAATCCAAGTACCTAAATCGCATGGATGAGGCTCACAGTCTCCTATGCATGACTATTTCTCCCGACCTATGGTTTCACATCGATGCATGCAAGACATCAAATGAGATCTGGACCACCTTGGAAGGACTCTTTGGAAAGTAGGGTGAAATGAGGGTCCATTTGCTCGAAGTTGAACTAAACTCCTTGGATCCAAAGAACTTTGACAATCTCCAAGATTGCTTCACCAAATTTAAATCTCTCCTTAGTGAATTCAAAGACTGTGGTATCGAAAAATCCAAATGAGGAAAAAAATTGGTTCTTTCTATCATGGAAAAACTTGGACCGAAATTTAGTGTATTTGTCTCCACATTTCATTCTACTAGATTCACTGCAGGAGCAACCTGGACCATGCCTTCATTGTCACAGTTTATTGAGGCTTTGACACATGAGTAGGATAAGCTCATTCAGTTGGGCATAATCAAGGGCCTAAAGGAACATGCACTTGTTGTGCATGATGGAAGCAACTCTCAAAATCCTAAATCCAAAAGAAAAGGTAAAGAAAAGGTGCATGAAGATCCAAAGAAGGAAGGGTACTCCAAACCCTTCAATGATTCCTTTGGTTCCAAAGGTGGAAAAGGAAAGCAAGGGAAGAAGTGTGGTTATTGCAATTGCAGGAACCATCCAAAATCTGCCTGCATGAAGAAGTAGATTGATCAAATGGCTCAAATCCTTCAGAAAAACAATCTTGGGGACTTCGTTCCCGAGGCTACCAAGAAAAAGTTAGAAGATAAAGCCCCTAAGAAAGGTAATCCTCATGCATTCGTAACAATATATTCTTCTCCTGACACCTGACTTGTAGATTTAGGAACTTCCCATCATATGTCAAACACAAAGGATATTCTATCTTATGTAACTACATGCAAATGGCCTCTTAGCCTCACGGGGGATGACTCTCCAATTGAGGTCACCAGAAAAGGAAGAGTAGAACTAGATCATGGAAGCTTTGAGAACGTTCTCCATGTTCCTAAAATTTTCATGAATATGCTCTTAATGTACTAGATTACACACTCAGGCTCAGGAAAAAAGGTGGAGTTCACACCAGACTCTATGTCCATATTCGACATGCAAAATAACTCCAAGCTTGTTGTCGGGGAGGTAAATCATAAATCTTGGTTATATACTTTCACTAAGTTTATTGAACCTGATTCCTCTGTACTACTTACACATGTTGATGACAGTAGTAGATAATGACACGATAGGTTTGGTCACCTAAACTTTAGGTACATGCAACAACTTAACAAGAAGGGGATGGTCACCGGGTTACCTGATATCCACTTTTCCAAAGGGGTTTGTGAAGGATGTGTCCTTAGCAATAATCCTCAAGAGAAGTTCGAGAAGAGGAAGGATCACATGGCCTCCTCTCCATTGGATTTGATTCACAGTGATCTCATGGGTCCATTCCTACATCCATTCATCGGTAAGGCAAGGTACATGCTTACAATTTTTGATGATTACTCACGTTATACTTGGGTATTTTTTCTCATATGGAATTCAAAGGTCTTTGAGCACCTAAAAGAATTCAAAACATTTGTTGAGACTCAATCAGGGAGAAAGATCAAATGCCTCCGTACATATAATGGGGAGGGGTATGTCAACAAAGATGTTCAAAATATTTGTCTTGAGGTCCGGATACAGTTGTAGCATACAATATCATACAATCCACAATAGAACAAGGTTTCTAAGAGGAAGAACATATCTCTCAAGGAGATGTCCTCTTGCATGTTGCATGCAAGGTCACTTCCTCAGAAGCTTTGGGATGAGACACTTAATTGTGCTAACTACATTCATAACAAATCTCCCCACATATATGTCAAGGATCAGACTCCTTTTAAGGCTTGGAGAAACACAAAACTAAAAGTCACCCACTTTTGTATCTTTGGATCACAAGCATGGGCCCATATTCCCTTTGAGAAGAGGAAAGCATTAGATCCATAGATCCACCCATGTATCTTTGTCGACTATCCTGATGGTGTGAAGGGATATAGATTACTTGATCCCTCTACATAACAACTCATCATTGAGCATGGGGTACAGTTCAAGGAAATCCCCTTGCATGCTCCACATGAGCCACATGCAGAGGCTTTTGTACTTCCACCAGTTGCAGATGATGAGTCCACACAATCAGATCACACCATAGATTTGAGTTTCGATACATAGTTAGAGGATTCTAAGGATACATATGCACATTCAAAGCATTTATATGTAGAGTCAATACATGCAGATGAGGAGCCAGAGTAGTTTCCCAAGTGGGCACAATGCACACTTCAAGACGCAGGAGACCTTGTTGGGGATCCAATGGATCTGAGGAGGACTGGATCTCGGTTTGAGGATATTCCTTATGTACTCACTGCGACTAAACCCATGATGCATCTGCATTGTTATATGGTTCAATTTTCAAACCTGTAGTGCCACAGAGGGGATGTAGGGGAACCTCTTTTGGGAAGAAACCATGCAGGAGGAGTACAAATCTCTTCTCAAGAACCATACTTGGGATCTGGTTCCACTTCCTTCAGATATGAAGCTTGTCAAATGTAGATAGGTCTACAGGACCAAAAAGGTAGCATACATACATGTGAGTAGACACAAGGAAAGACTAATTGCCAAGGGATTTCATCAGATCCACGGGATCGACTATGATGAGACTTTTTCTCCAATAACAAAGTTGGATTCTATTAGGTTGTCCCTTGCCATTGCAACAACCAGGGGATGAAAATTACATCAGATGGACGTGAAAACTGCTTTTCTTCATGGGGATTTCTCATAGGATATTTATATGGAGAAACCACATTGATTCATACATAATTCATCTTTAGTGTGCCGACTCAAAAAGTCACTCTATGGTCTCAAGCAGGCTCCTAGAGCATGGTACACAAATATGGATTCCTTCTTGCTCTCCAAGAATTTTGTTAGATGCAAATCTGATCCAAATGTTTACATGTCGAGGACCACTGACTCATGTTTGATCCTAGTTATGTATGTGGATGATATTTTGATCACCAACAACTCAGTTTCAACGATTGCCTCGGTCAAGGGAATTCTTCATGACAGGTTTTCGATGACGGACATGGGTCCACTCCATTTATTTCTTGGTCTCGAGATCAACCATGATGCTTCATGTATCAAGATATCTCAGGCTAAGTATGCTCGGGATCTCATGGAGAGATTCCACATGATAGACTATAAGTCTACACCTACACCATTCTTATCTGGGGTTAGACTTGAGAATGTTTGGGATACACCCGTGGTGGACAAAACCTTGTATCGACAACTTGTGGGGAGTCTTTTGTATCTCACCCACAATTGACCAGATCTATCATATGTAGTAGGGGTAGTCTCTAGGTACATGCAGGAGCCGCATGAGTTACACTGGAAGGATGCCAAGCACATCCTTAGATACGTTCAGGGCACCATCAATTATGAGATCCACTATGCAACAAGTTGCAAGTTGGACCTCATAGGCTTCACCGATTTTGACTGGGTTGGCGATGACACTGATCACAAGTACACATTTGGGTACACTCTGAGTTTGGGTTTAGGGCCTATCTGTTGGTCGAGCAATAAACAATCTGCTATTGTTCTATCTTCAGTCGAGGCTGAGTATAGAGGAGTAGTTAACATTACCATCCATGAATTGTGGCTACAAAACTTCCTTATAGAGTTGGGAATCAAGTTCCATAGATCGATTGCCATTTGGTGTGACAACTAGAGTACTCTTGAGTTTTGCAGAAACCCAGTGCAACGACAACAACAAATGATATCAAGATCCATATGCACTACATCAGAGATCGGTCCACGAGAGGATCATAGATGTTCAGTTATGTTCTTCCTTTGGACAAACTGTTGACATCTTCACCAAGACTTTCACTGAGAAAAAGTTTCACTCTCTGCTCGATCATCTTGGAGTGAAGGACACAATTTCCTAGCAACTGTCTTTCTCTTCTTTTGATACATTGTATTTTGGAGGGGGATTTCTTCCCATGAGGTTTTCCCTCTTTCCTCACTTTATTTTAGTGTTCATTAGTTGCATTTTTCATGGGTACCTAACATGGCCTATGTTGTCGGGACCCATTCATTATGTATACTTCCTAATAGTGTTCAAGGGGGGTGTTGGAGATATCACAGATACCTAGTATTTTCTTTTTCTAAGTTTATTTAGCTATGTTCAAGGTCCCTTATTCTAAGATATTCTCCCCTCATTGAGGATATTCTCCTCTAGTCAAGGGTGCCACATACCCTCCATTCAATTCTCAGTTACCGTTCAATTAGACTAGTTGAGTGAAGTGTTGCATGTCAACATTGGTTTTATCACCAAGTGTTGCATGCTAACCTTAGGATCATCACCAATAATGCACACTTGCATTGGGATCATCGCCAGTAAGGAAAATTCTACATGTGTGATTTATCTCCTCATAAACTCTAAAATATGTCCATTTCAAATGGCAACATCACATGCAAAGGAAAGATTTTATTAGTTGAATACTATTCTAATGATTATTAAAACGATACTAGATGAACTAAATGTTCAAGAAACACATTCCTAGGGTTTCACCAGTCTCTTAAAAATTAGCTTGGAAATAATGTATATCAGTGTTAAGAGGCTTGTAGTTATTCTAAAAAGGTAATCACTTTATGGTGTAATGGTAGTGAAAAAAAATCCTACCTCGTGCAATGATAAACAACTAAATAAGCTAGATACAACAACACTGCCTAGAAAACAAGAATGATAAGTGAATGCAAATCCAGTTGAGGAAAACATGAGGGGAATATAAGGCAAAAGAAATTCTAATTCATCTAGGGTAAGAATCCAAAGTATTATCGACTTAATTATTAGGCTATCAATGGAAATTCTACGCTGACTTACATACAAAAATTAAGAATGCAAGTTAAAACAAGGTCCCTATCTATTAGGTAATTAGAGAAATAATATGGTAATATCTTTATGGTGTAACAATTAAAATGAAAAAGCATCCTACTTGTTTCCCCCCAATGGAAACTACTTCCATACCACCCTCTCGGGGGTGCATTGATGTTGCTTGGATGACCTCTCCTGCTCGTATTTTTCAATTCCAACTTGATCTTCCAGTCCTTCTAGCCTTACATCATCCATGAGTTCTTTCACATGACTCTACCATGGTATATCAAATCCTATGTATTATGAACCAAACTCCAAAATAGTCAATGATAATCCACTTCGAGGGGAAATCTCCTTTTACAATATATGCAATGCATAAGACAAGATATGCCTATACACATGAATCTCCTTTATTATAAATAGGATATAAAGTCAACATGATGCAACATACTACTAAGTCAACCTAACCATAACTAATAAACTAATAATAAATGAGTGTTAGGGCCTTAACATAGGGTCTTAGAGGCCTTAACATAGTCCCTCTCTTTAAAAAGCTTTGAGGGTATCATGAGAATCATTTTCAGATCTAGCATTAAAAGTTAATCCAAGTATTCATCTAATGGTACTAAGAAATTCATATGCTTGTTGTCTTCTAAGAGGCATAAATCACTCACACGTTTTTGGAATTTGTTTGCATGTTATTAATATAAATTTGCTTATGCAACCCTTTAACAATCAAGACGATATATGAACTGCATGGTTACCTTATCACTAATTGCAACGAACATGACATAACATTCTTTAATTGTGCTCAAGAAATACTACATAATGGCATGATAATTTTTAAATCTAGATTGAATGGAAATTTGGGGCAATATGAGAAACTTATGCAAGTCAATGCAATTGGATACCATCACATCATGGTTTGAACACACTAATTGATCATGGTATTGTCCAAGAATTGGTTAACGCATTATGGAATTTAGAACTCTAAACTGATATTAAACCAACATATTTGATGATATTTCTCTTTTCTAGATAACTATGATCTAAAAATTCTCATGACAAATAGTTGGTACACTATTGTAAATCTGGAACATTGCTTAGATCTATTTTATGGTAACTATATCAACAAACGTAATAATTCTTAGGTTCAATTGATTTTCAAGTTATCGGTTCCATTTGGATTATCAAGCACAAATATGTGGTTATATCATCTCATGGTCCAAAATATAGTGTTTTGGAATACTTGGTTTTTGAGATAATTCTTTAAGCAATAACACAATAGTATTTGTTTTTTGAATCCCTAAAGGAATCACTTGTTTACAATAGTCATTATTATTTAAAATCACATATGTTTCAATACTTTCATGGCATATGTCATACCTTGGAACAAGTTTTCCTTAAGTAAATCAGTTAGACTGATCACCTGCATTTGTTTCATGATGTTTTGATGGTATATTGTGGTATGCATGTTTCAATTGATCAACATTTTTAAGAACATACGACTGGTTTAGCTTAGTTAATTAATTTAAGCTAAAACCTCCCACTCCTCAATGATCAACTTAGATTGACTTGTAGGGATTCCGCCTTAGGCTAGGTTAATTTTACTTAGTCTAAAGTGTAGGGCAAGGATACCGATGTGATAGTGGATAACTTTCTTGTAGTGCCTCTAGTCTCTCATGTTGAGGTTAGGAATTTTCTTCATGGGCTAGAGTTTACTAGTAACATTTGGGTACCATTTCCAAGGATAAAGTCCATTCCTTGGGTTATCTAAAGTTTGGCTTCAACAAAATTTTGGTGAGTACGATTTGAATTTTTTCATAATTTAACTCACCTGACAAATCCATTGAAGGGAAGAAGCCCAATTCCCTTAGAGATTCCAAAGTTTTGGTTGCTTGTAGGGGAAGCAAGCATGTTTTGTTGGAATTTTTATTATTCACCTTGGTTACTCCAATTTTTGTTGAAGTTGGTTGAAATGGCACAATGGACTTTCCAAAAAATTTATCCTTTCTGTTATTTTAGAAAAAATAATGGATATGTTAATCACATATCTTTGGAAAGGAAAGAAAATGTTCCAAAATTTTACAATGAACCCTTGCATGCTACACAAAACATATTGTCATTTTCGAAATATGTTTAGAAACTTTGAGTAACACACAAAGACATATTGATCATGTTATTTTTTCTTCCTTGGATATAAGAAAAAAGGCTTGGGTGATAAATTGTATCAATCCTGGATTAATATCATCTTGTGAATATTTTATTAGAATCTTTTTCAAGTGTTGGGGCCTTCCTATGGAATGTTTTGAGGATATTTTCATGGCAATCACTCGATATCAAGAAGAGGATGAAACAATTTGGAACCATGAAATTGAAGAACTTTTCACTTTGTCTATTATTGGAAACCAAGAGAATGAAGTGAACCTAGATGAAGTATATCCTCATGATGTCAATGAAGAAAATTTGGGTAATAATTTAGATAGTGAATGTGATGAAACCTCTTTTCATGGTGAATATGATTCCCTTATACCATATAGACACAGAGTCTCATACTTGGAGGATATTAGTATGTAGGAAGCTAGAAAACAAAAGGAAGCATATGTGGCATATAATATTGAAGATCATGTTGAAGAACCTCCTCTTATGGAAATAGGCGAAACATCTTCTTGTGATCCCATTGAAGAATGAGCATCACATCATGAGCACATTGAAGATAAAACTTATGAAGAGGATCTTAAAGAAGAAAACTTGGATGATCAGATTGAAGTTTTCCTTGAGAGTAAAAGGGAAATTGATTCCTTGTTTCTTGAGTTTAAAAAAATCCTTCATATGAGTTGGGGGCTGAAATAAACAATAAAATAGAAGAAAATAATGCCTTCTTGAAATTAGTTGAAAAGAAAGAATCTATGGTTACAACTCACAGGGAAGATGTTTCCACTTTTCCAATAGTTGAAGATCAACAATATGAATGAAACATTGATGAAGGATCCTCTCTTCCCTTTGCAAGTCAGAAAGAGAACCAATAATCTAATGAATACTTTAAGGAAGAATCACTACATGAGGAGTACATGGATACAAAGGAGTTTGTAGAAGATTCCTTATACCAAGAGAAACTTTGTAGATCTGTTGATTTATGTTTTTTTCTTATCCACGTGAAGTTGAGGACTTGATGAATGATGCCCCTTGTCAAAATCTTGATATTTTTGACCTATATTTTGAGAATTTTGAAAGTATTAAATTTGAAGAAGGATTAATGGACTCTCCCTCATCACATGAAAAAGAAAATGAATTTGGTATTGGAAGTGTTGTGAGAAATTTCACCTTGTGGACAGGTTGAAATCCCCTTTGGGATCAGGACCGTTATTGAACCAAAGACGAAAGATAACATATGGACACTAACATCCCCCTAGATTTACTTGACTAATAAAAATGAGAAGGAAGAGAATGTGGTGTACCTTTTTACGATGTCCATCCTTGTTGCTCCAACCTTTGACCTTGATCTCCAAGCTCCTAGGCGCAAGACATGACCTGCAATGGACACTAAGGAATATCCTTCTTCTTATCTATGTGGTTAGACAAAATAGATCTATCTATGATGTCTCAAACAATAATATACAAACACATGTTTGAACACATGAACTTGAAGGGAATAGGCCAAGTTTATATTAATGGAAAGACAATAAAGAAAGCACTTACAAATCACCTTTGACGTTGCAAAAAATTATCCAAGCTCTCCAGTCCAACCCTTGCATGAACGTATTGAAATCAGAATGATGATGCTTCAATGGATTCCTCCTATTTTCACCATGGAAATGCCCTCAATATATAGGGCTAGGAGGCTTAACCACCATGATATATTTTGGGAAATGGTTGAGTATTTTACTCCATAAGTTGGGATTTGGCTTCTTGAGGTTGCCTAGGATGGAGCCAAGTAGGGTGACTCAAATCATTGACCCAAACAAACTTGAATCTCCTCATATTTCTTCCCTTAGAAAAATGTTGGATGGTTATAACTCCCTTTGACCACATCAATGGTCCCTCAGAACTGAACACAAGGCATTGAAAAAGGGGATCAAATCTCCATACACATGGGCAGGGGGGAGTTGATAGGAGATAAACACTCCCTATACATGGGCAAGGGGGCGTTTATCTTCAAAAACCCTTCAAAAATGGTCAAAATTCCAAGTAAAAGGCATGTTTTTAGCTTTCAAATGATGGGTTCCTTCCTCCAAAATGACTTAGGGATTATAACAAATGTTCTTTCATGGTCTCAAAGGGTTGCAACACTTAGTAAATTGCATGCGACAATTAGTAAGGTGCATATGACACTTGACAAAGTGCATGCAACACTTAGTAAGGTGCATACGACACTTTACAACACTTGTGACACTTAGGTGTAAATAGGTACGAAACTTAAGTGTGACATTTTAGGGTTTAACATGAAGATTTATTGACCTCAATCATTTCTTGGATTAGGATGATTGGAAAATTTGATCCATTTTTTGGATGTTTGTATGATACCACTCATCTTGCTTTATTATCTCTCTTCTAGTTCTATCTCACTATTACATATCCTGTCGGTGACTTCATCTTTTAGGTCCTTCATGGTGCTTTTGGAGAAGTTTTCTGGTGTTGGCATGCACTTTACTGTTTGGACCATGTATTGACTGATATTTTCCCTATCAATTCTGCCCAACCTCTCAATTTCTTGTTTGGATTTGTCCATGATGGCTACTACTTTCTCTACTCTACTTTCAATGGACCCTTCCTGGTTCAGTTCTTCATTTAAGGGCATATGATACATCTTTAAGATCTCGTTAGCCTCAACCCATATCTATGTGTGGGTTTTCCTGACATTGTTAATTGATTCTTTCATATTGGGATGAACACACTTCCACATGTCTATCAACATTTGTGTTTTATCCAATTATTTATTGTTAATCATAGGCAATGTTGTTGGGGCTGTCTTGTATGTGCTTTGATAACGTTTGATTTTCTCGAATGCTTGTTCCATGTCTTCATGGTGGCACTTTACTTCTGCTAGCTGGTCATCCATTTTTGTGATCTCTGCATTGCATCCCTAGATGTCTCTTAGCTTTGTGAAGAATTTAACCTTAGATTCTCACAATTGTTCATTTAGTTCAACAACTTCTTCTTTGAACAAAGCAAGGAATATGTTTCCTTATTTGTTCCCTTCTAGCTACAATTGTCTCATCTCTTCCTCTAGGAGCAAGATCCTTTCATTTTTTCTTTCAACTAGCCGATCTTTTTCCACTCCTTTTACAATAAGATTTGATATTTCCCGTGTGTATCACTACATGATATTTTCAACCTCTTCCTAATGTATCTGATTTGTCTCATCTATTTTTCTCTGGAATTCTCATTCTAATTCTTTCCTTTGGAGTTGTAGTTGTTTCTCTAGGCTGGATACTTTGCACTTGAACTCGTTTATCCTGTTGTTGATTTCATTTAATATAAAATATTTTGTGCCTACGAATGTATGGAGCGCTTCTATTGTCTTAACTGCTTATTTCTGCATGTTCTCGCCAGTTATCGACCAATCAATGTTCCTTTTAGGTTTCTTTCATCTTTAGGGCTCTCATGTCTCATGTCTCTTTGATGGTCTCTGTGTGATTCCCTTTTTAGAATTAATATAGTAGAATTTCCCCACAGTAATCACTTCATCATCAATTTCCAATATTTTCAGAGATGAATACGAGAATTCAAATAATATTACATTCAACGGACTCTGATGATTTAAGTTGGAGGTTGGAACTAATACTATTCTAGTTTTCCTAAGAGTTGACATTTTTCTTCTCTTCTCCTCCTATTATTTATTCTTCTTTTCTTCTACATCCTTGTGTGTTGCTGCTATGATTCTTTCCTACTCCTTTGTGGTCATGCAAGTAGTTTCCTTAGCTATTTTCTTTTTTTGTTTCACAGCTTCATGGGTAGCTTCATGTTCCATGTCCTTACAAGCTCTTTCAGTTTCCACGACCTCGTAGGCACATGATTCTTCCACGGCCTCGCAATATTTTTGTTCCTCCATGATTCTAACTCTCTTTATGGCATTGCAGGATGTCTCTGTTGATGCTTAAAATCACAATGATGGATACTTCTCACAAATGATTGCCAAGCTCTATTATATATTTATAATAATAATAATAAACTAGTAGGTGGGACCCCCTTGTAAACTAGTGGCACTATGATGGATGTATTGCACTTATATTTTTGTTTGTTGTTAAAATGACACCAACACAATATTCTACAGTTGATGATTCAAGTCATGGTTTTAATCATTATGGCGACATAAGATGGTTAGTTGATTGTGGTATGGCTAGACGATTTTGATGGTCACTCACAACTAATGGTTGTACTATGTATAAAATGATTATTTTTACAGGTTATGTGTTTACATTGCATTAAACATCGATTGATTATTTTACATATGATTTTATACAAAAGGATGAGATGGGAGCTTAAATAAAAGGAAAAAAGACCATACTCAAGCCCTAAGGTTATATGTAATTGTGAAAAAAGAAGGGTGTATAGACCCTTTTTGCTACACTTATGCGCTTTGATTAAAAGTTATGTGTGAGGCATATGTGGTAATGTTATAGCACATTGTTGGTGTTAAAAGATTTTGACATGAATTATGGTGGCACACTGTGTAATGTATATCACAATGGGATATTTGTTTGATTTAATGGTTAATGTTATGGTGAGTTGGTTGGATTTTACATCGAATTGAATGAGGTTGGGGAAGGAAGCGACGTGCATTTATTGCATGTCACTCAAAAAACCCTCGATCCCGTCACCCTAGCCATACTTGCATTTGGTTTTTCATCTCTGGTGGTTGTTGATGCTCCACAATTTTTGGTTGTGAAAGAAGGAAACAGCCTTGTTATCGCTCAGTTTGTAGGATAGGTTTAGGTAGCTTGAAGTCAAGGCTCAAACTGGCGTAACAGGAACTTCCCCACCCACTGTCACCTCGATGGGGAGCTCTTTCTATTTAGGGTGGCTAATCCCAAGGGAGACGTCCCTAGTAATCTGGGGTTCTGAAGGAAAGGATCAAGGGTTTAAAGCTTCAAAGGTCAAAGTAAGCGTTCCCTTCACAGATTACTGCCAGATGGATAGTCAAAAGAAGATAGTATGTCACTGGAATGGCACCTGTTTGCAAGACAAGGAAAAAGAAAATAAAATGTGCATACAGTGATTAGTACTTCAAAGATATCAATGACTATCTTAAATACATATGAGCAATGATGAAAGTAATTATTACGAAGTCAATGATTGTAATTAGACTTATATTTTATGTCACTTCCTCAATAAATACACAAGAGATATTGGCATTCAATGTATAAAATCAAACCCTTATTTTATCACAATGCAATAAATATCATAAATCTGCTCATATATAAATATTGTTGCTGCATCACAATTGCAGAATTAGGGTGACATCAGCCCTAGTATTAGGTCAATTTTGGAAGGCAAAAAGTGAACGTTTTACACCAAAAAGGCAAGGAAAGTAATCTACACTTCAAAGCCAACCAAGTCACAAAGTCTTATACTCAAATAAGGGTCAAAGAGAGGCTTGATGTCACAAATATTGTTGTTGCTGCAAAGGTGACGTCAACCCTGATTTAGGTTAGTTTGAATAGACCATGAGAAGGACGTTTTGTAATTTAAACTTATGAAAGTGATCAAAAACTCAAGGTCTATCACTTAGATGACAAAAAAGACTCAACGTTTTGTTCTTAGACAAGAGTTCAAAAGGTGTGATGTCATCTAAGGTTTTAGGGTTAGTTTGATAGGTGAAGAAGTGGACGTTTTGCCAAAATAAACTAATGAAAAGACTCAACACTTCTATGGCTATCAAGGGATGTCTTGGCCACAAATTTTATACCAATCAAAGTTCAAAGAGGCCAAGACGTCATCATCTAAACTAGGGTTAGTAGGACGTTAAGGTTAGTTAGGGTTTCAATTAAAGAGTGTTTGAAAGAATGTTTAAGCACAAAAAACCTCAATGTTTTGTTCTTAGACTAGTGCCTTGGGTTAATGGAGTCAAATGGAGAAAGGCTAATGGCTTGGAGAGACTTACACCTAAGGACTAGAAGGTTAGGTTTAATGGTGCTGCTATGGCAGGGCCATCAAATCAAAACCCTAAGGGGAGAAGGCTCATTCCGGTGTAGCTAAAGCTAGGCCTCATGCTCCTCCCTCTTTCCTTAGGACTCTTTGGCAAAAATGGCTAGCTTCAAACTATAAGTCTAGGGCTGAAAAGTGTTGCTTGGGGACAAGGCTTTTTAAAACCCTAAGTTCAAAACCCTAGGTGTAAACTAAATTAGGCCTAGGATGTCTTCCTCCTTCAACTTATAATTCAAATCTAACTCAGAAAAAAGAATGGCTAGTGTAGCTATGGCTAGGCTAAACCTTATTTAATCAATGGCTAACAAGATTTTATCATGGGGACATGAAGCCACAACCTACTTGTGTGTTGGCTCCCTAGGGTTTCAATGATTAAGCATAATAATAACAATGTAACTATACATGCAAGATATTTAATCAACAACCATTCAATCAAGAAGTTTTGATGAGAAAAACACTTACAAATTCATGAAGAGCATAATCAAACCCTAGTTGTAACACCTTCCAATGATAAAAAGCACCATGCATATGCCAAAGACAATCCTCCAAGTGTAGCGCCTCAACTCTAAAAAACAAGAATAACCAAGACAAGAGCTAAAAAGAGTATCTCTCCAAGAGAGCAAGTTATGTTATATCAAATGAGGCTAAAACGTCCTCAATTTATATAATCCTCATGACCTTTAATTACAAAATAGGTCATTAAAAATAGCTGACAAGGCTGACTTAATAATATTTGATTATTTGTCACATTAAATGCTAAAAATGCCAAACTGAGCTAAAAATGGAGACGTCAGGCCCCTATGAGGGAGACGTTGGCCCTTTCAGGGCATAATCATCATCCAACAAGCCAAACGTTGGCCCCTCTGGGGCTCCTGCAACCTACCATGTGTGCCAAACAACCCCAACACACTGCCATCTGCTCCAGAAAACATCCAGCCTGCCTGGGTGGCATCCTACCCATCAAGGCCATCATCCCATCTGCAGGGGCTGATCCCCATAGGTCAAATCTCTGCCAAAATGTCTTGATGAGGGCATCCTTATTCTTCTCCATGCAAGGGCTCATCATAACTCCGTCCTGCCTCTGCCATCCCAACAACCATTTGATGGGCTCTTCAGCCCCATGGAGGTTCGAGCTAATCATCTCCCCATGTGCACCGATCCTCTGGTACCTGTCCACCGGGTATGGTCCTGCACATCAAAGACTACGCCCTGCATGGGCTCATCAGTCCTAGATATCATAGCAATGTAAATCATATTTCATCATTAAAGTTATCAAACATATGCATGAAATCCATAACATATCATCTAAGAGCTCAAAGACATTACACAGATCTACTATACAAAGCTAAGGAAAC
>ML793962.1:184426-252177 GCA_009831015.1 Picea engelmannii | reverse complement strand
ACAAAATTCCAAATGGGATTCCACCATTTGATGGAAGCAATTTTGAATACTGGAGTAATAGAATGGAAACTTACTTGAAAGCTCTTGGGGCAGATGTTTGGTTCTCAGTTGCTTCAGGATACAATGCTTTGAAGAAACCAAAGGCCGCAGCTCAGAAGGGAGCAAAAAGGAACAACGAATTGGCAATAGATACCATTCTGGATGGATTGACAGATTCAGTGAAATCCAAGGTGGGATCATGTGCATCATCAAAAGAGCTTAGGGGAAATCTACAAGATCTTTATGTAAGGGAAGATGCAGAAGAAGAAGAAGAAGAAGAAGAAGAAGAAGAAGAAGAAGTTGAAGCAAATTACAACATCTCAGATTTCAAAGAAGAAAATAGAGGTCAATTATTTTTCTTTAATTGTGAAGGAGTAGGTCATGTTGAATTTAAATGTCCTCATCCAAGGATTGAAAGAAATGACACTAAAGAAGAAAATTCCAATGAAGAAGAATAAAATCATGAAGAAAAAATTATTCAACAAGAAAATGAGAATTTTAAAAAATTGAAGCATGTTGACATTGAAAATAGCAAGCTCAAAGACACGCAAAGAAAACTAAGAAGTGAATTCGGTAGTTGTGAAAACACAGTTGTAATCTTGAAGAAACTATTAGAAGACTTTGAGAAACTAAGAGGATAAACCATTTTCTTGAAAACTCTACTTGAAGAAGAAATAAGAATAGGAGAAGTAAGGAATGTCCAAATGAAGAAGAAAGAAGAAGATTGTGAGAAACTTGAACAAGAAGTTGTCTCATTGAGGAAGAGATTAAGAAACTCTCAAGTGCCAAAAGACTTAACACATCTTGGATGCATGGGGGAAGATTCATACAAAGAAGATGTAAATACCAACAAGAAGGTTGAAGAAAGAGCTACATAGACAGTTGATGAGAAGTGGACTAGGATACAAGAAGGAAGGAATGATTACAAAAGAGATGAATATCCAAGAAGACCTCCTACCTTCAAGAATCAAAGAAGCTTCAATCAATATGAAGGAAACTATAGAAGAATAGATCATGAACCTAGATGAACTACATCACAAAGAAGCCCACTTACTCCAAGGTATCAAAATTTCTTTCTTTGTCATTGTTATTCTTGCAAAATTTTTGGACATAAGACAATTAATTGCAGAATCAATGAAAGGAACACATACACAAGAAACATGAATGGTGTAAATAGAAGATATGGAAATAATCATGGATTTGTTAACATAAGTTATAATTCATTTTCCCCATTGATGGACAAAAATATTGCATGCTACAAATGTAATTATCTTGGTTACAAAGCATGAGATTGCAGATATATGAATGAAGATGTCCCTATTCCAAACCACAATATGGAGAAGGAAAGAGATTCCAAACAATGAATATTGTCGAATAGCATTGACCACTGAAGAATGTAAAAAAGAAGATGAATGGTACATAGACAGTGGATGTTCTTCACACATGACCGGGGATCAAGACAAATTCATCAGCTTGAAGAGAAAGGGTGGTAATGTTTCATTTGGAGATGATTCATCTGCCAAAATACTTGGAGAATGTGTAGTAGATCTTGGAAGAAAAAATGTAAAAGAAAAGAATGTTCTATTGGTTGAAGACTTGAATCATAATCTACTCGGTGTTAGTAAAATGTGTGATCAAGGATACACTCTTACATTTGATTCCTGAAAATGTAAAATCAGAGAAAATAACTCAGGAAGATTGGTTGCAACTGCAACAAGAAGACCAAACAACATATACATCCTAGACATGAAGAAGAGAGATAAGATAGAAGCCACACAAAATGATTCTAAGGAAGAAAAAGTTCCAAAGACCAAAAATAAGGATGAAGTATTATTGAGTGCCACATGTTCAGGGGGAGAAGCCCCAAAGAAGAGAGTTACATTTTCCCATTAAACTCAAGGGGAGTAGCCCTAACCTTTTCCATTGATGTCAAAGGGGGAGAGAAATTGGGATCATGATGATAGGGGGAGCATGAGTGTTGCCATCAATGACAAAGGGGAAGATTTTTGGAAGATTGTTTGTTGTCATTGATGTCAACCCTAGTCATGGGTTTTGGACCGCAAGATTGATAAAGGCATTTGGACATGAAGGACAATGCACATGCATATACAACACCCATAAATGGATAGTATACATCATTTTTTTTCTAGTGGTATGTGACACGTCACGTGGATCCTCATGGTTGAGGAGAAATGAATTTTTGAATATGACAAAGTGAATTGAAGAAGGAAGTACATGTAGGCCCTTAAGATAATTAAAGAAAAGAATTACAAAATAAGAAAGTGTTAGGTCGGCCCTAATGTTAAAATGAAGTGACATATATGGTATAAATAAACATCATTATACATTCATTTTGATATAAGTTGAATTTCAGAGGAAATAAGAAGTAAAGAAGGCCAGATTTCAAGGGAGGATGAAGTCTTTTGGTGATGTGTTCTAAGGTGTGTTATTTTCAGGTCATCTTATCATTTTTGCTATAATTTTTTTATTAGAACGATTCATATGGTGAAATTGCTATGGTATTGAGAAGACATATCAAGGTACCTCTGGTAAAAATTTCATCTCTTGATTCACTACAATTATGGAGATACACTCTGTGGAAGATAGGGTTTGTGACCAGTCCTGAAGCTAGTCAATAAACAGGTGTTCCGGGTAAAATAGTCATAACATCTTGATCGAGAATCCAAATGATGTGGGACAAATTTCATTGGAAATAGTACAGAATTTATTTTCTTTTATGCAAGTTTCAGAATCAGATGTTAAATATTGAGCGCGGGGCATTCTGTACAAGTTTGGTCTCCTGAATAGACCAGAATTGAATAAAGTCTACCATTCTTTCTATAACTTCTTTTTGGGGAGGATTCAAGGAGTGAAACTTGGAGGATTTCTAGAGAATACATTGAGTAATATTATATACAGGATCAAATTACTCTAAGAATTGAAGAATTTCATAAATTGAAGAAGTCTTAGGAAGCATTATCAGGTTCTGTGTGATGATTGGTTGATGGTGATGATTTAATGTAAAGTTTTATTATCTCTCATATATTATTGGGTGGAAGGAAGGGACAAGGATGGAGAGTTCAACTCTCTCTTGATATTGGAGGATTGTATCTTCCTCTTGGAGGTTTATCCCTCCCTTTACATTTGGAAGTTGTAGCTACCTTTGGAAGTCATTACTTCCCTTGAACAATAACTATTGATTATTTCTCATATATTGTGCATGGTGTATTGTGGTGTATTGGTGTAACTCGTATAATATTGTTCATTGCTCATAGGATATATTTGAATGGTTTAAGTATAAGTTGAAAAAGATTTTAAATTGTACTTGATATTGATTCACCCCCCTCTCAGTATCAACAAAAGGCTCAAAACTGATGTTCCCTATGTGCAAGATAAAGGCAAGGCTGTTGCCTCCCCTTCCTCTCCTTCAAACGACTCTTCAAAATCGGTGTCCTCCCTTATGCATCTGAAGGATGATTGTTCCCATTTTGTTAGTGAGATAAAGCCTCAAGGTTCGAATCAACCAAAGGATACTTCCGAGAAGTCCAAAGGGGACAATAGTGATAGAAGAACCTCTCAAAGTGGAAAGTATGGATTTTAATTTATGTGTTTATGATTGAGTTGTTGAATATAATGGTCTGCAGAAAGTTTTGGACAACAAACTATTTTTTGGATAATGTGGTTATTTACATATTTTTGGATATGATTTGAATTATTTCTGATATTTAATATTCAAATTTTGGAAGTATTTATGGGAGCTACAAGACGACATGTGTTTAAATGATTATCTAATTGTGCTTATTTTTGAAAAGAATAAAATAAGGGAGTCACAAGGGGTCTCACCTTCTTAGTTATTATTAAATAAAGACCCTTAACTATTATTATTATTATTATTTCTCCTAAACTAAAATTAGTTAAGTTCAACTAACTTAATTAGAGAAAGTAGTTGAACTACTTCAACTTATTTGGAATGCATAAAAGCCAAATGAGAAGGAATAACAAGAGGGGAATAGAAGGAGAAAGCAATACTAAGGTTTTCTCTTTTGTTTTCATGAGATAGTTTCAATTTTCATTCATTCTTGAGTTCATTCAAAGCCTAATTCCGTTTTTGACAGCAGGGTCCTATTGTAGACATCAAGGTTCATAATTGAATCAAATCATTCAGATGTTTGTTTTAAAGGTGTTGATCTATATTTGATAGTTTGTGTATACTTGTCTATTTATGGATTAAGTTTCATAGCTGATAAATGATATTGTGCAGATTCAAATTGGCAGCAGTCTATGGCATGCTGATCTAGATTATAAATTTCAATTTTTACTTCTTGTGAGAGTCCTTTTGTATGGTTTTTATCGGGGATATATAAATTAGACTTTGGTCCATGCCCTCACAGGGATTTTGTAAAGAGAAATATACTTTTGATTTATTGTAATGAAATAAAGAAGATTTCTATTCTATCTCATTTGTGTGTATCTGTGACTTGGTTACTTTTCCTTTTGATCTCCACATTTACTTTCTATAATCTGTATATTTTTCATAAACTTATATAAAAAAAATTATGTTGTTTTGAAACTTTCTTTTCATAAAAAAATCATCCTAAACCCTTGTAATTAATACTTGTGGATTAGGAAAATATTTTTGAGGCTATAAAACATAGGGTGATATTCTCGACTATCTTGTCTTAGCCAGTCAAGATTCAAAAATGATTTAGTAAGATAATTCATATATTTTCCTTAACATTTATTTGGTGACTATATTGTGGAGATCTTCCATATCTCTCTGGTTGATTGAATTCACATTATCATTGAATATTTTTATGTTTCTGCTTTTGATTCTGTGACTGTTTTTTCTTCATGATAGTACCTACTACAAGGCCACCCAATATTGAGCCTGATCTTAAATACCATAACGACATTTGTTTAACCTGATTCAATACCATCTTAGAAACTGCTAACACCCGGGCTGAGCTTGAACACTCGTGGGAAGTGATCGAACAAGACATAAGTTTTCGAGAACGTTGGGAAGCCAGACAAAGACAACCTATAAATAAACCATAGATTTCTTTTTTCTAAATTTTTGATCTTCTTTTCATGTCCTTAAACCCTCACATCTCTAGGAGAAGAAGAGGTTTATCACCCGAGATCAATCATATTGCTAAAATAGGAATAATAAATGTTGTTTTTTCAACCCAACAAGGTACTCTAAGGATAACTTTGTTTGATTCAGCCAGTTCGTCTTTCTCTCCCTTGCCCATCGTTCACAAGATGGCATCTGTGGGTGTCTCTGGTGGCACTGGAGGTGATTCTTCATCTCAACCTTCATCCTCGTTAGTAATTGGTAGCTTGTATAGCCATCATGTCCTTATCCAATCTACTACCAACCCCACTAAGGTTATAAATAAGTATGGACTCTTTCAATTTGAAGAAGATGCTAGTACTACTCCGTGGCATGTATCCTCTCCTCTGAACCTAGCACCAGCTACTCTTCCACTTCCAAAATTCAAAGAGCATCTCCCTAGGTTTTTAGGAAATAACACGGTCACTACAAATGAACACTTGGTGGCATTTTCTAATGCCTGTCACAACATAGGAGCCAATGACAATGACACTTGTATGCGCTTATTTGTTAATTCCCTTGAAGGGAAAGCAATGACAAGTTTCTTTGATATTCCTCCCAAGATTCTTTCCACTTGGGATGATTTGGTTTACTGTTTCAAATATACTTATGGGAAATCTAAAATCCCAACCGAACAATTATGAGAATATAATAATATTGCGTACAAAGATGGTGAGACTGTCAAATATTTCAACTTACGTTTCACCAAGTTATATAACCAAATTCTCGAACTTATTCGCCCTCTGAACCAAGCCGCTTTTATGCATTACTATAATGCTCTACCTCCCCCCTACCATCATAGGCTTGAAGAAAAAACTATTGACAATCTTGGTTCTACTCTGCATACTTGTTTAGAGTATGAAGAACAACTTGAAAGAACAAGTCTTCCCAAAGGAGACTCAATTAAACAAATGGACATGTCCGTCCTCTTACAACTTGTACAAGATATGAATAACCGAATGATAACATATGAGTGAAAGGGAAATGTCCCTTCGCTTACTCCTGAAGCCTCTTCTTCTTCTTCACCACCCTTTAGGAATTCAAATGAAAATAACCTTCAACCTAAAGCCATCATGCCTCGCAGTTGGTGTAACTTTTGCGAGAAACACCATGAGGAAAGTACTTGTGAGGTAAAAAAGAATTTCAGAGATAAAATCTTTGGAAAAATGCCTGAAACTACCATTGTTGTTCTAGATTTTGTAGAACTAGAGATCATAAATACTAGGAATAAATCCTATGCTTCAAAAGGAAAATATGATCCCCCTCGTACTTCTTCTAGCCCAAGCTCATCTTCACCAGCATCTATTGTATAAGTTACTAAAACTCCTGACAGTCAAGGGACTCCCTCCCTTCTTCCCTCCTCCAAATACAACATTCTAAATCAATTGACTAATATTAAGGCTGATGCTACTCTCCTGGATATGATTGCCATCCCTGAGCAACAAAAGCATCTGAAAAATTTCATGGAAGGAAAAACTTCCACTGTAGCCAATATCTCTAAAGAGGTAAATGAAGAGGACTCAACTGTAAATAAAGTAGGTGTAAATAATTTTAGACACTCTGTAAAAAATCCTCCGTTTTTCATTTCTATAAAGATTATGGACACAATATACCATTGTTGTCTGTTTGACAGTGGCTCGGGCCCAAGCGTAATGTTGAAAATTATTATGGAAGAGCTAGGCTTGTCTTGTACAAATTAAAATTCCAGAAGCATACTCTATTATAATAGTTTACAACAATTGACCATAGGTGAGATCAAGGGAGTGACTTTTGTTTTATGCGCGCATCCTTAAATAAGGACAACCCTTAATATTCAGGTAATCAACATGCCAGTGAGTAATTATTCAATCATCTTAGAAAGATACTGGCAAGCTTTGACGGGTGTATACCTCTCACTCGACGAGACACACTTATCTATTCCTTGGAATGGGAAGAACATCATAGTCCTAAGGGAGGGAAGAATTTCACCTTATATAGAAAGCATCCCACATCCTAATGTAAATTATATCGAGGAGGACTTATGAGTTTACTCCATCCTTTCCGATGAGGACACAATTACCTTGGAACAAATTGATCTAGAGGATGAGATGTGCCATATGCACTTTGATGGTTCATGCTCCAATGAAGGAAATGTAGCTGGAATTATATTGTACTCTCCTGTAGGTCAAATTCACAACTTTTCCTATAGGTTAGAATTTGCTTGCACTAACAACGTCACCGAATTTGAAGCATTACTGCTAGGCATTGCAAATGCCTATAATTTAGGTTGTGGTCATCTTACAGTTTTTGGGGACTCTGAACTTGTTGTAAGCCTTGTACGTAAGATATATTATCCTAAAAACAAGTTAATGAAACAATACACCCAAACTGTTTGGGTGCTTATCTCAAACTTACTATCATTTAACATCACTGATGTTCAAAGGGAACTAAATTTAATGGCTGATAGGTTAACTATTTTTGAAGCCTCTCCTACTCGACAACTTTGACACAAAGAATTGATTGCACTTTTCAATCTTTGTATCATCCTCATATCCCTGACAATGTAGAGTCATGGTAGGTCTTCCCTAGTGATGAGAACATCTGTACTTTCATACACAATGAACCATATAAGCCCAAGGAGATTATATCCATGGAAGACAATAAAATTCCAAAGGACTTGACTCCTCTAGAAAATTCATTTTCATCGAGTGATGTAGGCGACAAAGAAAAACATAAAGAAGAGAAGTCGAAAATGAAATTGGGTGAAACCATTTCCTTGAAATTTTGGACACCCGATTGTCCAAACAATGTTAAGATAGGTGCCCAATGTATTGATGAAGAAAAGTCGAAATTCACTGAGTTACTTCGTGAATTTCAATATTTGTTTTCTTGGTCTTATGAGGATCTTCGTGGTTTTGATCCTGCTCTTATACAACATGCTATTCCTATCAAGGAAGGCATAAAACCGGTTAGGCAAAAACAAAGATCCATTAACGTTGCACTTGAAGCAACTATTCAGAAGGAGTTGGAAAAACTCTTGAAGGCTGGGATAATTTTCCCTATTAAGTATTCTGAGTGGGTTTCCAATTTGATTCATGTTCGAAAAACAACTGGTCAGATCCGATTGTGTGTTGATTTCTATGCATTGAATAGAGCTAGCATAAAATACCATTTTCCTCTCCCTAATATGGAAATGATTTTGCAACAAGTTGCAGGGTCACAAATGATGTCCTTACTTGACGATTGTTCTAGTTATAATCAGATCAAGGTGAAAATGACAGATAAATATAAAACCAATTTTATTATATGCTGGGGAACATTTTATTATGAACACATTCCTTTTGGATTATCTAATGCAGGTGCCACTTTCCAAAGATCTATGCAGATATCTTTTGACGATCTGATCGAAAAAATTATTTAGGTTTATCTTGATGAATTAACTGTGTATTCAAAGAACCAAACAGATCATTTTGGTTGTCTTAGAAAGGTTCTCAAGTGATGCAGGAAATTCAATGTTTCTTTAAATCCTTCTAAGTCTATCTTCGACGTTACCAAGGGTAAGCTCCTTGGACACATTGTGTCTGATTCAGGAATAAGCATAGATCCCAAAAGGATTGCTGCTATCCTAAATCTTCCTGCTCCTACTTCCAAAAAGGAGGTTCAAGCCTTTATGGGAATTATCAACTTTGTCCGTAGGTTTGTTCTAGATTTTTCTGTAATGGTCAAACCAATTCACAATCTTCTTAAGAAAGATCGCTCCTTTTCTTGGACTGATGACGTCGAAAATGATTTCGTAAGGATTAAGAAGGCAATTAGTTATGCAACGGTTTTGGCGAAGACAGATTTTGAGAGAGAATTTATTATATATATTAATGCCAGAGAGGAAGTGGTCTTTTCTATCCTCATACAATGTGATGACCAAGCTAACGAAAAAACCAGTAGCTTACATGAGTCAAAGCTTATCAGATGATGAATTCAAATATACTTATATTGAAAAACATGCTTTCGCACTTATTAAAGCTGTTGAGAAACTTCACCACTTTATCTTAAGTATGCACATGCTGGTAAAAGTCCCTTTACCTGCTGTCAAGTTTTTTCTCTCATAGAATTATCTTTCAGGAAAGCTTGCACATTAGCTTGCCAAGATCTAGGAGCATGATCTAACCATCATGACTTCTAAAACCATTAAGGGATGTGACTTATCCTTTCACTTAGCTCAACATGCAGAAGCAAGTGAAGAAATTGATGAACAAGATAGATCTCTATCAACACTATTTTACATTGACAGCCAAATCCTTCCTATAGCTCATGAACATCCCTGGTATAAAGATCTGGTGTATTACTTGCAAAATCAAAGATTTCTAGATAAATTAGATACTCATCAAAAGAGAAGGCTCCATCTTGAATCTTCCAGATATGTCATTTTGGGAGACTTATTGTTTAGGAGATCTACCGATGGTATGTTACTTTGCTGTGTGAATAATGAGGAAGCACACAAATTGTTACAAGAGACCCATGGATCTTCAAATTCTGTTATTCATGTAGGAGGCCACTTTTTTGCTAAAACTACTACTTTCAAAATTATCAGGAAAGGGTACTATTTGTTAGAAATAATAGGTGTGCTCATTTAACCATATAAAATATAGCAATATTGTCACCCAACCATAGGCCGAAGCCACTCCCGATCACTTTAACCTTGACAGAGAATAATTCCAAAAGAAAACCCTAGGCCTAATAGCCAATCAATGTAGCGTAACTCTCTTTAGAGCTAACACACAAGGCAGAAAGTCCAAACCATAACCAATAGAAAGTCCAAGCCTAAACCAAGAATACAAGTTGCAGTAGTTGCAGCTGCAGCTACTCTCCAAACTTGCGCACTTGCTTAGTTTTTGCAGTGCACACTCTTACATTTTTGTAGTTGTGAGCTGTGTGTGTCAAATGAGATCTGGCGTCCTGTATTTATACTTCTCGTCCTTAGCTTTCTGGGCTGACTTCTTATTCTGGAGAATAAAAAAACTCAATATGAAATATCTCTTTTAGTTGACTTGTGTTCTAGGGTTTTGTCCAATGATTTAGGGTTTCTTCTCATTTCCCAGAATATTCTATTCTTGTCAGGGTTATAGGTGGAGGTTAATACCTCCCACAACTACCATAATATCAACACTCCCTCCTAGCTAGGGTGGTATTGAAGGAAATGGTCTCGAGCACAAACATACCATTCAACCGATAGCATCATCATAGTCATACATGCTATCTCATGATTAGATCACGAGCACCATCATCACTATCAATATCATTTGATAGCATCAACTGCATCATCTCTCAAAGAGATACTCCATCTGAGTAATCAAACATGATGCTGAATAAGTCACTCACCCCACAAAGTTATCCAATAACCATTCTTCTAATATAGACATATGTCCTAGAAGAATAACTATTCCAATAGATGTTGGAAGCCACGCCATGGGATACAAGGACTATTCTTCTAATCCAGACATACGTCTTAGAAGAATAAATTTCCTGGACCATTTTCCGCCTAGAGAATGTCTGTTCACTAGCACACTGACTATCCATCTAGCTGATAATCATTTTCAACACTACTGATAGTCAGCACAACAATCAGAACAATGTTATTCAATAGAACACAATTGTGTCTATCCATAGTAGTACATAACTACTATCCAGTGGTACACAACCACACCAAGTAGCACACGACTACTTAATCGGTGATAGATAGTCATAACCAATGGAACACATCCACCATGGTAGCATACATCTACTGTCCAGAGACACACACACCATAGAAATCATATCATCTAATATCAACTTGCATAGAAATAATATCATGATATAAATTGAGTCATCTGGGCCATTCTTCCATTCACATCTGTGAGATCTAGAAGAGCATCTGCCCTAAGAAAGTAAAACATCATTCATGGGATATCTGGACTATTCTTCTCAAGCATAAAAGAATAACTCTCCCTGATTTCTGAGCCTGGACCATTCCTCCGACACTAGTCATAGTGAAACCCGAAGAGAATGAGTCTGCTCTAGGGAATGCCTATCCTTGATTACTGAACCTGGACCATTCACCTAACTGAGCCATTCCTCTGGCACTAAACATAGTGCAACTTGGATAAAATGAGTCTACCCTAGGGAATGATTGTCCAGACCATTTCCTAATGAAATGAATGTGTTGCACCAACCTCCAAAATGGAATTCCTTGAAACTGCTCACCACTGTGAACTTCAAAAGAATGACTGCTCGACGAGGTGAACTATTCTAATTGACCACTACTGATAGTGATTGCCAAGAAGAATGACTGTCCTAGACTAGTCCCCCACATTGGACACAAGGGGAATCATTGTTTATGGTACATCAAAAATCTATCGAACCATTTTCATTATGAAAATGACTGTTCGATCTGGACCATTTTCCGAAATGGAAAATGCATGTCTGTTAGAAATCTCAAACCACTTTCCGAACTGGAAAGGAACTGCTCATCCTGGACCATTTTTCGAACTGAAAAATGACTGTCCATAAATCAATAACAAATCAGTGCTCCCTCCCAACCTGGGAGTAATCTCTTCCTTTTTCAATAAGGAATTCATCTCCACGAGCCCCAACTTGCAAAATTTTCATCTTGGATAGAGGTTTTACCAAAATATCTTCTATCTGCTCATCTGTGGAGATATATTGGGGAACCACTTCTCTTTTTTTGGACTTCATCATGGAGAATGTAATTCTTGATCTTAATGTACTTTGGTGTGTTATGGAACACTCGTTTTCTCTGAAGGCTTCATGTAGCTCTGATCATTACAATATATATCATGGTCAAATTGAACACTTCTATTTCCTGCTAGCTCATGACATCGTGGCAAGGTTCAAACTGAAACATATCCAAGTAACACTTCATTTTTCATCATGAGATTTTTCCATGGATTAACAATCCATCATCCCAGACTTTTGAGTAACTATTATGATACACTATCTCTGTCATAGAAAGTTTTCACCACTCTTCTGCTGTATATGAGATACTCTGCATCAAGTTGTTTGAATCCATACAAGGTATTCTTATATCTGCGTACATGGGTCTCTTTCTGGTATACCTCAAGACCTTGAGATTTCTTTACATAAGCTTCTTCCTCAAATTCTCTATTGGGAGAACAATATTTTACAACCAATTGATGTAAACTTCAATCCATGGATACTGCAAGAGATATAATAGCTCAGATAGAGGTATATCTGGTTTACGGGAACAAGTTGTTATCATAGTCTTCTCCCTCCTTCTGGAAGAACCTATGAATCTTACAATACTTCCATTCATAAGTCTTTTTCACACTGTTATTTATCATAACTTCCATTTCTTCTACTCAATTGCTTCTTAGTGAGTTCAAACCAAGCTGGTAGTCTTGTGATTCTTGGTATAATAACTAATTGTTCTAGCTTTTCTTTCTCTCTTGGAATATTCATGTTCTTCCTCATGTTTCTCTTTATCTCTTGGGTCCATGGATTTTTCTATAGATTCTGTTAGCGATATTTCTTGTCTCGGGATTAGGCGTACCCAGGTTTGCGATTTACACAGGAAGCACCTGAGCGTATCACGAGATAATCCCATTTTGTAGCAGTAAGTTGAGAAAGCGAGTGGGAAAAGTTTTGTCTTCGGCAGTCGAGAATCATTCTCAAAGAAAATCGACGGTCAGAATCTTACAGAGGAGATCGACGAAATCCCATCAATCGTTAGATCTCGAGAAGTTGCGCTGGGGTTAACCCCTAGTGTACAGAGGAGGAGAGCCAGGTTTCAGTTCATCGCAGGATTGGAGTTTCTAGAGGTAGGAAACTCTTAAATGAATGAACCACGATACGCGATTTCTCGACTCGATCAGAGCCGTCCATTAGCAGAGACACGTGGCGAGAGATCCCACAAAGTCGGGGATCGGGGAACGGAAAGTCCCGTGCACATGACAATGGGAATCGCGATATCCCGATGAAGAATATGGTCGAGGGCATATGGTGACGGTCACTTGGACCAGGGCCTAGTCAGAGGGCTGGCGCAGAGGGTGCATTGACAATCGGAGAATCGCGAGTCCCGGGGACTTGTGTATCGAGATATCAAAAACACCGAAACCCCAACAGAGGTTTGGCTCAGGTCATATACGAGGTGGTCGCATGAAACATATTAATAGCCATGAGGGCTAACCCATACACGCGCTCATCGGAGAATCGGTGATCGAGAGTTCAGAGGGTCAAGAACTATCGACAATGGGGAACGTGAAACCCCGAAACCCGACACAGAGTCGGGAAAGGGTCACGGTGAAGTTCAGAAAATCATGAGAAAATAAGAAGGGACCTGTAAGCTGGATCAGGTTTCCATCAGGGATTCCACTCGGGGATCCAAAAAGGCCGCTTTAGTTCAACAGAAAGGAGAAAGAGGGTGGGTGAAGCCTCAAGTCACCCATTTATTGCAGAACATGGAGGTCCCAGCTGGAATTCACCCAGGAGGGTCCCTCGTACCAGTTTTCTTTAGGAAATCCACACCAAGCCTTCAACTCACCAGAGGAACCTACACACACCAATTCAATACTCAAGGGGCTCAGCTACCGCCTGGTGCGAGCCATGCTGAATTAAAGAGGCGTGTGACAGGGGAGAAGAGGGCAGATTTGATTGAGGCAAACTGACAGCCCATCCTGATAGATAAGCTCCTCAATGTCAAGCATTGAATTCATGATATGATCGCGCCTTCAATGCCTGAGCCAGTTCCAAGTATATGTAGGCATTTCTGCCATTTTTGTAGGTATCGATGGTTGAGCAGAGCTCCCGGTTGTAAAGTTTTAATGAAGCACTGATACTCTGGTTATGTATAGACTTTTGAGACTTCTTGCCTTTTGAATGCTAGTTTCTTTTACGTCTTTGTTATACTGTGTTAGAAAAGCTCGGAATTGAAGGATCCAATCGAGTTGTAGCTGTTATAGGATGATGTATGTTGGATCACTGTAATAGTTATGTTGTCTCTGATCAGTCCCTATGATTTTTCTTAACACTGAGTGACTTGAAATTGGAGGATCCATTCAAGTCCACTTTCAGTTCCTTGAGACCCTGCACCAAGAGGATCTTGCATCCAGAGTCTTTCTTTTGCAAACTGTTGTAAGCCTGTTGCCCAAAGCTGTTTGTTCACCCTTCCTACCAAGTCTTCCACCTGCTCACCTTTTAATCAATCCGCTGGCTGAAGTTGGGATTCCAGACCTCCTTCATTCTTTACTTACCATAGACAGTCCCTGAGTTAGAGTAATATCTCCTTGAGTCTTTATCTCCATTCGGTCACCCCTTTATAAATAAATTGTGACATTAAACTGATGGGTGTCGGGCTCTGCTCCTGCAAGCAATCTAGGAGTGACTTCTGACGCTAACATTTCTGGCACCGTTGTCGGGGACGAAGTTGAATATTTTCCCCGGGATTGAACGACAATGACTACTTGATTCTGAAGGTGCATCAGAAATCAGAATTATCAATATTACTGTTGTGCACCTGGCGAATCCATTGTGATGACTTCGCTGGGGAAAACCTTCTCTATCAATTGTGGCTTTCAGAAGCAGACACACGCGGTCTCATCCACAACTGCCCCTAGCTACACCTGAAACCGATCCGGAGGTGGTCCTCAGAAAAGGAAAGGCCCCTGAAGAAGAAGCTTCCACCGTCGAAACAGGTAATCCTCCATCTCCTTCTATAAGAACTCTGTTTTCTTCCCCTCAGTTTCTTGATAGACCTCCTGCACAAGTTTCCCATTTCCTGAATTTTGGAAGTGTTCCTGCTGATTTTTCCCCTCCTGGTTTGGGATTGGAGGGAGAAATCCTTGTCACTCCCTCCTCCTTGAATCACCTCTTGTTTCCCACCCCACTCTGAGGTTCATTCCCTATAGCCCCTTCGTGAAATCCTTCTCCTCTGAGCTCTCCTCCACCTAATATTCCTATGGCCGGAGAAAATCCCCCTATGACCGAAATAGAGGTCATCATAGCCGCCAGATATGCTCCCCTCGTGCTACCACAACCTCTCAATAACCTCCCAGCAGAAGGGTACCTTAAGAAGCTGCCCAAGTTTACAGGTGAGGGGGATATAACTGCTGAAGAGCATCTAGTAGCCTTTTATACTTTCGCAGATGATAATGTTATCATGCACACAGACATATGGATGAGAATTTTTGTCCATAGTCTCCAAGGAGAGGCTAGAACCTGGTTTAGGGCCCTGCCTCCTGGCTCTATTGATACAATCAGAGCTCTAGATAATGCCTTTTTGAGGCAGTGGGGAGATAAAAAAGACTTCATGTATTACATGACAGAGTTTGGGTTGTTAAAGAGAAAAGAAGGAGAGTCTATTTCTGATTTCTCCAAGAGATTTAATAAAATGTACACCAAAATTCCTGCTGAGATAAAACCCTCCGAAGCCTCTGCAAAGATCACTTACTCTAGTGCCTTTGATCCTGATTTCTTCCTACTGCTAAGGGAGAGAAGAGATGCTACGCTGGCACACATGCAAGACGCAGCCGTGGAGGTAGAATCCAACATATTGGATGTCAACTGACTCAGGAACGTCGGTGATAGAAATATGCCCATTAACAGGCCTGAAACTTCCTCATCTAGTCCCTCTCCCCTGCCCCACCAGACAGATGAAACAGTTAGAATGCTAAAATCGCTTGCTGCCAAGATAGAAAGGCTGGAATTAGAGGGGAAGCCCATGTACAGAAATCCTTAGAACACTGATAATAGAGGTTTCAGATGACCTGCTAACACTGTGCCCCAGGTTTTCCCGAGGGAACAAAGGGGAAGAGACAGAGATGATGAAAGGGTCCAAAAACCCCTCCAAAACAACTTAGTTGATCATGAGGAAAGAGATGTGATAGATGAGTTTGTCCCGGAAATTCACCGTATTGAAGAAACCCCTACTTTTCCCCACTTGACTCAGTCTGCGTATGAAAAATCTTTGATGAACATTTAGATCCATGAGTTAGGGAAGGTAGAAAGGGCTGGTCACACTCCTGGCAGATATAACCTCAGGTCGAGAAGGAAAGATGGAGACTTCGATAGTTCATATCTGCCCCTCATAGCAGATAGGCCTACTAAAACAACAGTATCCACAGCTAAAGAGAAGAAGACTCATAGTGCTTTGTCGGCAGCCAAAGATCTTGTCACTGAGGTACAAGAAGCTCCTAAACCTACCCCCTCCTTCAATTTTGAGAATGAGATTCAGAAGATTAGGATTCCTGTACCTCTCTCTGAGCTGGTTAAAAATGAAGACTTCAAAAGGTCCCTCTCCAAGTTGCTACAATCTGAAACCCCCCAGCCTCCCTCTGACTCAATAAGCCTTGAAGATGAGAAGCCTGTAGTCGTCTTAGGGCCCATGGTAGAAGATAGAGATGATTCATCCCATCCTTTCTACACATCCCTGAATATACATGATAAAGTACTACACAACTGCCTCACGGACTCAGGGGCTTCCCATAATCTTATGCCCAAAATAGTAATGGAGGAGCTGGGATTAGAAGTGACCAGGGCCTACCATGATTTATACTCTTTTGATTCAAGAAGGGTGAAATGTTTGGGAGTCATCAAGGACCTGGTGGTTTCTCTATTCCAACTGCCCATGAAGAGTATGGTCATGGACATTGTGGTAGCTGATGTTCCTCCCAAGTTTGGCATGTTGTTGTCAAGGTCTTGGATTAAACGACTTGGAGGAACGTTACAGATGGACCTCACGTATGCTACCATCCCAGTGTTCAGAGGGGATCATAGAAGACTATATAGGGAAGCCCAACTGGCCTACATAATCAGTGATGAAGCCAACCCTACCAATCACCCCATCTTTTCCCTGGATACTGATTTAGGCTCTAGTTTACTGCAGCTCACTCATGCCCTCGAGCATCCTTTGAAACTTAGAAAGCCGCCCACTGTTTCCCCTGAAGTTATTCCCTCCATCACCCCAATATAGAAATTGTTTTTTGATGGAGCCTGTTCCCGAGAAGGCGCCAGAGCTGTAGTGGTTTTTGTGTCACCTGCTCAGGAGACCACATCTCTGTCATACAAATTAGAATTCGAAGCTACCAACAATGTGGCAGAGTATGAAGCCAATATACTAGGATTAAGAGCCACAAGGGAAATGGGAATCCAAGAGACAACAGTGTTCGTTGATGCCGAGTTGGTAGTCTAGCAGGTCAAAAGCGCTTATCAGGCCAAGCATCCCCGATTCAAGAGTTATCGAAATGAGGTATGGGACCTAATTGACAGTTTCTTCTCAGCGTTCAACATTTCTTTCATCCTAAGAGAAGAAAACACAGTGGCAGATTCCTTGGCTTCATCAACAAGCATTTTCAAGGTACCCTTGCCGCCCAAACTGAGGTATGATGTAGAAGTAAAATACAGGCCCTCCATACCTGACAATGTCAAGCATTGGAAAGTGTTTGAGGACGATCTCGAGATCAAAATATTCTTGGAAACTATCGAAGAATTTTCAGAGATGCATATCGACCAAGATTTTGTCTCCGAGGAAGAGTTTGATGGGGGTGAGTTGCTGAGTAAAATAGCAAATCATGACATTATTCAATTTCCTGGCAATCACATCTTGAGGGGACTAGTCCCATTGAAGAGATTGTTCGATGGGAATAATGTGGCAATAAAGGGAAGAGTTTCAGGTGATGATGCTAACACAACTGAGTACATTGGCACACCGGAAGAGCCTAAGTTTGTCAAGCTGTCAATGAGTTTGACCAAGGAGCAGAGGATTGAGTATACCGAGTTGTTGAGAGAGTTTACTGATGTGTTTGCATGGACCTACAAAGACCTTAAGACGTATGACACATCTGTCATTGAGCACAAGATCCCACTAAAAGAAGAGGCTAAACCATTCAAGCAGAAGATGAGGCAGATAAATCCCATGTTGCTACCTGTCATGGAGAAAGAAGTGAAGAAATTGTTAGATGTCCGAATCATTGTCCCATTGAGGTATTTTGTGTGGGTGGCCAATTTGGTTCCAGTAAGAAAGAAAAGTGGGGAAATCAGACTCTGTGTAGATTTCAGGAACTTGAATAGAAGCTCAAAGAAAGACAATTATCCCCTGCCCAACATGGAATACATATTGCAGAATTTCACTGGTGCATCTAGGATATGCATGATTGATGGTTTCTCTGGTTACAATCAGATATCAGTCATGCCCGGGGAAAGAGAAAAGATAGCTTTCACCACTCCTTGGGGTACATTCATGTATGCCAAAATGCCTTTCGGATTGATGAATGCTGGAGCAATGTTTCAGTGAGCTATGGATATAACATTCATAGGGGAGAAGGATCAGTTTGTGGTAATCTATCTGGATGATATCACAGTCTTCTCTAGGATAGACAAGGAGCACTGTTGCCACTTGAGAAAGGTCTTCATGAAGTGTCGAAGGTATGGCTTATCCTTAAACCCCAAGAAATCCTTGTTTTCTATGAAGGAGGTGAAGCTACTAGGCCATATAGTATTAGTAGAAGGAGTAAGGATTGAACCTAGCAGGGTGGAAGCAATTCAGACTCTGTTACTTCCCAGATCTAAAAAAGAGGTTCATGCATTTTTGGGGAAGATAAATTTTCTGAGGAGATTCATCTAGAATTTTGTTGAGATGGTGAAACACATCATAACCATGCTCAGGAAGGGAAATGAAGTAAAATGGACCACTGAACCTAGGGAATCCTTTGTCCAAATAAAGAAGGCGTTGACTGAGGCACCTGTGCTAATCAGCCCCAATTATTCCAAAGATTTCCTAATATTTTCTTTTGCTTCCTGTGATATAGTAGCGACAGTTTTGTTGCAGAAAAATGATCAAGGGCAAGAGCAACCTATCGCCTTCTACATCAGAGCATTAAGAGATGCAGAACTCCAGTATGAGATCATGGAAAAACAGGCCTATGCATTGGTGAAAGCTCTCAAAGCTTTCAGGGTCTATGTCTTGCACTCAAAGATCATTGCATATGTCCCTTCGGCCTCTGTGAAGGAAATTTTTATACATCCCGACATGGATGGGAAAAGAGGTAAGTGGATTTCCAAGATTCTAGAATTTGATCTAGAAATTAAGCCCACCAAATTGATAAAGGGACAGGGTTTAGCCAAATTGCTAGCCGAATCCAACTGCAAAGCTTTGGGGATTAAATTCGTCAATGAGTAAGCTGAGTCATCCAACAAGAATTCTCTGGGTGCCTTACCACTAGTAGCCTGCGACTGGTACAAGGATATCTTGTATTTTCTGCAAGAACTAAAGCCTCCTGGTGGATTGGGAAAAAGCAAGGCTAGAGCTCTAAAGCTCAAAGAGGTCAAATATTGCCTCATTGACCTAACCCTGTATTGGAAAGACCCCTTAGGGTTATTATTAAGATGCCTGGATGCGCAAGAGGCCCAAAAGGTTATGTTTGATTTCCATAGAAGTCTCTGTGGAGGCCATCATTTCTGGAAGACCACAGCTCACAAGGTCCTCCGAGCTGGGTACTATTGGCCCACTTTATTCCCTGACGTCTGCAGAGAAATTAGAGCTTGCATCAAATGCCAGAGGTTCTAAGGAAAGTAGCAACTCAAATCTCTGCCATTAAAGCCTGTTGTAGTTTCAACACCTTTTTAGCAGTGGGGATTGGACTTCATTGGAGAAATTCATCCTCCCTCAAGTGGCTAGCACAGATGGATCCTCACTGCGACGGATTACTTCACCAAGTGGATAGAGGTTGTTCCCACCAGGAGCACTTCTCACAAAGTAATTATCAGCCTCCTAGAGAATGTCATGGCTAGATTTGGTTGCCCTAGTAGAATTGTCACTGATAACACCACCCCCTTCAGGTCTAAGCCTCTGGTCAAGTTCTGTGAGCAGTTTGAGATTTCACTGGTTCACTCTACCCCTTATTATCCTCAGGGAAATGGACTGGTGGAATCTTCCAATAAAGGTTTGATCAAGCTCATCAAAAGATTATTGGAAGATAATAAAAGGTCCTGGGATGAAAAACTCAAATTTTCTCTATGGGCTGACCGAGTGACAACAAAGAAATCCCTAGGCATTTCACCCTTCCAACTTGTTTACGGAACATAGGCCATTTTACCTACTCAGCTCGCCTTACCTGTGGCAAAATTCCTCCAGGACCTTGAAGAGGAGCCAGACCATATGGTCAGAAGGATTCATCAGATGGTGGAAGTGCAGCAAACCAGGGAGCAGGTCATGAACAGGGCCTACGATCATCAGCAGAAGATTAAGTAGGCTTTTGACAAAAGGATCAAGAAAAAGGAGTTTGAGATCGGGGACTTGGTATTTAAATGGGATGCACCCAGACAGGATAAAGGCAAGCACAGTAAGCTCGATGCCCTCTAGATCGACCCCTTTAAAATCTCCGAGATTTTCTCCAGCAACACCTATGGGTTGCAGGATCTGGAGGATGAAGAAGTTTTCAACAGCCCAGTGAATGGGCATTTTCTAAAAAAATGTTTTATTTGAGCCTTAGATGGCTCCTCTGTTTGTAAATATTGTCTTTTACTTCTTTGATTTTTCTTTTTGTATGTTTTCGTCTTAATAAATGATTCCATAACCCAACAGCAAGGCATTGAATCTGCAGAATGAGTTCTCATATCATCGCAGGGATGACTCTATCCCCCATGGAGCCTAATGTTAGCGATATTTCTTGTCTTGGGATTAGGCGTACCCAGGTTTGCGGTTTACACAGGAAGCACCTGAGCATATCACGAGATAATCCCATTTTGTAGCAGTGAGTCGAGAAAGCGAGTGGGCAAATTTTTGTCTTCGGCAGTCGAGAATCATTCTCAAAGCAAATCGACTGTCAGAATCTTACAAAGGAGATCGACGAAATCCCATCAGCAGTTAGATCTCGAGAAGTTGCGCCGAGGTTAACCCCTAGTGTGCAGAGGAGGAGAGCCGGGTTTCAGTTCATCGTAGGATCGGAGTTTCTGGAGGCAGGAAACTCTTACATGAATGAATTGCGATATGCGATTTCTCGACTGGATCAGAGCTATCTGTCAGCAGAGACACGTGGTGAGAGATCCCGCAGAGTCGGGGATCAGGGAACAGAAAGTCCCGTGCACATGACAACGAGAATCACGATATCCCGATGAAGAATATGGTCAAGGGCATATGGTGATGGTCACTTGGACCAGGGCCTAGTCAGAGGGCTGGCGCGGAGGGTGCATCGACAATTGGAGAATCGCGAGTCCCAGGGACTTGTGTATCGAGATATCAAAAACACCGAAACCCCTACAAAGGTTTGGCTCAGGTCATATAAGAGGTGGTCGCATGGACCATAGTAATAGCCAGGAGGGCTAACCCATACATGTGCTTATCGGAGAATCGGTGATTGGGACTTCAAAGGGTCAAGAACTCTTGACAATGGGGAACGCAAAACCCTGAAACTCGACACAGAGTCAGGAAAGGGTCACGGTGAAGTTTAGAAAACCATGAGAAAAGAAGAAGGGACCTATAGGCTGGATTGGGTGTCCATCAAGGATTCCACTTGGGGATCCAAAAAGGATGCTTCGGTTCAATAGAAAGGAGAAAGAGGGTGGGTGAAGCCTCACATCACCCATTTATTGCAGAACATGGAGGTCCCAGCCGAAATTCACCCAGGAGGGTCCCTCGTACCGGTTTTCTTTAGGAAAGCCACACCAAGCCTCCAACTCACCAGAGGAACCTACAAATGCCAATTAAATATTCAAGGGTCTCAACTACCCCCTAGTGCGAGCCATGTTGAATTAAAGAGGCGTGTGACAGGGGAGCAGAGGGTGGATTTGATTGAGGAAAACTTACAGCCCATCCTGATAGATAAGATCCTCAATGTCAAGCATTGAATTCGTGATATGATCGCGCCTTCAGCGCCTGAGCCAGTTCCAAGTATATGTAGGCATTTCTGCCATTTTTGTAGGTATCGATGGTTGAGCAAAGCTCCCAGTTGTAAATTTTTAATGAAGCACTGATACTCTGGTTATGTATAGACTTTTGAGACTTCTTGCCTTATGAATGCCAGTTTCTTTTACATCTTTGTTATACTGTGTTAGAACAGCTCGGAATTGGAGGATCCAGTCGAGTTGTAGCTGTTATAGGATGATGTATGTTGGATCGTTGTAATAGTTACATTGTCTATGATCAGTCCCTATGATTTTTATTAACACTGAGTGACTTGGAATTGGAGGATCTAGTCAAGTCCCCTTTCAGTTCCTTGAGACCCTGCACCAAGAGGATCTTGCATCCAGAGTCTTTCTTTTGCAAACTGCTGTAAGCCTGTTACCCAAAGCTGTTTGTTCACCCTTCCTACCAAGTCTTCCACCTCCTCACCTTTTAATCAACCCGTTGGCTGAAGTTGGGATTCCAGACCTCCTTCATTCTTTACTTACCAGAGGCAGTCCCCGAGTTAGAGTAATATCTCCTCGAGTCTTTATCTCCATTCGGTCACCCCTTTATAAATAAATTGTGACATTAAACTGATGGGTGTCGGGCTATGCTCCTGCAAGCAATCCAGGAGTGACTTTCGATGCTAACAGATTCCATGTCCTAAATATTCCAACTTCTTCCTTTCATCATAGGATCATGGATGTAGATGGACAACCAAGGATACTTTAAGGCTTCTTTTCGAAGAAGACTTCTTCTAAAGTCAAACTGAACACGTGTTTCTTTTCATGGCTGCTACTTTCAATGGGAACATGGATAGATACTTCATAATCCTCAATGGATCATATTATTTAGGATTAGATCCCTCCTAATGTTTGCTTCATGCATGAATGCATGCTCTTCTTTTGGAATTTTGTAATCATCTCCCTCCATCTGAGATAGTCCATGTTTCTGTCTACATTCTTATTGCCTTATGCAAGGTGTCACAAGTATTTTTCTAATTTCTTCTTGGTTGCTAACTTCTTTTTGTTTTGACTTCTTCTGGGTTTTCTTGAAGTTTGATTCTGATTTCCGCTTATCTTGCAGTAGTTACTTATGTAATAGCTTCCACAAGAATTGTTACCAAGGATTGTCAATGTACTTTATCTTTTCATGTGTAGTGATTGACTTGTTGTCATCGTGATAGAAATTCTTATCTTGTTATTCTTCCATAGGTATTGTTTCACTTGAACATCTTATCTTCTAAGAAATAGATATGTAAGATATGTACATAAACTATGTAAACATGGTATCTACAAGAACTATGAAGAATATTGTTACCTTGTTTTAGAAGAAGAAGTTTCTTTTATCCTGCTTGGCCTTCTTTGAGGGTTCCCTTTCTTCGACAACTGATGCTTCATGTGTTTCCTTCCTTTTCTTTAACTCAGGACAATTATTCTTGTAGTGACCATATTTTCGACAGTTGAATCATTGTATTTTTGTCATATCTTTCTCTTGATTTGGTTTCTTCCTTGAGTCAAACTTCTTCTTATTCCTGAACTTCTTGAAGTTTTTTGTGTAGGTTTGATCATCATCTTTCCTTTGTAATTTCTCTTTTGCGCTAATCCTTGATTCTTCTTGTGCACAACAATTCCAAAGTTCTTCAAATGTGGGATACTCCTTCCTTGTGTTCATGTTGGCAAAAAATGCATCCCATGTCTTGGGAAGACCATTGAGTACCATATTTACCAGTTCCTTCTTTGAAATGATTTCTTCAATAACTTGTAGTTGATCTCTTAACTGAGAGATTCTCACAAAGTATGATGTTGTGCTGTCATCATTAATCATTTTCATGTTACGAAGCTCATTCTTCAGAATCATTACTTGTCTAATGTTTATGAATGAGAAGAAGTTAGTTAGGGCATCGTACATCTTCTTAGATGAGTCAAGATGAGAGATGTAGGGTATTAAGTGGTCTTTTACAGAGTTCACTATGATAGACATGGAATTGATGTCACTATCCTTGAAATTCTCTATAATTGCAACGTTCTGAGGTTCCTTCTCTTTTCCTTCTTTAACTTATGGTTCCACAATCTTTCCTTTCACGATATCCAACACTTTAGTCTTGGCAAGGATGAGGTCAATCCTTGTCTTCTATGCTTTCATGTTAGAAGCCCCTTCTAACTTGTGTTTTGACTTCATAGAGTAAGTCATGACTGCTTTGACTTGGTCAACCTTTGAATTTGACCAAAAACTCAAACTTGGCATCTTAACTTGCTGAGAGTACCAGAAGGTGCTCTGGGTTAGGGCGCACTATGATATCCAGAAATTAGGTCAATATCTTCACTTAAGGTGCCTCAACAAAAGGGTTAGGATTTCGTTGTTGCAACAAAAACTAACTACATCTGCAACTGTAACTGAGCAAATCCTCCCAATCTATCTTCTAGAGGTTATACTGTCCGAAGATAGTGTGGGCCTTGTTATCCCCACTTTATGGATAACTAAGGAGATTATGTCTTGAGGCCCACAGGTCCTAGACATGGAGTACCGAGAGCCATATCGACTTGAGCATGGCTCTGGAGGGCCCATATTTTCACTCTTCATAGCCTCCACTTTTTCAACAACAACATCATCCATCACCTTGGCCTGGTCATGTAGTAGAAGTGGATCTTGCTCCATGAGGTAATGAGTCCGAGTATCATGGTATGTGTCACTCTGATCCTCAAAACCTTTGAATATGTGCATTTAATTCTTTTTGTTTCTAACGGGTGCTTGGATATTATACCTATCCACTTGAACATATCTGGGGGAAATGACAGGATGCCCTAGTAAGCTTGTACCCATAGGTTTTGAGTTTCCACTGGGGGGATACATGAGAAGCCATCATCCACTCCCATCATACTTACCACTTTCTATCTTTCTCCCGCTCATCCATCCCTTTACATTGGTCCAGGCATTGGGTTGCTCAAATATTTAAGGGTTGCACCTTACCTTGTGGGAAGAAGGGGCTAAAGGCCCAAAGGGTAAAAGTAGCTGGAAAAATATAGAATCCAAATAATGAAACCTCAAGATGCTTCGCCCAGGGATCCCCATGAAATAAGTAAAAGGATTCTTAGCAATAAACAAAGGGACCCATAAAAATCAACAAAACAAGACCTAGTTAGAGGATAGGGGGTCTCATCACGAGCCATCCTATTAGGTCCATGGACATGTAGCGGTATGGCACTACCAACAGTTGGTCACCATGCTAGGGTAGTGGCTCTTGGTGGCATAGCCAAAAGAAAGGGGGTCTCATCACGATCCAACCTTCTCATTTCCATGAAATGCTTGTGGGTAACATTTCCACCACTGGTCACCACTCTAGGGTAGTGGACCCTGACTAACTTCTTGAAAGAAAATAAGCCATGCATTTCCCTCTATCACTGCACCCCTTTCCTAGACATCCCTTATCCACTTCATCCACTCACATGGATTGGATTTGATCTCTTTTGGAAACACCCCACAACCAATGATCATTAGACCAATAGGACACCCTAGCGCTTCCTCCAAACTTCTCTTGTAGATTAGTATAATTCTTTGAGCACTTTTCTGGGTATAGGGGGTTTTATGCACATGTTTAATAATATTGATGATTAGATGTGATTGTAATTGCTATGATCCCTGTGACTTATGAGCCCATGGAGGGCGTAGTTTTTGATGTTTCAGGACCATACCCGATGTCAGGTACCCAGATGGATAGGCACACATGTGGAGATGATTAGTTCATACCTCCATGGGGCCGAAAGTCCACCAGATGGATGCCAAGACCCCATTAGGGGGCATAGACAGATCAGAGGGTTTGTGTCAGAGAAGAGGAGGATGTTCCACCAGAGGCATCTTGGCAGAGCCTCACCTAGGGGGGTTGTGCCTTTTTCATTGGGACATTGACCTTGGAAGGCCCATGATGTCACTTGAGACACCTTATGACATCATCCAGTGCTATGGAGGTTTTGGGAGGCAGTTATGTGCCAAGTGGCATGCGTGGTAGCTTGTAGAGGCCTAAGGAGGGCTAACATTTTTCCCTAGGAGGCCAACATTGCCCTAAAAGGGGCTAACGTCACCCTAAAAGGGCATGACGTCACCTTTATTTGCTTGATTAGGGTTTAATTATGACATTTAATGTAAAACAATATTATTATGTATTTTTGGCCATGTCGACCTTTTGTGACCTAAAAATTAAATTAAGGTCATTGGTATGGTATAAATTGAGGGTTTAATCTTTCATTTTCTCATCATCTTTCACTCACACTTGTGCGAGGTCTGAAATTTGCACCCTTCTTAGGGTTATTGACTGAAGTTAGTAGTGTGCACTTGTTGAAGGAGGCTTATTTTGGCTATTTTTAGCATTTTTCTTGCTGGAAGGTTTACAACTAGGGTTTGGCTTGATGAATACTTGGTAAATGTAAGTGAATTTCTGAAATCCTTCCCTTACTTGAATGGTTATGGTGTTTTACTTGCATTTTGTTAATGAAATTGCTGAAATAAACCCTAGGAAATAAGCACATGTTGGCGTCCTTATTTTAATTCCCTACTAGATTATGCCAATGAGCCTTTTATTTGCTGAAGACATTGCTAGGGATTTTTGATTACAACACCCTATCATTTTCTCTTCACCCTAGTCGATTTTACTTTGTTATTGAGCTAAAGAAGGAGGAAAAGGTGTTAAGGCCTAGGGTTTCCTACACCTTATAAGTCGTTTTCCCTGTAATGATCCCAAGCCAAATTTATTGCTTGGAATCACTAACTACTACTGATTTATTGTTGTACAGGTGTTTATTGAGCTATTAAGTGCATACAAGATTCATCTAACACATGAAGATCATAACATAATCAATATATATAAGCACAAACAAGATCTGACCTTTTTATTATGCAGAATCAATACAATAGATGGCTGATCTGGCATAAATATCAGATGACCGTACAATCAATAGATATGAGCTGCTACAAAATGCTCTGCCGATACAAAAGAAGCCTCCAAAGGCTGGATAAGTAATGAAGACCAATACCCAGTAGATATGGATGTCAAACCCTCCAGCTGAAGAGTGCCACGCTCCAAATGAAGACTGAAACCATCAAGAATTCGGCCCTGATAGCAGGATGCTCCAAATGAGCTCAAACTCATCCCACTGATAGATCAGGGTAGTGGGGACTTCCTCCAGGAGTTTCAGGCCCAACGTCCAAGTGTAACCCCTTCAACTGATGAACCTCCTAAGGGAGTTTCACCCTCCTGAAAAGATAAAAACCCAATGCATTCATTCCTGTAGGAGAACAACTCCAAATGACTTGAAACTCTCCCAGAATGTAGATCGGGCTAAGAAAATCCCATGGAAGAAGTTTAAGGACCAGATGACAAGCAGATCTCTCTAGATATGAGTTTTTCTGAATCACAGGATGTCCCCTATGGCTCCAGGACATCCCAATCTGCAAATAATGATTTGAGAATGATAACCCTCCAGAAAATTCCTCAAACTGATGAACATGCCCTTGCAAACAAAACCTAGGTGTCGGAATGGCCCTAGGCCCTCTGGATAAGTTGGATCGAATCTCCCTCTAGATGATGGTGCGCCCTTGCTAGAATCACAAGAACAGTACGACCTTCTACCTTCTGAAGCACTGGATGGAGATGAACTGAGACTAGAATGGTGTGGAGGAGTCTTTCATCCTCGAGACCAAGATGGGTGAGTGGATATTTCACCACTAAGTTGCTCACAAGGGTTTGTACAACAAAACCCCCAAACTGAATGCTCAAGAGCAATAGCAAATGCTAATCCAAAACCAGAATGAACAATAGGTGCGCCCCAGCCTCTTACTTATACCTTTTTCTTCTAATACTCTGTTGAGTTAAGCTAACTCCTAGGGTTAATCTTCTATTCTTCTGTTGAGTTATCTTTTACCTTTAATCCCTTTTCCTTTCTTAAGTGAACTTAAAAATATAACTTTTAGCTTCATTGACTTCCCCATTCAGTGTAAGACTATGACCTAGTGGGGGTGCCCAGGCCACTGAGTCTCCTCTTTACCTCTCTAAGAGGTGGGGGACATTACAGTCTCCCCTACTTGAAATTGCTTATCCTCAAGCAATTCCAAACCTGCTTCTCTTACCACATGTTCCTGCTCCCAAGTGGCATCCTCAATGGGTAAATCCTTCCACCTGATCAGGTACTCCTTGATGCTCCGATTTCTGAGTTTTTTCTCTTGGACTTCTAGCACCTCCTCCGGAATCAAAATGAGTTGTCCCTCCTCATCCATGGGGGGTAATACCTCAATAGGCCTGATGTGTTGACCGAGGGATTTCTTAAGGCACGATACATGAAAAACATTGTGAATTCTGCTACCCTGTGGAAGTTCCAACTTGTAAGCCACGACCCCTATCCTCCTGCTGACTCTGTAGGGTCCAAAGAAACGTGGCTGTAGTTTCTCCACTCCGCTTCTTTTAATGGAAGCCTGCCTGTATGGTTGCAACCTCAAGTAGACTAAATCGCCAACCTCAAAAGTCCAGTCAACTCTGTGCTTGTCTGCTTGGACCTTCTGCTGGTTTTGTGCTCGTTATAGATGATCCTTCAACTCCCTGATAATGTTTTGGCTCTGCTGTATCCAATCTTGTACCATCGATGCCCTATTGTCTCCAAATGCAGTCTATACAAATGATAAGGGATCATAGCTATACAAAGCTCTGAATGGAGACATGCCAATAGACATATGCTAGGTGGTATTGTAGCAATACTCTCCCAAATGAAACCATCTGACCCATGCCTTCTGTTGCCCTGCCACATAGTTTCTGAGATAACCTTCCACCCACTTGTTGACTATCTCTGTCTGTCTGTTTGTCTGCGGGTGATAGTTGGTGCTAGGGGTCAAGGCCGTATCAACCAAGCGAAATAACTCCTGCCAGAAAGTACTCATAAACCTACTATCCCTATCGCTGACAATGGTCTTGGGGAGGTTGTGCAACCTAAAAATCTCCCTGAAAAATAGTTAGGCCACCTGTGCTGCACTGAAGTCAGTAGCTATGGAAAAGAAGTGTGCAAACTTCGTCAACCTGCCACCACTACGAATATGCAGTCCTTTCCTTGTGTTTTTGGCAGTCCAGTGATGAAATCCATGGATATGCTTTCCCATTTGTGCTCCGGAATGGGCAAGGGTTGCAAAAGTCCTGCTGGGTGTGTGTGCTCATCCTTGTTTGCTTGACATGTTGCACACTCTTTGACGTGCCTAATCACATCCTCCTTCAGCCCCTTCCACGAGAATCTTTCTCTCACCTGCCTGTACGTCTTGTTGATCCCTTGATGTCCAACCATTGGTGAGTCATGGCATACCTGCAATACCTTGGCCTTGAGGGCCAAGCCAAAAACCAAGAAGATTCGGTCTTTGTAGTAGATGAGGTCATTAATAACCTTGAAATCTTCATCTTGTACTTGTTCACCCAGAAGTTGGCACTCAAACTGTTCCCCTGCATACTCCATCACTAGTTGGTCTTTCCAATCAACTGTTATCCCTGTTATGGAAAGGATGGATGGTCTCCTAGATAAGGCATCTGCCACCACATTATTCTTTCCTTTGACAAACTCAATGTTGAAATCATAGGCCTGTATTCGGCTTACCCATTTTTTTTGCCTCTCGTTCAAGTCCTTCTATTCCAGTAAGTATTTCAGACTGTTATGATCTGACTTGACAACAAACCGAGCACCTACCAAGTATTGCTGGAATTTGTCTAATTCATGCATGATAGCCAGAATTTATTTATCATAAATGCTATAGAGTAGCTCAGGACCCCAAAGTTTCCCACTCTCGTAGACAAGAGGGTGCCTCTTCTGCATCAGTACAACCCCTATTCCTTCCTCATATGCATCACACTCCAAGGTAAATGGAAGACTAAAATCTGGAAGGGCTAAAAATGGGCACATACTCATCACCTTCTTCATCTTGTCCATCGTTTTTTGAGCCTCCTCATCCCACTTGAATGCTCCCTTATTAGTCAAATCGATCAAGGGTGCACATAATTGAGAGAATCCCTTGACAAACTTCTTGTAGTATGAACACATCCCCATAAATCCTCTCAGCTCTGTGAGTGTCTTAGGAGTGGGCCATTTCATGATGGCTTCAATCTTCTCCTGATGCACTTGTACCCCATTTTCTCCGATAATGTGTCCTAGATAAAGGACCTCTATCATTCCAAACTCACATTTGGACTCCTTAGCATACAATGACTGTTCCTCCATAAGTGGCAAAATCTGGTCCAAATGCCTAAGATGCTCCTCCCATGTCCGGCTATAAATAAGCAAGTCATCAAAGAATACTAACAGGTGCTTCCTTAGCTACTTGTTGAATACATGGTTCATACATGATTGGAACGTAGCAGGGGCATTGGTTAACCCAAATGGCATCATCAAAAACTCATAATGACCGTAGTGACATCTAAAAGCTGTTTTTGAGATGTCTTCCTCCCTCATCTTGATTTGATGGTAGCCAGAACGAAGGTCAATCTTAGTGAAGTAGACGGCCCCATGCAATTCATCCAACAGTTCATCAATCCTTGGTATTGGGTACCTGTTTTTGATTGTCTTTTTATTCAAGGCCTTGTAATCAATGCACATCCTCATAGTGCCATCCTTATTTTTCACCAACACTATTGAAGAAGCAAAAGGACTACTGCTGGGTCAGATGTGTCCCATGTCCAGAAGTTCCTTGATGACCTTTTCTATCTCATATTTGTACTTCTTGGGGTGTCTGTACGGTGTGGTGATCACTGGTTTGGCCCCTTCCTCTAGCTCAATAATGTGCTCAAAACCTCTATCCAGTGGAACCCCCGGAGGAATAGGCCCAAACACCTTGTGGTGTTTGTCAAGAATTTCCTTAATTTCGGGAGTGTAATGAACCTTGCCCTGTTCATCCACACGTGTCACAACCCTGCATTCGGCTGCATATACTATTTCATCTCTCCAGAAGATGGCTTCCATTCTCTTGGCTCTGACTACCTTTGCAACATTCCCTGTCATGCCCCGAAGCACTACCTTACGTCCACCCTCTTCTGTGAATGACACTTCTATCGTTTTGTAGTTGGTGGTGATAGGCCCTAATGTGCTGAGCCACTGAACTCCTAAGATGATGTTGGTGTCTGGTAGATCCATGACATAGATGTCCTGTGTCAACTCATGCCTTCCCAAGGTAAGCTTTAGGCCTGGAATATATCTGTCACAAGGCATGGTGTTTCCTCCTGCAACTTCCACTTTGAATCCTTCAAATTCTACTGTGGGTATGTGTCTTCTCTTTAATAATTCTACATCAATGAAGTTATGGGAAACTCCTCCATCAATCAGGACCAAGACTCTCTGTCCTTGCAAGACCCCCCTCATTCGGAAAGTGTTATACTTGGGTAATCCACTGATAGATGCCAGGGTGGCCATACCATCATGTTCTGTAATTTGTTCTTCTTTTGTTGTCTCAGTGGTTTTTGCCTCCATGTTCTGTATCTATCCAATCTCATCTTCTTCTTCGTTATCTGAGGTGACCTCAATGTAATGTACCTATCCACGTCCCATGCACTTGTGGGAAGGATTCCATGGTTCCTTGCATGTGAAGTAGAGTTGCTTCCTTCTCAGTTCTCTCCTGGCATTATCATCTATTTTGCCACGGCCCCTGTCATAAGCCTTAGGGTCACGTCCTCCCTGGTTTATTGGAGGCCTTTGATATCTTCCGCCATTGTTAAGAGGAGGTTTGGGTATGAATTTTGGTTTAGCAGCTGGACCCAAATCCCTCGTCTTCCAAATGGCCTCCTGTAGGTTAGTAGGCTTGAAGGCCTTTACCCAACCCTTCAAGGGTTCCATCAACCCTTCTGTGAAAATCATCATGAGTCTAGTTGGAGACATATCTTGCACCGTCACTGCCAACCTCTGGAATTCATCAATGTATGTTTCAGCCGTACCTATTTGCTTGAGTTGGGTGAGCTCCCGGAAATGTAGCTCAGGGTCTCCTTGATCAAATCTGTCAATGAGCCTCTGAGTGAATTCTGTATAGGATACAATCTAGTTGTGGCCAAGTGTGGTGAGCCCATGATACCACCAGTCATGTGTCTTTCCATCCAAGTACATAGTGGCAAACTTGATGGCCTCCATCTCTCTCATGGGTTTAAGCAGGTAAGTATCCAACTTCTGTACCCATGCTTTTGCTGTCATCTTAGCTGTACCATCAAAGTATGGAATCTCTATATTCCCTGCTCTTTGCTCAAACTCAAAGCTACCCCTATGGTTCATCCTAGGCTGGTTTCTGAACTTGAGTTGACAATACTGGTCTAGGGACATCTGTCTTTGTACTTTGATATCCAATCTGTAGTATTCCCTAGTACTCCTGGCTAATTTTTACACAAAGTCTTCAACTTGTTGCTGTTTCCCTTGCTCATCTATGCATGTGGGAATGTATGGTCTAGGGTTAGCTATGCTACCTGAGTGTCGGCCTAGCTGTTCATCTGTGAACACTGACATGTATGGCCTATGATTGGACCTGCTACCCATCTTCCCATGGAATGTGCCACCTCCCAGACTTCCTTCAGATCCCAGTGCTTTCTCCGGGTTATATCAGACTTCCTCATGGGTTCCACCAGAATCTCCAGCCTCCTTATTCCCATACGTATCAAGATCCTTTCCTCGATGGGTTACTTGCATCAGAATGTCAATTATCCTAGTTTGGTTCTCATTCATTTTCTGTATATTCTCATCAACTTTCTTCAAGGTTTCGAATATTTTGGTTTGTCCCCTTCTATTGGTTTCCTGATACTCATCCAACTGTTGGATCAATGTGCTTTCTGTGCGGTTCATGTTTTGCTGGAACTTACCAAATTTGGCTACTAATAGAGCCAATCCCTGAGGCTCATGGTCATCCCCTGACCCTTCAATTTCTGCCTCTGTTTCACTACTGTTTTTCTTCCTCCAACCCATAACAATTCCATTGTACCTCTGCATGCACCGATCTCTCCACAGGCTTGGAGGATCGATGCTTTGATACCACTATAATGGTCCCAAGCCAAATTTATCTCTTGGAATCACTAACTACTACTGATTTATTGTTGTGCAGGTGTTTATTGAGCTATTAAGTGCATACAAGATTCATCCAACACATGAAGATCATAACATAATCAAGATATAGAAGCACAAACAAGATCTGACCTTTTTATTATGCAAAATCAATACAATAGATGGCCGATCTGGCATAAACATCATATGTCTTTACAATCAATAGATATGAGCTGCTACAAAATGCTCTACCGATACAAAAGAAGCCTCTAAAGGTTGGATAAGTAATGAAGACCAATACCCAACAGATCTGGATGTCAAACCCTCTAGCTGAAGAGTGCCATGCTCCAAATGAAGACTGAAATCCTCAAGAATTCGACCCTGATAGCAAGATGCTCCAAATGAGCTCAAACTCGTCCCACTGATAGATCAGGGTAGTGGGGACTTCCTCCAGGAGTTTCAGGCCCAACGTCCAAGTGTAACCCCTTCAACTGATGAACCTCCTAAAGGAGTTGCGCCCTCCTGAAAAGATGAAACCCCAATGCATTCATCCCTATAGGAGAACAAATCCAAATGACTTGAAACTCTCCCAGAATGTAGATCGGGCTAAGAAAATCCCGTGGAAGAAGTTTCAGGACCAGATGACAAGAAAATATCTCTAGATCTGAGTTTTTCTGAATCAGAGGATGTCCCCTATGGCTCCAAGACATCCCAATCTACAGATAATGATATGAGAATGATAACCCTCCAGAAAAGTCCTCAAACTGATGAACATGCCCCTGCAAAAAAACCCAGGTGTCGAAATGGCAGTAGACCCTCTGGATAAGATGGATTGAATCTCCCTCTAGATGATGTTGCGCCCTTGCTGGAATCACAAGAACAGTACGGCCTGCTACCTTCTGAAGCACTAGATGGAGATGAAATGAGACTAGAATGGTGTGGAGGAGTCTTTCATCCTTGAGACCAAGCTGCGGAACAAGGTGAGTGGATATTTCACCACTGAGTTGCTCACAAGGGTTTTTACAACAAAACCCCCAAAATGAATGCTCAAGAGCAATAGAAAATGCTAATCCAAAACCAGAATGAACAATAGGTGCACCCCATCCTCTTACTTATACCTTTTTCTTCTAATCCTCTGTTGAGTTAAGCTAACTCCCAGGGTTAATCTTCTATTCTTTTGTTGAGTTATATTTTACCTTTAATCCCTTTTCCTTTCTTAAGTCAACTTAAAAATATAAATTTTAGCTTCATTGACTTCCCCCTTCAGTGTAAGACTATGACCTAGTGGGGGTGCCTAGGCCACTGAGTCTCCTCTTCACCTCTCTAAGAGGTGAGGGACATTACATTCCCCTAGGGTTTAATGGTTGAAGCCATGGCCTGACAACACTTCATCCATCATATTCCTCTTGTCTTTGGTCCTTCTATTATTATATTGTCCCTTCAACTCTTGCAACTATTTTTACTCCATTTTCCCTATGAATGCACCGATATAAGACTTTCATATTTGAGTGTTTTGATCACAACCTCCAAAATATTTTGAAACAATTATTAATACCTTCTAACCCTAACCTACTAACCCTATTGTTTCCATTATCCATTTGATTTATAGCTATACTTTGCAACGTTTTAGATTCTTTAAGCAACTGAAATATTGGCTAATGCATAATAGTCCTTGCTTCTAATGAATGTTGGTATTATGATATTGATGATAAATCGTTCTTTCTCATTGTGAAGCTTCTTTAAAGCATTTATTGTGGAGTAACGTATTGTGATTATTGCTATTATACATCATTGATTGCTTCATCAACAATATTGGTCAATTTCTTTGTTTGAGAAAGTCCAATTATATGAAGTACTAACCAACAAGTGACCTTGCAAATATAGTTTCTTGTTGCTTTGTTCCGGGTAGGTACATTTATGGTTATTATTATCTTTTATTGGTTATTTAGCCAAACTTTCTGATTGGTGGTGACTTGTGAGAGGGAAAATTTACTTAGCCTTTTATCCATTTCCTTCTCCAAACCCCAAGTCACCAAGTACGTCTCCCCTGGGCCTACCACCCTATATAGAAAGTGACATCCTATTGAGGTGACAATGATAGGATAATCTCCCGTTACGTCAGTTTGTCTTCACTTACCTTTCCTTTACATCCAAGTACAAACTGTGCGATAACATTTTGGCACCATTGCCGAGGAACACTGAGTCAATTCTCCTAAAAGACGACACTTTTTCAGTAAGCCCTTCCTCAAGAGTCTTTATCTTACAAAGCTTACGTGGTGACTCCACTAAGGATGATTCCCTTATTGTTTTGATAATTTCAAGAAAATTATCTAGTGACTCCACTGATGATGAAGCCAACCATGAATTTTTAATGGGACTCGGGAAATTTCAAACCCCTAGACATGAGTGAAATCTCGAGATACCCTCGAAAAATTCCCCCGAAGTACAAGAAATGGCTCCCTAGATTCACTGGTAGTGACGGGGAAAGAGTCGACTATCACATGAGTGATTTTTGGGCTTTCTTTCAACTCCATCCTATCAGTGATGATGTTGAATATTTGGTGATGAAAATCTTCTCTGCCACTCTTTATGGAAATGATAGGGAGTGGTATGACAACCTCCCAAATGATAGCATCATAACTATGGAACAATTGGAAGAGACCTTTCTCAAAATATGGGGCATCTAGTTGGAAGACATCTCAGTACTACAAAAAAGACTCGAGCATATAAAGAAAACTGAGGATAAAACTGTCAGACACTTCCAAGATAGGTTTGAGGAAATACTTTATTAGATTCCTAAAATCCATCATCCTGAAGACAAGAACATTGTCCATCTCTATACCCATGCACTTTTAGCGCATCTAGGTTTTCCCCTCAGTAAAAGGGGCCCAAGGATGCTCAATGAAGCTCATAGCATGGCTGGAAGAAATGAGAAAAACATCTCCTTATCTGAGATAAGATACCTATTTACCTCAGGTACTCTTAGTATGGAAAGTTTTGTTTCCCTTGAGAACTTTATTGTTGATTTCCAAGAAGAAGGGGAACAAACCATAGATCAACATAGGACTACTGAATATATGACTAAGGAACTAGAATCTGAAGAAAATAATGAAGTGTCGATGTGCATTTCCCCCTCTGATGAAGTCATCCATGAGCCTTTTCATCCTCTGCAAGAAGAAGATGATGAGGTTAGTTTCTTTCCTTTTCAGGATTTTGATAATACCTTGTTCCATGATTCAGAGAGTGAAAGAAAAGAGAAATCCTCGGGCAAGGCACACCCTTCTTGTCGTATAGTTGAGGATGTAGGAACAAATCATGAGAATGAAACAATGATGCATGTTGAAGACACCCAAGTCATCGAAGCTCTTGCACAAGAAGAAACAAACACAGTAAGTTACCCTCCTCTCCAAAATTTTGATGATTCTCTACTTTGTGATCTGGGAAATGAGGAGGAGATAGATGAGCCCTTGAATGTTTCAAATCCTGCATGTTATCATATAGATAGTGACATAGTTGATCATACATGTTGGAAGACGTAAGTGAGATATAGTTGGTTATGATATGGACCCCATTTACAACATTGAGAATAATTTCCAGGTGTTTCCTTTACAATTATCACAACATGTTACTCTTGATTTTGACCAATGGAAATAAGGAGATGATATGATTACCGATGCTTTCCACACACCCAAGGTTGACCTAGTCCCATATTTTCTTGATGATTTTCGGTCATACCTTGAGGATTTTGATGAGAACTCCTCTGAGCACTTGGATTTATTTCAAAAAAAATATTATCAACCGTCGTTGTGCTCATATCTTGATAAGAGTAAGGACATATTTTTCCCAGAGAAGGATCCTTGTGACAACTTTCTCTAGCCACCTCCGATTACTTCACTTTGTTGTGTCTCTAGAGGTGTAGTAAGGAGATATGTCTTTGTATTGAGTTTCCTCTGAGACAAAACCTAGAGTTCAAGGGTAGGTTGAGTACTTCAAGAAAAAGTCTGACATCTCAGCTTTTCAAATTTCCATTAAGAGTTTGTCAGTCATCTTATAGATCCTTGTTAGTCCTTTCCTAGGCTTCAGATTGTGAGGACGTCCTAGGTAGCTAGCTTGCAGACCTTTTGAGTCAATTTTCTAAACCTTTGACTTTTCAAGATCCCTTCCTGAAGTGGATTGAGCACTTCCCTCAGGGATTGACTTGGCATGATTTTATCCCTCCCACCCAACTCCATGAGTTAGACTTTATGATTTCCGACGATACGATACATTATCTAACCCATTTTATTTTTGTGCTTAACTTATCACTGTTTTGGTTTATGATGAAGCAAAAAGGTAGGTATTGTGGGACATTGATGGATTGGTTTCACTAGTCGATTGAATAGACCTAACATCCAACCATCAGGTAAGTACAGGTAAGTAGGCATTTGCATTCATTGTATATATCGTTTTCATTTCATGGTAGAATAGTTTGTTTTCACACTTGTATATATGCTTGCTTTCATATTTTATATATACAAGCTCAGGGTGATATCACCACCCCAAATGAATGCTATCGACTTTATGTTGAGATAAAGCATGTTACAGGTTATTCCAGAGATGTTGAGGTACTCATATGCTCTACGATGAGCACATGTCCCCGAGTTGGAGGCAGATGTTATCCCCACTTTAGGGATAACTAAGGATATTTTGTCTCGAGGCCCACAAGTCTTAGACATGGAGTACCGAGAGCCAGGTCAACTTGAGCATGGCCCTAGAGGGCCCATATTTTCACTCTCCATAACCTCCACTTTGTCATTAGCACCAACATCCATCACCTCAACCTCGTCCTATAGCAGAAGTGGATCTTGCTCCATGAGGTAATGAGTTCGGGTATCATGGTATGTGTCACTCTGACCCTCAAAACCTTTGAATATGTGCATTTAATTATTTTTGTTTCTAATGGGTGCTTGGATCTTATACCTATCCACTTGACCATATATGGGGGAAATGACAGGATGCCCTAGTAATCTTGTACCCATAGGTTTTGAGTTTCCATTGGGGGGATTCATGAGAAGCCATCTTTTTCTCCCATCATACTTACCACTTTCCATATTTCTCCCACTCATCCATCCCTTTACACTGGTCCGGGAATTGGGTTGCCCAAATATTTAAGGGTTGCACCTTACCTTGTGGGAAGAAGGGGCTAAAGGCCAAGAGGGTAAAAGTAGCTGGAAAAAGATAGAAGCCAAAGGATGAAACCTTGAGATGATTCACCTAGGGATCCACGAGAAAGCAGTAAAAGGATTCTCAACAAGAAACATAGGTACCCATAAAAGTCAACAAAACAATACCTAGTTAGAGGATAGGGGGTCTCATCCTGAGCCAGCCTATTAGGTCCATGGGCATGTAGTGGCATGACACTACCAACAGATGGTCACCACACCAGGGTAATGGCTCTTGGTGGCATAACCAAGAGAAAGGGGGTCTCATCACGATCCACCCTTCTCATTTTCGTGAAATGCTCATGGGTAACATTGCCACCACTAGTCACCATGCCAGGGCAGTGTCCCCTGACTAGCTTCTTGAAAGAAAAAATAAATAAAAGATAAAGATAAAAGGCATGAATGGGCTTGGAAACATTTGCATCCATGACAGGTGCAACTCACCCTCTACAGAGGCACCCACAGGTAAGCCATGAATTTCCTTACTATCACTGCACCCCTTGCCTAGACATCCCTTATCCACTTCATCCACTCACATGGCTTGTATTTGATCTCTCCCATAAACACCCCACAACCAATGAACATTATCCCAATAGGACACCTTAGCGCTTCCTCCAAACTTGGCTTGTAGATTAGTATAATGTCTTTGAGCACTTGTTCGTGTAAAGGGGGTTTTATGCACATATTTAATAATATTGATGATTAGATGTGATTGAAATTGCTATGATCCCTGTGACTTATGAGCCCATGGAGGGTGTATTTTTTAATGTTTCAAGACCATACCCAATGGAAGGTACCCAGATGGACAGGTACACATGGGGAGATGATTAGTTCGGACCTCCATGGGGCTGAAATCCCACCAGATGGATGTTGAGACCCCAACAGGGGGCAGAGACAGATCAGAGGGTTTGCACCAGAGAAGAGGAGGACATTCCACCAGAGGCAGCTTGGCAGAGCCTCACCCAGGGGGGTTGTTCCTTTTTCACTGGGACGTTTTCCTTGGAAGGCCCATAACATCACCCAGGACACCTTATGACATCATCCAACGCTATGGAGGTTTTGGGAGGCAGTTATGTGCCAAGTGGCACATGTGGTAGCTTGTAGAGGCCTAAGGAGGGCTAACATTTTTCTCTAGGAGGCCAACGTTGCCCTAAAAGGGGCTAACGTCACCCTAAAAGGGCACGACGTCACCTTTATTTTCTTGATCAGGGTTTAATTATGACATTGAATGTAAAACAATATTATTATGTATTTTTGGCCATGTCGACCTTTTGTGACCTAAAAATTAAACTAAGGTCATTGGTATGGTATAAATTGAGGGTTTAATCTCTCATTTTCTCATCATCTTTCACTCACACTTGTGTGAGTTCTGGAATTTGTGCCCTTCTTAGGGTTATTGACTGAAATTACTAGTGCAAACTTATTGAAGGAGGCTTATTTTAGCCATTTTTGGCATTTTTCTTGGTGGAAGGTTTACAACTAGGGTTTGGCTTGATGAATACTTGGTAAATGTAAGTGAATTTCTGCAATCCTTCCCTTAATTGAATGGTTATGGTGTTTTACTTTCATTTTGTTAATGAAATTTCTGAAATAAACCCTAGGAAATAAGCACAGGTTGGTGTCTTTATTTTAATACCCTACTAGATTATGCCAAGGAGCCTTTTATTTGCTAAAGACATTGCTAGGGCCTTGCCATTGCAACACCCTATCATTTTTGTTTCACCCTAGCCAATTTTACTTTGTTATTGAGCTAAAGGAGGAAAATGTGCTAAGGCCTAGGGTTGCCTACACCTTAGTAAGTTGTTTTCCCCTAGGGTTTGATGGTTGAAGCCTTGGCTTGACAACACTTCATCCATCATATTCCTCTTGTCTTTGGCCCTACTATTATTATATTGTCCTTTCAACTCTTGCAACTATTTTGAATCCATTTTCCCTATGAATGCAAGAATCTAAGACTTTCATATTTGAGTGTTTTGATCACAACCTCCAAAAGCTTTTGAAACAACTATTAATACCTTCTAACCCTAACCTACTAACCCTATTGTTTCCATTATCCATTTGATTTATAGTTATATTTTGCAGCATTTTAGCTTCTTTAAGCAATTGAAAGATTGGTTAATGCATAGTAGTCCTTGCTTCTAATGAATGTTTGTATTATGACATTGATGATAAATCATTCTTTCTCATTGTGAAGCTTCTTTAAATCATTTATTGTGGAGTAGAGTATTGTGATTATTGCTATTATACATCATTGATTTCTTCATCAACACTATTAGTCAATTTCTTTGTTTGATAAAGTCCAATTATACGAAGTACTAACCAGGAAGTGACCTTGCAAATATAGTTTCTTGTTGCTTTGTTCCGGGTAGGTACATTTCTTGTTATTATTATCTTTTGTTGGTTGTTTATCCAGAATTTTTGATCGGTGGTGACCTTTTAAAGGGAAACTTTACTTGGCCTTTTATCCATTGCCTTCTCAAAACCCCAAGTCACCAGGGATGTCTCTCCTCGACCTACCACCCTAGATAGAAAGGGACATCCTATTGAGGTGCCAGTGATAGGATAGTCTCATGTTACGTTAGTTTGTCTTCACTTACCTTTCCTTTATATCCAAGTAGAAATTGTGTGATAATAGGCCCATAACCCATTAGAAATAATAGGTGTGCTCGTTTAATCATAGACAATATAACAATATTTTCACCCAACCATAGGCGAAAGCCACCCCCGAGCACCTTAACATTGATAGAGAATAATTCCAGAAGCAAACCCTAGGCCTAATAACCAATCAATGTAGCATACCTCTCTCCAAAGCTAGCACACAAGGACAAAATTCCAAACCATAACCAATAGAAATTCCAAGCTTAAACCGAGAATACAAGTTGCAGTAGTTGCAACTGCAACTACTCTCCAGACTTGCACACTTTCTCAATTTCTGCAGTGAGCACTCTTACATTTATATAGTTGCGAGTTGTGTGTGCCAAATGAGATTGTATTTATATTGCTCCTCTTTAGCTGTCTGGTCTGACTTCTCATTTTGGAGGCTAAAAAAACTCAATATTAAATATCTCCTTTAGCCGACTTGTCTTCTAGGGTTATGTCCAATGATTTAGTGTTTCTTCTTGCTTCCCAGAATATTCTATTCTTGTTAGGGTTATACGCGGAGGTTAATACCTCCTGCATCTACCATAATATCAATACTATTGCCCTTCAATTTTTCATGATTCTTATAATTTTTCAAGATCTTGTGACAAGTTCCAGAAGTTTGCTAGGAAAGAATGCCTTTCTGCCATTCCTTTACAACCCATCCTCCTTGAATTTCCTTTTTCAAAATGGTGTCTGGACTTTATTGGTCCTATTAATCCTCCATCTTCAGTAGGGAAAGTTTTTATCTTGACAACCATAGACTATTTTTCGAAATGGATTGAAGATGTCCCACTTAAGCATTCACAAGATGAGCAGGTGGTTTCTTTCCTTGAAAGTAATATTTTCTCCAGATTTGGCCTTCCTTTGGAAATTATTACATGCAACAATCCCTCTTTTATTTCTGGTAAGCTGACTCAGTTTCTAGCTACACTGGGGGTTAAACATTTTACCTCATCAACTTATTATCCTCAAGGAAATGGGCAAGACGAGTCTACTAACAAAAAAATGGTTAGAATTATCAAGAGGCTCATTGAAGATAAGCCTCATCAATAGCACACTATCCTCACTTATGCCCTTTGGGAAGATTGCAATACCACCAAGGTGAGCACTGGTTGCACTCACTTGCAGCTTGTTTATGGTCAAGAATCCATTTTTCCTATCGAGTTGGAACTTTCTTCTCTAAGGTTGATGTGACAGGTTGAAGAATTAAATTCTTCCAATATCTCTCAAAGGATAAATGTAGTCTTGGATTTATAGGAATAAAAGAAATTTTCCCTAGATAACATAAAGAGAAGATAACAAACTCTTAATAGATATTTCAATAAAAGTGCAAAGACTGTCAAATTCAAGGTTAATGAGAAAGTATTTCTTTGGGATGCAACTCATGCTGATAGAGGAAGACATTCAAAGTTCCAAAATTTATGGCCGAGTCCTTTTAAAATTGATTTTGTCCTGGGCACAAACTCCTATATCATAAAGGACTTGGAAGAACGATTTTTTTTCTATAGCACCAATAGTTCCCACTTAAAACACTATGTGGAACCAACTTGAAAGTTTAAATGTTGCATGGATTTTTTATTTCTGTATTATAGTTTTGTTTCATTTCTTTGATTTTACTTTGTTGTTATTTCTTTTTGTTGTTTCGTTTTTGCTGTTTTATTTGTTTTATTCACTTCTTCTCTTGTCAGAAATAAAATTTTGGATCAGTTTTTCCACAACGACACTATTTTGCAAGTATTGCTAATCAATAACAATTAGGTTACACAGCTGTCATGATGTCCCCCCTTGAAGAAATCATTGAAATTGCTATCTACTTCAGTACTGCTGTTAGATAAGATAGTTGGTTTTTTATCCCTATTTCTGCTTTCCTTTTCTTCCCTCTGCTCCGAGATTCAAAAAGAGCACACCAAAAGTTTTCTCCTTAAAGCAAAGAATGCTTGCACTATGATTAATCAAATTTTATGCACACCGGAATAACCCCCTCATACGTAACATTTTCCATAAGTTATTCCCTAAATCCCAAATCATCTTTTCCCTTAAACCGCTCACTTCCCCTATTGTGTAATCATTCTGATATACATTCCTTGATTTAATGTTCACTTGGTGTGCGAAACTAGACTATTTGAGTTCTTAATCTATTGGAAACAAATTTCCCTTTGGAGTTGCTGGTTTGTTGACACTTAAAATCGCAATGATGTATACTGCTCGCAAATGATTTCCAAGCTCTATTATTTTTTTATAATAATAATAAACTAGTAGGTGGGATCCCCTTGTAGACTAGTGGCACTATGATGGATGTATTGCACTTATATTTTTGTTTGTTGTTAAAATGATACCAGCATAATATTTTAAAGTTGATGATTCAAGTCATGGTTTCAATCATTATGGCGACATAAGATGGTTAGTTGATTGTGGTATGGCTAGATGATTTTGATGGTCACTCACAACTTATGGCTCTACTATGGATAAAATTATTATTTTTACAGGTTATGTGTTTACATTGCATTGAACATCGATTGATTATTTTACATATGATTTTATACAAAAGGATGATATGTGAGCTTAAACAAAAGGAAAAAAATACTATACTCAAGCCCTAAGGTTATATGTAATTAAGAAAAAAGAAGGGTGTATAGACCCTTGTTGCTAGATATATGTACCTTGATTAAAAGTTATGTGTGAGGCATATGTGGTAACGTTATAGCACATTGTTGTTGTTAAAATATTTTGACATGACTTAGGGTGGCGCACTGTGTAATGGATATCGCAATGGGATATTTATTTGATTTAATGGTTAATGTTATGGTGAGTTGGCTGGCTTGTACGTCGAATTGAATGAGGTTGGGGAAGGTTGTGACGTGCATTTATTACACATCACTCAAACAACCCTAGAGCCTATCACCCTAGCCATACTTGCATTTGGTTTTTCGGCTCTGGTGGTTGTTGATACTCCGTGATTTTTGGTTGTGAAAGAAGGAAACAGTATAACTCTTCCCCTTGAGCAAGATTTTTCAGGTATGGTTCCTTTATTTTCCATCCATGATGGTTCCTTTATGTTATGAATAAATTTTGGCTCAGAATTGCTTGAGGTCTGTGATTTTCTTAAGTTTTCAACTGTGTATTAGTATTATGCTTATGGTTTCTTCTGTGAATACTCTAGGCTGTTGTATTTTTGAAGAAGATGAATGGATATTCTTTGTTTTGTGTAATCTATGCATGTGTATATTGGTTAAATCACAAAAAAACATGTTCAATCAGCTTGGTTTTTTTGTGTGGAAACTTATGATTTTGGTTTAGCAAGATCTGAGCTTTGGCGCATGGGTTTTACAACCAATATTGGTGTTGAGTTTTTCCACTCCTTTTCATATTTGTGGTTGATATGTTTTGTTCCTCCGGGTTGCAATGGATGCTGTTAAGAGTTGGAGTATTCTTTCCATGTTTTGGCCAAGCCCTCAGCTGTCATTTGTCATGGTGTTTCCCTCATTATGGCTGTGATGGAAAGCATTGCATAGTCAGGTTTGGTATCACCCAAAACTTTAAATGGAATCTTTTATATATGTTTGGTTTGCCATGGGTTGTGCTCGGGCATTCTCCTCACAATGTTTTTAATAATTTTCTTCCTCTCGTCTCCGTTGGAGGTGGCTGACTGTTATGTTTTGGTAACCCTCACTGTCAAGAATTTTGGTTAAAGTTTATGTGTATGTGGTGATTTTAAAAGGGGGCACAAGATGTCTGTGACTTCGAAGATTATCCCTTGATTGAACCATCTGTTGTTACTTCTCTGTGGTGATTTAAAAAAAGGCATGAGTTATTTGCGTTCCTAAATAATTATTCATTTGGTCGAGCTATTTGTTCTTACTTCCATTTGTTGTGTTAAACCCTAAACATGATCTTGGTCTCGTTTAAATCCAATCAAGAGTAAAAGAGACACCTGTGTGTGCTTTCTCTATTGGGCACGATTTGGTTCTGTCTCTTGTTGGGAATTTATTTTAAACGAAGTTTGTACATGTTTAATTTACAAGAAACTCAAGCTCAGAGTTGTATGTTATTGGTTGAATGCTATTTCAAATCAATACTTATGTTGATTAAACGCCTCTATGTGATTGGATCCGGGCTCGATTATGAGTTTAATGCCCAGTTGATTAAGACAAACAATTGTAAATAATGGTTAATACTGTGCATATTCTTACTTGATTTTAAAGAACAAGAATTGGTTATAAATGTTTGAGGATCATTATGCGTCTTCACTGGTTTTAAAAGGAAAATAGGCTTATCATTGGAATATGAAAGATTGTCACTCAAAGGGTTATAATGTTATTATAAAAATGGAAATGATTTTATTATGACTATTGTATCAGTTTTATGGATGCAAATGATGCTATGATTGAGTATTATGGGCATATGAATTGTTTTGTTTGAAGTCAACAAGAATTCTGTAAAGAACTAACAGTTAAATGATTTTGGTTTAAAAGTGAATGCTTATTGGATTGTGGGGTCTGAACATACTTATGGTTGTTGTTTGATTTGATTTATTTTTTATGAACATTATCCATATTTTATTCCCTCTCATACTATCATTTTTTCGCTCATTATACCCCCCTCATAATCCCAATTTCATTTTTACATGCCTTGTTCTATAAAAAAATTTGAAAAACTCTGTATAACAGTGGAAAAAGATATGACACAAAAATAGAGGGCAACTGATATTTTTGGTATTTGATTGCACAATTAAATTATTTAATGAATTGTTGAGTAGTACTCGTGTATTTTTCCCCTATCATGCCACCACTTTTTCGCTCATTACAATCCTTCCAGATGTCCCATGAACCCTATCCACCCCCTGCTCACTTGAAAATTATTAAATAATTTATTATGGATTGATTTGCATGGGTCTCATGTCAATTTCTGAGCCAAACTTTGTTTCATGCAAACAAAATGTCATGCATGGTCTATTAAGGGCTAGTTACTAATGAATTACTGCATACATAATGAGTTTCTTCAGCAGGGGAAGCCATGGTAGAAATAATAGAGGAAGAGGTAACTAGAATAGAGGGTCTAGAAGGCCTAGATTCTCTATTCATTTTGATGTTGACCCTCATGAGTTGAACCAATTGGTTCAAGATGGATTCTTCAACTAGATTGGGCAAGGAATAGTACAACCTAGACCAAAGAGACCTCTCTTCCAGCCTCAAAACATCACTAGTATTCCTGTGCCTCCTCATGTGTCCTTGCAACTAGAAGTCCCTACGAATGATGGATGGCAAGAGATTGTCAATCCAACATTCTCCCACCATCGTGGTTGGACCAATTTTTCATTACCTCCTCCTCAACTTGTAAATCCTAATGTTGAAATTTCCCCTGTACATTCACCTGTGCAATCCTCTCATGCTAGTAAAAGGCTCAAAATTAATGTTCCCTATGTGCAAGATAAAGGAAAGGCTATTGCCTCCCCTTCCTCTCCTTTAAATGAATCTTCAAAATCAGTGTCCTCTCGTATGCATCTGAAGGGTGATTGTTCCCATGTTATTACTGAGATAAAGCCTCAAGTTTCGAATCAACCAAAGGCTACTTCCAAGAAGTCCAAAGGGGACAACAATGATAGAAGAAAGATTGCCTCTCAAGGTGGCAAGTATGGATTTTAATTTATGTGCTTATGATTGAGTTGCTGAAGACAATGGTCTGTAGAAAGTTTTGGACACCAAGCTATTTTTTGGATAATGTGGTTATTTACATATTTTTGGATATGATTTGAATTATTTCTAATATTTAATATTCAAATTTTGGAAGTATTTATGGGAACTACAAGGCGACATCATGTGTTTAAATAATTATCTAATTGTGTTTATTTTTGAAAAGAATAAAAGAAGGGTGTCACAAGGGGTCCCACCTACTTAGTTATTATTAAATAAAGACACTTAACTATTATTATTATTATTATTATTTCTCCTAAACTAAAATCAGTTAAGTTCAACTAACTTAACTAAAGAAAGTAGTTGAACTACTTCAACTTATTTGGAATGCATAAAAGACAAATGAGAAGGAAGAACAAAAGGGGAATACAAGGAAAAAGAAATAGTAAGGTTTTCTCTTTTGTTTTCATGATATAGTTTCAGTTTTCATTCATTCTTGAGTTCATTCAAAGCCTAATTCACTTTTTGACAACAAGGTCCTATTGTAGACAACAAGGTTCAAAACCGTACCAAATCATTCAGATGCTTGTTTTAAAGGTGTTGATCTATCTTTGATAGTTTGTGTATACTTGTCTATTTATGGATTAAGTTTAATAGTTGATAAAGGATATTGTGCAGAGTCAAATTGGCAACAGTCTGTGGCATGATGATCCAGATTATAAAGTTCAATTTTTACTTATTGTCAGAGTCCTTTTGTATGGTTTTCACCGGGGATCTCTAAATTAGACTTTGGTCCATGCCGGCACATGGATTTTGTAAAGAGAAAGATACTTTTGATTTCTTGGAATGAAATAAAGGAGATTGCTATTCTATCTCATTTGTGTGTATCTACGACTTGGTTACTTTTTATTTTTGATCTCCACATTTACTTTCTATAATCTGTATATTTTTTAGAAACTTATATAAATTTTTTTATGTTGTTTTGCAAAATTCTTTTCATAAAAAAATCAGCGTAAACCCATGTAATTGATAATTCTGGATTGGGAAAATATTTTTGAGGCTATAAAACATAGGGTGATATTACAGACTATCTTGTCTTAATCAGTCAAAATTCAAAAATGTTTGAGTAAGATAATTCATATCTTTTCCTCAACAATCTCGACTTCCCCGAGTGAATTTTCCTATATTTTATTTTGTCTAGCCCTCTCTTCAGCCTCAAAGAACTTCCTTAGCGATATTCATCCTTTTCCTTTCGAGCTCATTCATCCGTGTCCATCTTCTCCTAGTAATTATTTACTACTTCCTACTACTACTGAAGGAACATGGTATTCTTATCTTCTTTCTCTTCTAGGAAAGAATCAACATGGAATGTACCCGCTACACGAGTTAATACATCCCCGTATGACCTGGATTCTCAGAAATCCCTTCTCTAGTTTTCAAAAGGGGGAGCCATTTTAAGTGTTTTGTAGTGATTACACACTACCCTTTTAGGATCATGGTTATTCGTTGTCTCTGTACATGATATCAACTCCTTTAGAGCCAATAATTCCTTCCTTGGATGTGTAAGGTTTACTAGCTTGAATTTTCCCAACCTGATCAAGAAACCCAACTAAATGCTCTTGTTTATTGACAACAAAGGAAATTCCATGCCTATTTCCACTGTCTGGTATGCCACCTCCCTATCTAAAATATTTTCTGAAACATACCTGGGTAATAGGTGTGGAGAGTGTTGCATCCGTAAACATGAATGTAGGTGTAATTCTTTTCCAGGTACCAATTTTATATATCTTGCAAAGTTTCTATCTCTTCTCATGATATCCCGTGAAGGTTCTGACCCAAAAATAGTTGATACACAGGTGCATTAAAATGATCATAGACTTGATAGAAAAATTTGTGATATTGACTTGTTGAAAATTCATAGCAGTATACATGAATAGGGGGTGAATCCAGACTCCTGTTCCAACCCATTTCAAGATTAGGGACATATGCAAAAATGGCACCAATGCGAAAGACACATATAAAAACCTAGTTGATTTCCTTTGCCAGCCTCTTGGATATTGAGGTAGTTGTTGTGTGATAGGATATACTCCCAATTGAATACCTCTCCCATTTCCACCACTGTATGTACCATTGTTTTCCATTCCTTCTTGAAGTGTATACAATTATCTTCCCCATATAGTATGCATAAAATGAAAATTAGTAACTGTGGATATGGGGGTTTGAAGTACTGGGTATTATATACCCTATTGATCTTGGCAGTAAATGGAATCTCCTTTTTCCACCACTCGTGAATGAGGTCAAGTGGCTTCAGTTTTTCCACTGTGAATTTCTCCAAGAATTCCATGTTCAGGAAGTCCAATGGCTTTGGAAACTTCTAAATTTTGTTGAAGCTATCTGGATTTAGAGGAGTGATGATAGTCCCTTTTTTGTTGGTGATAGTCTGCACCTTTGTATGCACATTCCCATACCCACATATTGACACTTAGATATATGGCATAGATGTGGGCTGAGAAACTATGGCATGGATGTCACTCTTCTATATATTCTGATATACGTTGAGGTTGGGGTCATTCTCTGGAAATTCCCCATTGCAGAACATATTGTATATTACCTTCCTTGTGCTGCAGGCTTGGACATCTGTGTAGTGACTGGTATTAGATATCGTCATCATATATGAGTTGTTTTCTTGAGGTTCCATCACTAAATATCTAGTTCTGTTTCTATGATATGAATCTATGTTTTTTTCTTCGTTCATGCATCCTGTAAGATTTAACAATTACGTAAGTTTTTCAATTTATCAAATGAACAATTCAAATCACAAATATTAATCATCTACCCTGAGAGGTATCACTCCTAAATATTAATCCTTATAGATAATGATGCCTGTTGTAGGAAAATCTCCCTGCGGATAGGTAGATCGCCTCTAAGAGCTTGACCTTAACTCTAGGATAGAAAATGCTTAACGTGGACACTGACTTCCTTTAAAATCTATCCAAGCCAACGAATGAGAAGGAAGGAGAACATAAGTACCTCTTTATCGATGTTTGTCCCTGCACTCTTCGAGTTGAGCTCCAATCCTTTGCTCCTCGCTCAATTCTGTAGACAAACAAGATACGACTACTTCCTACTCTATTGATATTAGTTCGAAAACAGATCTATCTATCAATGATAAGTTCATGTAACATCAGACACAAACTAGAAAGAAACAAGCCAAGCGTGTCATATTAATGAGAATAACGACATCAATACTTACAATCGTAGATGCGAATGAGACAGCTTCGTCGAGTCCTCTTCGTCTAACCCTTGCTTAAAAGATCCACAACCTGAATAACAACAACTTCACTGATCACTCTCCTTTGGCTGACTATGTGTTTCCTATGAGATCATAGGTTTCATGCTAGCAATTCTTCCCCCTTCCAGCACCACTTATGAGATCATAAGTTTGGTGTGATTCTCCTTTTCCAGTCCTCACTTATGAGATCATAAGTTTGGTGTCATTCTCCATTTCCAATCCCCTTTCACCATTAGAAAGCTTGTTTATATAGCCTTGGAGAGGCTTTAACCACTTGAGATATCCTTGGGGAGGTTGAGGATTTGCCTCCTTCAGTTGAGGATCTGCCCTAGGATCATGGTTGGACTAGGGATTCGAATCCAACTGCCTTCCAAGAATGAAAAGATGCTTCCCCCATTCATCTCAACAGCTTAAAAACTTCCCAGAATAGGTAGCCCTCCCTCAAAAGGGAAATCAGAGCATTGTAGCGCTCCCTAGTAGGCTTTAGGGGTGTGCCAATGCTCTCAAAATCTATAGTGCTCCCTCAAAAGGGCCAGGGGAGCTTTATAACACTCCCTGATAGTGTAAGGGGGAGCTCCGACGCTCCCATAAGAGGTATAGGGGAGCGCTCCTCTCCAAAAAATCAGTTTTTGAGGTGCTTTCAGATGGCAAAAGGTTTGCAAGCTTGTTGACTCATTTCTCCTCTTCCAAATCAAAAGTTTGAGGTGTTTCAAGTGTCCTTCTCATGTCGTTATAGGCATGACATAGGCATCATGGCAGTATGCTTTGTTTGATGTTTGCGACACTTGTGAGCAACATGTGACACTTGCGACCTTCTGAGAAAAATGTGACACTTGCGACCTTTGTAATGATGACACATGCGACACTATCAAAGTGAGTAATTTCGATGTGTAATAGATTGCCCCTCAAAGTATGAAGTTAGAAGATGCGAACGGATAACTGAAATGCTTTGTAGACTTTCAAGCAAGGGTATAGACTCGGAGAACCTGATGGAAGCTGCACACAAACATCCAACAAATATCATGAAATGTTTCAAAACCCAAGGCAGACATACCTATGCTTGGGTGATCAAGACTTGCAAGATATGGCCGCCATAAAATACACTGCGGATCCATAATTGTATTGATAAAAAGGTATAGCCACGGAAGATACAATGTGGATCTATACTCTAATGACTCGGACTGATCGTAGCCACGAAGAATACACAGTGGATCTATGAGATGACAAGACATAGCCACGACCAATACAAAGTGGATCTATGTAACAGTATATGTGTCATTGTTCGAAAGAAACTCCTTCGCAACCTGGGCAAATTATATATCAAAGTGATCACTCAACCCAGGGTCTTCTTACCGATCCCAATGTAGTACGAATCTAACCATGTGAATATATGTCCTGATGTCGAACATGGCAGAAACCACTTGATTACCGGTCAATGATGTAAACCGTTAACAAGCGCGAGGGAGATCACCATTAATGTCAATGATTCCCAAGGTACCCTGGTACATTCCAGCGAATGTGAATGGATGAGTTGGAGTCGAACATCTGTGGAATCATCCGATCATATGTCAATGATGTAAACCTACTGTCAAATGTGAGGAGGCCTGCCAGTGAGGCATGCAGGTCCCAAAGTACTAACTGGTTTCTAAGCCTAATTCTTGGATAATGTGTTGAAGTCGATAGGAATAGACTTGTCGAGGGAGGGCCTTGATGTATCCCCCATCGATGACATGAAATGAACATAGAGATGTAATTGGTAGATCAAAAGAACATGGACTGACACGGGTTTTCAGGCAAGATATTTGGGATGGATGACTCTCGAGGCAGATACTTCCCTTGAACACTGAGACACAATAGCGAAACATGACATGGACCAAAACTATGCAGTGGATACTGTGACTTGTGTCGGGTGACCCAAAGGAGTGAAAGTAACTCAAAGGATTGGCTCAGTGCAGAGGTTGAACGGATTATGATGTATGCAAATGACAAAGTGCCGTGTTCAAGGGCGACTCTAAGAATTGCTGGATAATGTTCTCAAGAGACTGCTTGGCTTGCTCCTTTCAATTTTTTCCCCCATCCAGATAGATGAGTACCTCTTTTTGATTTAATGAGCTCGAGGAGGATAAAACATGCTCAATATAACTCACCTTCGGTAAGTTCCTCTTCCTTTGTTTAACGAACTGGAAGAAGTAAGGTTACGATCCCATATGGGTCTGTCGATGTGTGCTTTAGCGAGTCCAAAGACATAAAACTCGAAGGTTTTTCAGGATTATAGAGTTTGGAAAAACACTTAAAAGAGAACTCTCTCAGTTCCTTTTTCGTACAGTAGTCCAATGAGACCGAAAAAGAGATAAACTATCGCTCGAAAGACGCCCTTTCAAACCTTTTAACGAGCGTGAAAGGAAGCAAGATCACTCAACAATCTTTTCATATTTAGAGAGTCTGAAAATGGTTTAAAGATGACTCTAGGGGGTTTCCTTTTTCATGTGTTCGTGTATCCATACGGGTCCAAAAAAGAGATAAAAGTTTACCCGGTTGCATTCTCATGTATTAACGAGCACAAGAAAGAACAAAGACTAAGCCCGGTACTCTGCCCCCAGCTTGAAAGCTAGTGAATTGACTCCAGAATGATCATCAAAGGCTGGAGACATGCCCCCCAAGCTTCAATTCATTCACCGACTTTGAGGTTGTCACCAATTTTTGTGCTAGATGGAGAAAAAGGATATAGGTGGATGAAATGAAGGTTCAAAAATGAGACCTAACGAAAGACTCGATTTGACATTTACGAGGTCTGGCAAAAGAATCAACTTGAAGGGAGAGGTGATTGTTTCATTTTTTAACGAGCTTGACACAGGAAAAAAACTATGCTCAAGACCTCTGTTTCATTTTTTAACGAGCTTGCCATAGAGAAGAGAAACTATGCTCATGACATGCCCCCAGCATGAAATCTAGTGGCCTCTGTTTCATTTTTTAACAAGCTTGCCACAAAGAAGAGAAACTATGCTCGTGACTTCTTTTTGATCATGGCTTCCAAGAAGATAATGTTCAGGAAGGATGCCATGTCAAGGGACAAAAATCGGCCATGGCCTCCAGGAGATCTTCACTGGATGGAAGATAATCATTCAGGGAGGGATACATGTCAAGGGTTGCGATAGGAGTAAGGATATCAGGCTCCAATAAACCTATGGATGAAATCACCATGTTAACTACCGGATCCAAATCATCGAAATTTGAAAACATGGGAGGCGATAGAAAATCAACATCAGGAGGGGAGATACACTGTATATCTGCCCGAACTTCTTCGCGAAGGGGAAGAAAAGAGGATGGGGGATGGTGATTATCCCAAGGTATCTTGTCAATGCGAAACATTTCCAGAATAGGAAAAGTTGGGGAATTGTAGTGGATCGCAGACGACAAGGAACTTGACCGTGTTTGCATCGATGAAATGTCAGGCGCCAATAGATATTGGTCATCTGACAAGGGAGAAATGGATTGGGTATAAATGTATGATGTTTCGGCTGGACTAAGTGGCACGGTGTCACTTAGTGCATCGAATTCCAACAGACAAGGTGCAACCCAAGGGTTAGATGATCCCAAATATTGATATGCTGTGGTCGAAATCATATCGACAGTGGCAATGTGATGTATAGTTGGTGGAAGTGGTGTAGGGAAGGTACCCATGAGGCTAGAATCTTTCAGCAATCCAACAAAAACGCTTTCATACATGATCTTGTGGTCTCCCAGGAAGGAATATTGTTGGTAGCAGGAATGCGAGCATCGGGTGTGCAGAAATCCAACTGATCAACAGTGACAATTTTTCCCTGATGAGGAAATTGCACACATCGAAAGACCGATCAGGCAACAACAATCATAGCATAAAACCAACTCCTTTCAAGTAACAAGTTGTAATCGAGGGGAGCATCGACCACCTTGACATCAATGGTAACATTTTTTCCACCCAATTGGATGGGCAGGGACTATAAAATCCCATGAGGATGAAAACCTCGCCCGTCGAAGGCACGTAACATCGTTGGGGATTTGTTGAGTGCTGGTGATTTTAAACCTTTCCAACACGTCAAAGAAATAACACAAGTCGAGGCTCCCTCATCCAGAATAGTTTGGTGGATTTGTTGATTGTGAACAACAACATCAACTTGGAAAGCAAGTTGGTGGGAGAGTCGAGATGCATAATTATCCAGGTTAAACATGATCTGGTTGGAAGACTCAGGATCAATAGCGCCAAGAGCGGCTAAGATCGTTTTATGTTGACTGGGGAAGTGCTATAAAACTTTTAACGCAGAGATAGCACATGGTGCTTGGGCCAAATCTTCAACAATGTTGTCATTCTGGGCGGCACGTGAGCTAGGATTAAAGGTAGCTTTGCGGATAGTTCTTTTAGGAGGGCGTAAGATAGAGTCGAATGTGGGTTTCTCAATCTGGAGTGGTCCATATGGAGGATTAACCGATGGAAGACTAACGGAGGATGATGACGGATCTGGTAAAGTACCAGTACCGTTAACGTCTTTTCCTTTATCAGGGTTACCTGGTGTGTTGTATTCCTTAGAGTGAGTGGTTAAATTGATCCCATTAAACATATAAATATGTGCACTCGACGAGGCCTCATCATGAGGATTGCTAGAACTGCCCCCAGACGAGGGGGTTTGAGCAACCATGGATTGCTGCTATGGAAAAGGATGAGTAAGCACAGCGGGTTGCGACTTTCCTTGGAAAATTTTGGCCACTTCATCATGATGTGGACAATCTCAGGTGTAGTGATCGTCACCGCAAATGAGACACGGGAATTTCAACTTCCGTTGTGTTTGTTTTTCGGCAGCAGGTGTTTGATTCTTTGTTTGTTCATTATCAGTTTTTGATTTATTCTTCATCTTCTTCTTACCTCCGGATTGTTGTGAAGGGGAAGATTGAACTGCATTCACCTTAGAGATCTGAGTTTGAGGGGAGGCAGAGGAGGGTGTGAGCGATTGGGAAATAGGTTGAATTTTGACGGAGCCGATAACACCATCCTCATGAGATGAGGATGATGGTTTAGATGGATCGGTATTAGCTCGAGTAGCATTCGGAAGCAAATCATACAAAGTACCAGATTGGGAATATACCAAATCTAAATACTGAGCCCGAGCAATGGCTTGTTCCTCTGTGACCGCACCACCCATAGCAACATCGCGAGCGATCGGTGGTAGCAGTGATTTCGTGAACCATCCTGCCAATAGTATGTCGGGGATGACGGCTTTGATCATCCTTCATCGTCGTCTCCACTCATGAATATGGTCGAAGATATGCATGACATTAGTTTGACGAAGGGAGGTCAAGAGTTCAGTACCCGTTTCGTAGTGAATAGGCAGTTGAAAGTGCGTGAGGAAAGACATGGCAAGGGAACTGAAATCATGAAAAGAAGCGCGTGGTAGTTCAATATACCACTTTGCTTCTGAACCGGTAAGTGTTCACTGGAAAAGACACAAATGTACATAATCATCCATGAGGGCGTTTGATGAACACCACAAATGGAAAGTCATAACATGGTTGTTTGGATATTCACCAGGGTTTCCGTCAAATTTCGGAATATCAGAAGGAAGTTTAGCTGGAATGACTGGCCAAACCGGTGAATGAGAAATAGGATCATTAATTAACCGAGACAAGTCTAGGTGATCCAGAGTCGCAAGGAAAGGTAGCTGTCGGTTAATTTGCGAATGATACTGGTGTGGCATATGAACACCAGTAGAACCATAAGATGGGTTAGATGGATAGTTGTAACCAGTAGGTCCTCCTACATACGGTTGTTGCTGGCTAGGATAATAAGGATTCGATGATGAATGAGAAACGTTGGCATGACCCGGTGGGTTTTGAGCATTATAGATCGGGTGATTTGCTTTCCCATAAGGAGGATAAGACTGTGGTCCTGGAGTACTCCAGGTGGTGTTTTGGATGCCACCCGGATAAGATTGTGGGTAAGATGTCCCGAAAGGAATAGGATTAGGTACCCCTCCTAATGGGTTATTATAAGAGTGCCCCCCGACCCGGGGTTGAGTGAAAGTGCCTCCTGAAGATACTGTCCAAAGATGTGAAGGGTTTCCAACCAACGGGGTTTTCCCCCCTGCCAGTGGTGGATTTATAACTGGGGTATGACTAGAAAATGAAGGTTTCCCTCCAAGAGGAGGATGAAAAGGGGGTTGTCCCCTGGGGGGGGTAGGCCCGCCATGAAACGGTAGTCCTACAGGAGGAAAAGGTGCGTTGGATGGTGGTTGTCCTCCAACCGGTTGTGTTTGGCCAGCAGGGGTCTGCATTCTCGGGTGAGCAGATGTGATGGGTCCATCATTAGGACTAACTTGTGATGGTGTAGTAGTAGGGTCAACAACCCGATCGACTGGGTGACTCATGGTTTGACTGGATGGTCCTGTTTCACTAGGAGGGTTATCAGGATGGAATGGTTGTCGAAAGGATTCGAAATGTTCATAGAGATGGTGTCCCGATGAAGTCATCCAAATAGAATGAGCGGGTGTGGGATTGGTATTTACTGTGGTGTCAGGATGAATAGGAGTCCTATATTCCTCACCAAAGATTGGTTGTGTGGATCCCATATATGTTTCGGTAAAAATCCTCTCTGGTAATCATGGGACTTCTTCATCTATGACATTCCCAAGGGAGTCTAAACGAAGTAAAAGTGGTTCGAGAGGGGTCACCGAAGTGGGATTTGCAATCGTAACAAAAGAGTCTTCCAGGTTATCTAACAGAGGAGCAATAACACTTTCAACGTCAGATGGATTTTCTACCTCTCTGTGGTGGTTGTCTTCGGGAGGGTTAGGAGGTAAGGGTTGATAGCCTTTTGGAGGCATCCCTTGCATCCTACATGATCGGCGAAGACCTTGATCATCTACGGGCTCAATTGTGGAGAAAGGCAGAACACACCGAAAATCTAGGGCCAACTAACGAAAAGAAACAACACACGCTAATAAAAATATAAGAATCACAACCAAGCAAACATGACCTTCTTTTGATGACCATACTAGTTGGTGATGAAATCCAACGTCGCATGATCAAGTCCAGAAGGGGCAGGGATAGGGTGGAACAGTTACAATGGTGACCTGCTTAATGGACTTACGCCTTGGTGCAAGCTTCCACACAGTAATTGTGGATTTACCCTCCAAGGATCCCGAGTGAGTTTGACCAATGTCTGCTACAGGTACAGTGAGACTTCCCTTCACTGTCACCTTGTGTAAGACCCTAAATATTATGGCCACTAAGGTTACCAATTCGTAGTCAGCCCCTGGGTGGGAATAGTCGACAGTCTGATCCGAACATAAGGGCAGGGTATCGAGCCCGAAATCAACTAAAAGGCTTCCACGCAGTAATTGTGGATTTACCTTAAAGTGACCCCCATAATACGATCTGACCACCACAATCAGTTGAACCACGGAGGGATAATATCCATAACTCCCCCGAATGCGACCTCATGCGTAACCCCTGTGTGAGAGGGGGATCCCAAGTAGACTTATACGATGATTGGATTTGACTCTCCCTAACTCAGGATGCTACTGTTTGTTTTGGAAACTTTGGAGAGTTATGCTCACAACCTAATCCAAAGTACTAAGTCTAGTCTACTGTTGGTGGAGGATCCTAGAAAAGAAAAAGTTCTAAATAATTTTTAATTAGCGTTGATTTTTATAGCTGTTCTTTACTCAAAAAGGGGTGCATGGAAGTGAAACAAATGGAATTATGAATCAGTCCCAAAAATACATCAGAGATGATAAGTATTCATTTCTTTTCGATGAACATCTATCTAAGGGAGAGAGAGAAAGTTATTTTCACTAACAAGCACTAATAAGGAACGTCTTCAAACACATTTTCTTCAAATCAAATCCTGATGTGATGCTGAAACTTTGAGATGCCTTCTAACATGCACCATCAATCATGAAGATGCTTTTTTATTGTTTGCATATGAATAACGATTAATTCAACACAAGGCTTGTCTTGCTAATTATCTTCTTGGATGAATGAAAATCAGACCAACAAAAGCAAAAGTCATACAAACAATACACCCTCTCGTTGCAATCAAAACGAAAAGCGAAAGACAAGAAGCAATCAAAGAGAAATCACACTTTACACCCAAAAGAAAAAGTCGAAGAACAATGATCTTTAACTAAAACCAAATGAAAAGATATGTAGACCTTTGATGACCTTCACCAGCGTTTTTTGTTCAGTCAAAAAGAGAGAAAGACCATGCATGGGTTTCAGACTCCAAATGGTAGAAAAACTTAGCAACAATAGTGAAGAAGGCTACAAAATACAAACAGTAAGATTTTTTTTCTTCAAAGAGGCAGATGTCAAAGTTGGAAAGAAGAAGGATTGACTCACAAGGTTATCCAGCAAGACAGACATAGAGGAAAAACCCTGAAAAAACAATTCTGGAAGGTTTATTGGTGAAAGGAGGGCTGACACTCTATTTCCAAAGGCAAGGAGTGTTATAGCACTCTGTGTAAGGCTATTAGGGAGTGTTGGCGCTCTGTTAACACAAGGATAGGGGCGCCAGGTTCAAAAACTCCCAAAATGTCAAAAATTCCAAAAATTTCCATTCAATCTCGACAATTAGGCTGAGTATCATGGGGTAGGGATCCAATCAGCTCATGAAACCAATCAAAAGAGGAGTGAACCAGGTCTAAAACAATCAAGGGGTAAAACAAGGACAATGAGTCGCCAGTTTTTATTGTAGGAAAATCTCCCTGCGGAAAGGTAGATCGCCTCTAAGAGCTTGACCTTAACTCTAGGATAGAAAATGCTTAACGTGGATGCTGACTTCCTTTCAAATCTATCCAAACCAATGCATGAGAAGGAAGGAGAACATAAATACCTCTTTATCGATGTTTGTCCTTGCACGCTCCGAGTTAAGCTCCGATCCTTTGCTCCTCGCTGAGTTCTGTAGACAAACAAGATACGACCACTTCCTACTCTATTGATATTAGCTCGAAAATAGATCTATCTATCAATGATAAGTTCATGTAACATTAGACGCAAACTAGAAAGAAACAGGCCAAGCGTGTCATATTAATGAGAATAACAACAACAATACTTACAATCGTAGATGCAAATGCGATAGCTTCGTCGAGTCCTCTTCGTCTAACCTTTGCTCGAAAGATCCACAACCTGGATAATAACAACTTCACTGATCACTCTCCTTTGGCTGACTGTGTGTTTCCTATGAGATCATAGGTTTCATGCTAGCAATTCTTCCCCCTTCCAGCACCACTTACGAGATCATAAGTTTGGTGTGATTCTCCTTTTCCAGTCCTCACTTATGAGATCATAAGTTTGGTGTCATTCTCCATTTCCAATCCCCTTTCACCATTAGAAATATTGTTTATATAGCCTTGGAGAGGCTTTAACCACTTGAGATATCCTTGGGGAAGTTGAGGATTTTCCTCCTTCATTTGAGGATCTTCCCTAGGATCATGGTTGGACTAGGGATTCGAATCCAACTGCCTTCCAAGAATGAAAAGATGCTTCCCCCATTCATCTCAACAACTTAACAACTGCCTGGAATAGGTAGAACTCCCTCAAAAGGGCCATCAGAGCATTGTAGCGCTCCCTAGTAGGCTTTAGGGGTGTGCCAATGCTCTCAAAATCTATAGCGCTCCCTCAAAAGGGCCAGGGGAGCTTTATAATGCTCCCTGATAGTGTAAGGGGGAGCACCGATGCTCCCATAAGAGGTATAGGGGAGCGCTCCTCTCCAAAAACTCAGTTTTTGAGGTGCTTTCAGATGGCAAAAGGTTTGCAAGATTGTTGACTCATTTCTCCTCTTCCAAATCAAATATTTGAGGTGTTTCAAGTGTCCTTCTCATGTTGTTATAGGCATGACATAGGCATCATGGCAATATGCTTTGTTTGATGTTTGCGACACTTGTGAGCAACATGTGACACTTGTGACCTTGTGAGCAAAATGCAACACTTGCGACCTTTGTAATGATGACACTTGCGACACTATCAAAGTGAGTAATTTCGATGTGTAACAATGCTGATCATATGAATGATCAAGTCTCAGACCTGTATCCAACCTGCTAATTGTCCAAAATTAAATGTAATTAAATTTAGTAATTACTTTCGCATGTAGAAAAAAACATTTGATTGAGTGAGGTTCTTAGAATGTTGGTTTGTGGGGACATGACCTTCATGGCATGCGATGTGTGGTGAGACAAAGAATAAATTTTGTTGAGTTTACATGATTCACCATGAAGCAGTATGCCACAAAACCATGTGCTTCATAGTCCGTGGGAGATTGAAATACTTTGGTAAATTTATACCCATGTCATGACTTTCCCGCAAGAGATTTCTCGCGGGTCATGGCTTCATGAGTTGGGGTCAAATAGTTAATAACGCTAAAAAAAATTCTATGGATTTGCCACGGATTTTCTCGCCGCAACAATGCTACATGGTGATTGGATCATAGGTACACATCCAAATAGGTCTACGGCCTATTGAGGATTTTCACTGGCTTGTCAGGTTAGGGATAATATTTCATGATAGGTTAGGCAAGATTATTTAAGGAATGTTAGTTAAGTTCGGTGACCGATAACAAAACAAGGAGCACGCTTACTTCTCATGGTAGACAAAACCTTAGGGACCAGTGTACCTTGAGTATTAGATTAGGTATAAATTTAGATAAGGGGGGGTTCCCATTTTATTTCCTAAAGTAGAAAATTAAATGGGAATTGTTGTGGGTACAACACAATTTCAACATTCTTGGGATTTTTGAATTTTTCTTGTAGATTAAACAAGTTTTCTAAGTTGACCACTCCCTTAGGCATTGTGTGAAGCTTAGGTTTTTCAGCAAAGTTGCATTTCTTGGCTTAAGATTGTTCATCTTCTTATTCAATAACAATTTATTGAAACTCTTCATCATCAATGGCTATGTCTCTAAAGTTTTCTTCATTGGTTAAAAAGGTTATGATCTACTCATCTCCCTCAAATAATCTCCAATTGGTGATGTTGTTAGGGACTAATGGTTTTTATAAAAATTCTATAGTGAACCTAGAGGCCTCATAGTCTTAAAGGGGAGACAACCTTGAGGAAGTTGTAACAAGGGAATCAATGAGTAGGTTCTTGGAACAAGGAATATAAATGATATTAAATGCTAGAAAATTATCCACCAGTATATGCACTTATTGCTGATAGTTCCTTAAATGTGATGAATTACAGTGTATGGTATTATTGACTTGCCTAATGCTTATCTCTGAATCCCCAAAGACAACAAGTTCTTTGATACTCAAGTCAATGGATTTTTTCAGACGTTGGACCAAAGCCTCATACTCAACTGTGTTATTGGTACACTCAAATTTGAGCCTACATGATAAAAAAAATGTTTACTGGTTGGGTCATAAAAATACACCTGACCCCAACTCCTTCTTGTGATTTGGATCCATCAAAGAAGAGAGTCCAGAACTTAGAGGGAAAATTAGGCACTTTTTTCTTAGTGTCTATGCTAGAACTTTCAATTATACTTTCTAATGAATCAATTGCGAAACATTGGTATGAGCTGCTGTAATTTTCAATTATTTTCTGATTTTCTTGCAACAACAATTTTGAATTCCATGTGAATGAAATTTCAAATATATCGGCTGCAAAATTCCAAAAAATATGAGTCACAAGAGTATTTTCCTAGAATGCGTAACTCGATTGACGATGGTTCATTGGGAGCCTCCAAATTAGTGACAATGTGTTTCAAGCATTTCTCTCGATCAATATTTATCTTGTTAGGTTTTCCATTCCATGGTAACCATAGGTGAGACCAGTCAATGCTAAAATATCCTTGTAATTTGTGTGACTAGTCTCGGATAAGCAACATCCCGTGTGCTTCCAGGATATCTACAACTACAATATCAATTAATTGGCGGGTCTTTGGGTTTGAGGTAATTAGAATCATGACATCCTTCAATTCACCAATAAATTTGAGCTCAGTTCTATCCAATTGTATAATATGTGTTTCACTTTTAGCACAACTGCATTCCACTTTTTGCACACAGAATAAGGCATGACATTCGATGATGCCCCTGATTCAATTAGAAAATTTTGCATATTTCTATTCAAAATTTCAAATGTTAATAGGAAAGGAGGAATGAACATCTTGGATTTATTATCTATAGATGTCGAGTTCACATTTGAATTTCTAGTTTCTCTTGAAGTCATTTTGTTTATGTTTTGATTGGGATTTACTATGTGGTTTTTTCCTTCCTTTAATGCTTGCAGTAAGAGGATTTTCTGCTGAGGGATCTTTCATAGATCCATAACAAAAATGTTGGCCTTTATTTTTCTTATGTCCTCTAACACATTTTACTCTAATTTTTTTGACTCATGTGCTGCAAATTTAGGAGCAGATTTAATTACATGAGCAAGTTTGGTCAAGGGAGCCGAGTTCCCAGGATTCTTAGGAGCTTGAGCTATGACCGGATGAGATTGAGAGATAAGACCTTTTCTCTTTGTCTACAAAACTAGATTTTCGTCAACTAACTCCTCTTATTTTGTGAGGTTAACTCCAGACATCATAAGGTTTACATCCCACAATACCATAGTTGATTCTTCCAGTGGATCGTTGTATTCTTTGTCTGTAGGGTTAGATGATGGGTAATTTTTCTGATTAGTCAAGGCACATCCATCTAAGAACCGGTTGTCCATCAAATTCATAACATTTATCCATTGAGGACAATTATTTTCGGAGTGATTTTCCCAATGGTAAATACAAAATAATCTGAGGCTACATCTCCTAGGTTGATATTCAAATTAGTCGGAGGAGGTTCAATGGCTTTCAAAGGAGGGGTTCTCTTGAAGAAAGGTCTATAATTACTTTGATTAGATGCACCTTCTCCTACATTTATTTTCATATCTACAATCTCATTTGACATCTTCTTGATCATTCTCTATAGAATTTCCATATTGGAGCTATCTTTTTCATTGTTTTGATCAACTTGTTTGTCGTGTGGCCTAGTCAACAAAAGTCATCTTTTGGGTTGTTTTATTTTCTTCTTTCCTAGGGAAATATGGATTTCTTTGCAACCCTTCATTTGAAACTCAATGGTCTTGCCTTCTTCAAAGTTTTTTTCTAGGGTGCATTTGACATCTCTCTTAACAAACATGGAAATGGAAGTTGGTAGAGCATTTGCATAAAATTCAATTTGCAACTCTTGGGAAGGTTTTGCATCTTGTTGGAATTTGTTTAGGATTGTGGTGAAACATTGGTTAAATTAATTCACTTTCTCTCTAGGACCCATAGTCAGAGCAAACCGTTCATCCATTAGAGCCCTAGTGGTGGTACTGGTTTCATATGCAAACCTATCTAAGAAGTCCTTTTGGAATTTATTCCATAGAGTTATGGAACCAACTGGGAGGTTTAAATACCAAGTTGAATATGAATTCTCAAAGGTGTAAGGGAAAAATCAGAATACTACATCCTCATGTTGTACATTCATTAATCGAACAACTAGTATAAATTTCTTAAAATGATCTTGTGGAAACCTAGATGTTTCAATATCAAACTTTGGTAATAGTTTCTTCGGATGCCTAGGTAAGTTATGTAGATGAGAAACAAAACCCAAGGCCTCTACCCTACATATTCTCACTACCTTGAATCACTGCAAGAAAGTGGTCAAATGAAATAAATCACATTTGATAAGTTGGTGGAGAAAGTTGTTGTTGGATTACTGAGAGGGGGGGTGAATCAGTAATAGCGTAATTATAATAATTTTTCTTCAAATGTTAGATCAATGTAGAATTATTATCCAATAATGAGCAATAAAAAATAAACAATCACACACATACATAGTACACCAATGTTTTACGTGGAAACCCAAATCGGGAGAAAACCACGTAATGTTTTTTTTATATGTCTTGAAGAATTACATTCATTGGAAGCACCAACTTCTTTTGTTTTCTAGCTGCAACTGGAAGGAGGCTCCAACCCCTTAGTTTCGGCTACAACCTGAGGGAAGCTCCAACTCCCCAATTCTCTGGCCACAACCCCCTATGTTCTTCGGCTACAACCGGAAGGTGGCTACAACCACCTATCCTTGCCCCATCCTTCCACCCTAAAGTAGAAGTAGAATGATGGAACCACTGTCACACTATCACTATGAGATATACCACTGTAAACCTGTACCAATAAATCTGAACCATGCATCAACTTGTAATCAACCTGTACCATAAACAAGTGCATCAACCATGCACCAACCTGTACCAAACAACCTGTAATCAACCTGTACCATAAACAAGTGCATCCAACCATGTACCAAGTATGTACCAATCATGTGTCAAATGTTCATCAACTATGACTCATCAATATGTACCAACATCATCAACTATACACCTCATGTATGTGTCATCTCATCAACTACTTGTCTCAACCATGTACTCAACATGTACCTCAACCAAAATCCCTCATCAATTTCATCATCCAAATATGATTTGTAGATCTCTAATAGACCTGGTGTATATGATCACATTCCTGTAAACCTTCCTTAACTTTAACAACAAGAGATTAGCATTTTCATCAAACTTTTCTTTAGTCTCACATGCCTAGTTTTGGATTAGTCAACAACCCTAACTTGAAGTAATCATAAATTTGAACCTGTAATGTATAAAGATATGAAACTGATACAAAATGTTCTTCAATGTGTTTTATGCAATTCCTCCATGTGTCACTACTTGGAACCTCTCATAAAAGGAGTTATAGCAAAAATGGCATACTTTGTTGAATTTTGTCTTATTCTAGAGAGCGACCTTGTAGAGTGTTCCCCGCATGAAATATTTGTTGAATTGATATGAAACTATTACAAAAAATACTATAGATTGTATCCTAACCAACACATTTTGTCTCACTAAATTTTTATCTGTTATGAATAAGTTATGACATTTTTACCCGAAACACATGTTTTTGACTAGTTTCAAGACTAGCCACAAACCCTATTTTCCACGGAGTGTAACTCCCAAAATATAATGACCCATAAGCTGAAATTTTTACCACAGTTGGGTATGTTTTCTCAATGGCATAGAAATTTCATAGTCTGAATCATTATAGAAAAACATTTATAGCGAAAATGGTGAGATGACCTGTAAATAACATACCTTAGAAAACACCATCAAAAGAATTTATCCTTCCTTGCATTTCGACCTTCTTTTCTTCACCTTCCCTCAGAAATTCAGCTTATATATCCTTGGTTAACTCAGACACCTATATATATTCAATATGCTCAAGTTTTATTAAAATGAGAGAGCCTTGCCTCTTATTTATACTCTCCAAGTAGCTTCCTTAAAAACATCTTCTAAGTCACTTGACCCACTTTCCTTATTTTAGGGTTAACCCACTTCTAATTTCTCCATTAAATTTATTATTGAAATAATTTATTTTGTATTCACTTTGAATTATAATACATTCGTCACTTCACTTTATTATTTACCTTTTAAAATCTCTTAAACCACTTTGACTACTTTTCCTTTTGGGGCTTCTAGATGACATATGATGGTCCTCCAACTTCGTAAGACCATAACTCTCAAACCGTGAGGAGTTATGTGACATTCCACATACTACCAAAAATGGAATGACATGTACTATCCATATAGAATAGTATTACCTTCAAATATAGAAAAAATCATACCATTATCCATCAAACAAACTTGGGTCTATTACCTAAACCTGGGTTCTCCAACTTCACATGGCCATAACTCTCTAACCGTGAGGAGTTATGTGACATTATACATACCACCATAAATGGTATGACAAAATCTATCCATCTAGGATAGTTTCCCTGACAAATTCACTGTCCATCATCTCATTATTCCACAATTAATCATGGGTTCTCTTACTCCGCAAAGCATCTTCCCGTGAGGGATTTCACCATAAGGGGACCACTTTGGAGTTTATCCATATTTACTTCTTATCAACCATGAAAAAATAATAATGGGTCATATTTACATCAAAAAATATTGGGTCCATTACCCAAACCTTTGTGCTACGGGGCTTTCTTCAAGGGTTGACATCAATGACAACCAACCTTAATCAACAATCTCCCCTTTTGGTATTGATGGCAACACTCTGATGCAATACTGAAATCATATCACTCATGCTCCCCCTGGAACCATGCCTCTGTCCTCTACATTTGATAAATCTGCCTCTATCATCTGCATCTGATAAATCTCTCCCTTTGTCATCAATGAAAAATGTATATTTTCATCCGAGGTTTCTCCCCTTGACTGAACTTTCCTCTTATGGTGCTTCCTCGTTTACATCTAATACATATAAGATAAGCATTCAAAAAACATTCATTTTGGAGTAGAAATAACTCTAAGTCTTTGGCAAAGATATTCAAAGGCTTCCCGTGGAAGTGGTTTTGTAAATATGCCTACCACTTGTTCTTTTGTGCCCACATACTCAACTCTGATGTTATTTTTTGCAACCTATTCCCATAGAAAGTGATACTTGATTAGAATGTGCTTCGTCTTGGAGTGCATCATCGGGTTTTTTGAGATACTGATGGCACTTGTACTATCACAATATATTGGAATGGGTTCATCATACTCAACCTGTATATATGTCAAAGTTTGTTTTATCCAAAGAACCTATGTACAACATGTTGCTGCTACAATATACTATGTCTCGGCTGTAGATAGAGATATTGATGATTGTTTCTTGCTTATCCATGATACCAAACACTCACCTAAGTAGAATGTTTCTCCACTGGTGCTTCATCGGTCATCAATACAACCTTCCCAATCGACATCTGTGTAGGAAATAAGTGATAGATATTTTCCTTTTGGATACCATAATCCAAACTCTTTTGTTCCTTTGAGATATTTGAAGATCCTTTTTATTGCTAATACATGTGATTCCTTTGGTGCTGCTTGAAATCGTGCCACCTTTCCAACTGCCTGCATTACATCTGGTCTGGATGTTGTCACATATAGTAGGATACCAATCATTGACCTGTATTTCCTCTGATCTGTAGACTTCGAATCATCATCTTTGCTCAACTTACAACTGCTTTGCATGGGAGTGATAATTGGTTTGCAATCTTCTATTCCGAACCTCTTTAGCATTTTTATGATATATTTGGTTTGAGAAATAAAAATTCCTTGGTTTCTTTGATGTATCTGAAGTTCCAGAAAGAAAGATAGTTATCCAAGTAACAACATTTCAAATTCATTCTGCATGTCTTTTGCAAATTTCTGGCTTAACCTGTCATCATCACTACTAAAAATAATATCATCAACATAAACTTCAATTAATAAAATATTACCTTGACTTACCTTGATGTAGAGGTTGTTGTCTGCACTTCATTTTCTGAATCCTGCCTGCTGCAAATACTTATCCAGTCTAGAGTACCATGCTCTAGGAGTCTGTTTTAGACCATAAAAGGCCTTCTTTAATTTACACACATAGTCTGTGTTCTATGACAACTGAAATCCTTCTGGTTGTTCAATGTAGACTTATTCTTCAAGTTCCCCATTCAGAAAAGATGATTTTACGTCCATCTGATATACCTTAACATTTTTTGAGCATGCATAATCTAAAAGAAAACATATTGCTTCCATTATGGCAACTAGGGAAAATGTCTCTTCAAAGTCAATTCCTTCAATCTGTGCATATTCTTTACATACCAATCTAGATTTGTTCCTTGTAACCTATCCATCTTCATTCAATTTATTCCTGAAAACCCATTTTGTGTCGATCACATTCTTATTCTTTAGTCTTGGAACCAATTCGAAAGTGTCATTTTTCTCTATTTGATCCAATTCTTCATCCGTGGACTTATTCCAAAATTCATCCTTGTTGGCTTCTTCAAAACAGTTTGGTTCAATTGTAGATAAGAGTGCTAGGTGTGTTTGTTCTGGTGAACGGATTTTTCTTCTAGTCTTAACTCCTGCATCTTTGTTTCCAATAATCTGATCTG
>ML793962.1:146153-162292 GCA_009831015.1 Picea engelmannii | reverse complement strand
CTTTATTAATTTATAACAATTCATCAACAAGAATGTACATAACACTAAATTTTAAATGTAACAATCATAAAAATTGTATTTCATTTACAAGTTATAGTTTGTAAGAGACATCAATCTCTCTTCTTTAGAGCACCAACTCAAGGAGACACCAATCCCTTGTTTTCCAAGCACCAAATTGAGGAAGCACCAAATCCCTATAGATCGGGCTCAAACCTGTAGAGGACTCAAATCCTCTTGTTTTCAAGCACCAACTTGAGGAAGCACCAACTCCTTGTTTCAGACTTCAACCTGTAGAGGACTCCAATCGTCCCTTGCTCCTCCCTTCCACCCTCACTTCATGTGAATAATTCAAGTTCTTCCTTGGACTTTGTCTATGTTTTGATCTTCTAAATATATACCATAGAGACACTCTCCTTCCACTATACTTTCCTATTTATATAGTATTTCAAAAAGTATAAAATTGAAACATTGTGTCTCTTTGTATGAAACAATGCACTTCTTTATTTAATTTAATAATAAATCTAACATTTTGTCATTAATTTTTTTTATCTTTAATTCAAAAGACTTCAAATCCCTTGTAAGTTGTTCAACATCAATGGAATATATGGGTGCTAAAAATTGTTTACTGTTGTTGTAATAGTTCTTTGAACAAACCTTGATCCTGAGGTGTTTATGATCTTAATCATATTTTTCATTCTTATGAGTCAATCTCAGTTATTGATCGACTCTTCTTATTTTGGTCTCACACTTTCATATTGATCCAATGATATACGATCAATATTCGTTTTCCACTATCGATCCATAGAATTTATGATTTATGTGGTTTATTCTAGTGGTCTAACGATTATAGTCATAATTCTAACTATTCTTTGCATTTTTTTTCTCACACCTATAAAGATGATTAGGGTATCAATTATTAAAAAAAGAGGAAAGATAATTAAGTGCATTAGGATCAGGTATGTCTCTTTTATCATATATTTATTTAAAATGACTGGGTGATTACGAATTATTCCACACATCCTTCCTGTGTTCGTTTTCTGGGCTTTCTCTAAGTCAGCTAGTTTTCCTAGGTGCCTAAACATTTGAGTAAGTGATCTCATCCATCCAATAATTGTTCCTCTACAATTACTCCAGGCATATTGTATTTGTTGGATCATTGAAGATCAAGATCATGTTTGATCCATAAACAAGAGGCTTATAGCCTATCTGTCTCACCAACACATAATTCTCTGTTTAAAACAATTATAACTATGGTTGTTTATATGATGGTAAATTCTTGACCACTCAAGCCACAAGTCAAGTCAGAAAATAAAATAGAGTCGACCACCTAGAAGTCAAAATGGGGAAAATGTGTCGGCCAAAATGCAATTCGGGTTGAGGAAAAGTAAGTCAACCAAAGTCGAGTTAGAAAATAAAATAGAGTCGACCACTCGGGAGTCAAAATGGAAAAAATGATTCGACCAAAATGAAAGTGGGGTTGAGGAAAAGTAAGTCAACCAAAGTCGAGATGACCAAGAGTTAAGAAATGAAAGTTGAAGTCATCCAAGTCGAATTCAAAGACAATGCAAGTTTAATTTATCCAAGTCGAAGTCGAAGGCAATGCAAGTCGAATTTATCCAAGTCGAAGTCGAAGGCAATGTAAGTCGAAGTTATCCAAGTTGAAGATCAAGATGTCTAATAGAGACTCTCATACCAGACCCTTTTACACATTTTATTGAGAACCAAATTTTGATCTTTCCCCTTTGCATTTAGATAAGACAAATTTAGTATCCATAAGTAATAATTGTTTAGACAATGCATGAGTTTGACAATATCATATGCACAATTTTGATGATGATGACCATAATATTGAACTCTTTGCATCAATGCGAATACCAACATCATATATCCTCTTCGACATCAATGCAAACACCATAACATCATCTCCAACATTATCTCCCTTTTGCATTGATGACAACAAAGTAAAAACACTTTATTTTAATTGAGTTTTTACTGTTTATTCTCCCCCTTTGATAGAAATGGCAGAAGGGATATTTCTCTGCTCCCTATGAGGTTATACTTCCCCTGTTAATGTACTCCTTCTTTGATGAAACTTGTGCAATTCAATTGGATATGGATATTACCCCCAATTTCCTTATAAGGTATTCAAAATTACTCCTGGGTAAATGTTTTGTGAATATATCTGCAATCTATTCTTTAGTATCCACATATTCCACTTTAACAACTTTTTGAGAAACATGTTCCCTTAAAAAATGAAATTTGATTGGGAAATGCTTGGTTTTTGAGTGCATGATAGGATTCTTAGAAAGGTCTATGGCAATGATATTGTCATATTTAAGAAGAATTGGATGATCATACTTTATTTGTAATTCTTCCAGATTTTGTTTCATCCAAATTACTTGAGTGCAACAAGAGGAAGAAACACCATATTCAAATTTTGTTGTAGATAGTGATATGGAGGGTTTCTTTTTACTTAGCCATGACACAAGACATTTTCCTAGAAAGCATGCTCCTCCACTAGTTCTCTTTCTGTCATCCACACTTCCAACCCAATCTTCATCAATATATGCAGTTAATGTGAAGTATGTTTTTTTGGATACCATAATACAAAATCCAAGGTACCTTTGAGATATCTAAAAATTCTTTTAACTTCCTTCATATGTGTCTCTTTAGGTGCACATTGAAATCTGGCCACTAATCCTAGAACTTGCATAATGTCTGGTCTTGTTTTTGTTGCATATAATAGGATACCGATCATTGATCTATAGATGGTTTGGTCTACTTCTAGTGAATCGTCATATTTCCTTAGTTTGCATCCTGTAATCATATGAGTGCTCATAGGTTTACAATTTTCCATTTGAATTTTATTTAAAATTTCTTTAATGTATTTGGTTTGAGATATGAATATGCCTTTGTTTGATTGTGAAACTTGTAATCCTAGGAAGAATGTCAGTTCACCAAGCATTGACATCTCAAATTCTTTTTGCATTTCTATAGTAAATTGTTTTCTTGGAGAATTTAGATTACTTCCAAAGATGATATCGTCCACATATACTACAACAATAATCATATTTTGACTTTCAATTTTAATGTAAAGATTGTTGTCAATAGCTCCTCTTTTGTATTCTTGTTACTCTAGATGATTATCAAGTCTTGAAAACCATGCCCTGGGAGCTTGTTTGAGACCATACAATGCTTTCTTTAATTTGCAGACATAGTCTTTATTTTCCGATAATATAAATCCTTCAAGTTGTTTTATATAAACTGCTTCCTTTAGATTTCCAGTTAAGAATGTTGATTTGGCATCCATTTGATATATTTTGAATTTTTTAAAACATGCAAATGCCAAGAATATTATGATAGCTTCTAACATGTCTATTGGGGAAAATGTTTCCTCAAATTCAATCCCTTCTACTTGTGTATATCCTTTGCATACTAATCTTGATTTATTCCTTATAATTTGACTATCTTCATTAAATTTATTTTTAAAAATCCACTTGATCCCTACCACATTTTTGTCTTTTGGTCTCTACCACATTTTTGTCTTTTGGTCTTGGGACAAGTTTCTAGGTTTGATTCTTCTCTATTTGGTTAAGTTCTTCATTCATGGATTTAATCTAATCTTCATCTTTGCGAGCTTCTGCAAATGTTTTGGGTTCTATTAGGGGTCTCATTTCTTGTTTTGATTCATATGTTAGCCTTCTTCTTGTTTCAACTCCAACACTTTTGTTGCCTATGATTTGAATTTCAGGATGATCTCTTTGTACTCTTCTTGATGGTGCTTTTGAATCTTGTCTTGGTGACGCTCCCTCTTCACTTTATTCTTCACTTTGTGATTCTTCTTCTTGTATTTCTTCAATTTCTTCTTCTTCATCATCATCTCTTCTTCTTTCATCAACTTGTGAATTTTCTTGAGATTTGATTCTTCTTGATTTTAGATCACCCACCTTTACATTTTCACTTTCCATAATTTTCTACAGCCTTAGATTATAGCATATGTAGGAATTTTTATTGGATGAGTAACCAAGAAATATACCTTCATCTAATATGGAATCAAATTTTCCTATATTATCATCATCTCTTTTTATATAGCATTTTATCCCAAAGACTATGAAGTGTTTTACTGATGCTGGTTTACTAAACAATAACTCATATGATGTCTTTGTTGGTATTATGGTAGATGCGGGAGGTATTTACCTCCATGTGTAAACCTGACAAGGATAGAATACTCCGAGAAGCAAGAAGAAACCCTAGTGAGTTGGCTAATAACCCTAGAATACTTTTTAGCTCAAGAAGATAATTTATATCAGGTTATTAGCCTCCAAGAGAAGAAGTCAGACATAAATAATAATATATACTGAACAGGAAGATACCCATAATGAGAAGTTGGCCTAGGAAGTTAGCCAGAATTAGTATAAATACAGGAGGCCAGTTCTCATTCTGGCACGTAGTCTCAGAATTGTAGAGCAACACTTGTGCACACTACAGTTGCCCAGTTTCTATGCAAGTTTGGGGGAGAGCTGTCGTTGCAGCTAGCAGTTATGCTTGGACTATCTCTTGGCTAGGGTTTGGACTATTTGATCATCCCTTTTTCATGCATCATCATTGGGGAAAGGTGCACTACCCTTTGATTGGCTATCTAGCCTAGGGTTTGCTTCCAGAGTGATTCTCTGTCAAGGTTAAGGTTCTCAAAGGGTGGCTTCGGCCTATGGTTGGGTGACAAGGGTATTTTCAATGGTAAAATGAGCACATCCACTTATATTCTAACAGGTTATGGGCCTAAACCTCTTTCATTCAGTCTAAATGCTGGAAGAAAACATAGCTGCTAGGATATTGAGCTCGCTGAGGAACTGCCATTATGGTTACTAGCAGAAGCAGCTTCCAAGACACTTCTGCTAGGATTACTAGTAGGAGCAGTTGCATAAATCCTATTCCTCTTGTTGAGGTACCTTAAGTGAATGGATTGACCTAATCTCCAGATAGATCAGTGCACTCTAGCCTAGCGCATCTCCTGATACTCTTAGCAAGCCAAGACGTGAAGATTGAGTTTGTGGTCAAATCTAGGGTTTGACCAAGTCAAATCAGCCATGAATTATTCTATGAAGTCAGAGAACAAGTTAGATGGAGCCTCTAACTTCAGAGTGTGGAAGACAAGGATTGACCTCATCCTTACCAAGAATAAAGTGTTGGATATCGTGAAAGGAAAGATCGTGAAACCAGAGTTTGAAGAAGGGAAAGAGAAGGAACTGCAGAATGTTGCAGCTATGGAGAAGTTCAAAGACAATGACATTAATGCTATGAGTATCATAGTGGAATCCATAAAATACCACTTGATACCCTACATCTCCCATCTTGACTCATCGAAGAAAATGTATGATGCCCTAACAAACCTCTTCTCAGTTAGAAACATTGGACAAGTAATGAGTCTGAAGAATGGGCTCAATGACATGAAGATGAATGATGATGACAACATAACATCATACTTTGTGATAATTTCTCAGTTAAGAGATCAAATACAAGCAATTGAAGAGATCATCTCAGAGAAGGAGTTGGTAAACATAGTACTCAATGGTCTTCCCAAGACGTGGGATGCATTTTCCGCAAGCATGAACACAAGGAAGGATTATCTGACATTTGAAGAACTTTGGACTTGCTGTGCTCAAGAAGAATCAAGGATCAATGCAAAAGAGAAACCCCAAAAGAAGTACGATGATCAAGCCTTCACAACAAGATTCAAGAATTTCAGGAACAAAAGGAAGTTTGGTTCAAAGAGGAAGTCAAATCAAGAGAAATACATTTCAAAAGTACAATGCTTCAATTGTCGAAAGTATGGCCACTACAAGAATCATTGTCCCGAGCTAAAGAAAAGGAAGGAGAAACACGAAGCATCAGTTGCCGAAGAAAAGGAACCTACAAAGAAGACTAAGCAGGACAAAAGAGACTTCTTCTTCTGAAGGTAACAATACTCTTCTTCGTTCTTGTACATATCTTGTTTGCATCTTCTCTATACATATCTTGTATATCTATCTCCTGAAAGATAATGTGTTCCAAGAAGAACTATACCGATGGAAGAACAAAAATATAAGGATTGATATCATTAGATAATACATGAAAGAATGAAATACATCAAACAAATCATGTGGAACCTATTGCAAGATAAGCCGAATCAATCATAAAGAGACCTAGAAGAAGCAAAGATAGAAAGAAGTCATCAATCGAGAGGAAATTGGAGAAATAATTATGACATTTTGTAGAAGACAACAAGATGGAAGCATGGACTCGGTGAGACAGAGAAATCCAATTATGTATTGCAGAAGACAATAAATATGCAGACGGAAGTGTGGACTCTGTTAGATGGAGGGAGCCGATTATATGCAGTCTTACATGAAGCGAGGATTAGGAGGGATATAATCCTATGATCCATTGAAGATGATGAATTATATATCCATGGTAGTAACCATGAAAGACAATACATGTTCAGTTCAATCTCAGAAGAAGTCTTCTTCGAATAGAAGCCTTAAAGTATCCCTGGTTGTCCATCTAGATCCGTGATCCTATGATAAAAGAAAGAAGTGGAATCTTTAGGGCATGGAATCTATAAGAAAATCCATGGACCCAAAATCTAAGGAAAAACATGAGGAAAAACATGAAGATTCCAAGAAAGAAGAGAATCCTAAACAACTAGTCATTGTATCAAGAATCACAAGATTACCAGCCTAATATGAAAGCAATCAAACAAAACTAAAAGTTGTGATGAAGAACAATGTACGAAATACTTATAAATGAAAGCATTGAAAGATTCAAATTAGAGGTTCTCTCAGACGAAGGGAGAAGACTATGATGATTGCTCGTTTCGGTAAACCAGACATACCTCTACATGAGTCATTATATCATCCATGGGTTGGAGTGCTACATCAAGATGGACACAAAGACTGTTCTTTAGAGAAATTGAACAAAGAGAATATGAAGAGAAACCTCAAGACTTTGAGGCATACCAGAAAGAGACCCTTGTATACAGATGAAAGAAGATAACTTGGTGAAAAACCTCCAATGAACAATAGAAGCGTGGTGAAGATTCTTTGTATTGTATCATGATGATTACTATGTAGATCAGACCTCATGATGACAGAATAAGTGCCACATGGATATGTTCCAGTGTTACAACAATGATATACTTTATTGATCAGAGCTACATGAAGCCTTCAGAGAAAACCAATGCTCCAGAACGAAGTACATTCGAAATCAAGCATTACATTATCCATGATGAAGTTCAGAAAGGAGAAAGAGGTTCTCCATTACATATCTCCAAAGATGAGCAGATAAACAAACATCTTGATAAAGATTCTATCCAAGATGAGAGAGTTTGTGTACTCAAGCTGGAGCTTGTGGAGACAACTTCCTTATTGAAAAAGGCAGAGATGACTCCCAGTTTGGGAGGGAGCACTGATATGTATTGATTTATGGACAATCATTTTTCAGTTCAAAAAATGGTCTAGGATGAGCAACTTCCTTTCCAGTTCGGAAAGTGGATTGACCTTTATGATGGACAACTATTTCCCATTATGGTTAACATGGGAAATGGTCTAGATTGTTGATGTATCATAGACAAAAACTTCTCATTGTGGTTAACATGAGGAATGGTTCATTTTGGAGGTTGATACAAGACAATATTTTCCTCTTGTGGTTAACAGAGGAAATGGTCCAGACAAGCATTCCTTAGGGTTTATACATTCTCTCCAGGGTGCACTTTGATTAGTGCAGGAGGAATGGCCCAGGGTGGGGAATGGTCCAGGCTCAGGAATAAGGGATAGACATTCCTTAGGGTTTATACATTCTCTCCAGGGTGCACTTTGATTAGTGTAGGAAGAATGACCCAGTGTGGGGAATGGTCCAGGTTCAAAGATCATGACAGTTATTCTTCCTTTCTTGAGAAGAATAGTCTAGACAACTCATCATTGATGTTTTACCTTATTTGGGGTAGATATTCTTTCAGATCTCACATATGTGAGTGAAAGATTGACCCAGATGATTCAATTTATATCATAACATTGTTTCTGTGTAGGTTGATATCAGATGATTGTCATGAAGACTATATGACAGTAGAAGTATACTACTATGGTGGATGTGTTCCACTGTTCGTGACTATACGTTGTTGATCAAGTACTTGTGTGTTACTTGGTGTGGTAGTGTACCATTGGATTGTAGTTATGTACTACTATGGATAGACACAATTGTGTTCTATTTTGTTTCAATTGCCTTGAATATTATCAACAGTATTGGAAATGATTATCAGTTAGATGGATAATCAAAGGACATAGATTTCCCAGATGGAAAATGGTTCAGAGCATTTACTCTTCTAGATTAGAAGAATGGCTCTTGTATCACTCTGTGGAGTGAGAATCATGTCTGATTACTTAGATAGAGTATGGTTTCGAGAGATGATGTAGCTAGTGACACTGATGATAATGATGGTGGTGCTCATGATCTAGTCATGATGCTGATACTATTGGGTGAATGGTATGTTTTTGTGCTTAAGACCATTACCTATAATACCTCCCTAGCCAGGAAGGAGTGTTAATATTATGGTATCCGCGGGAGGTATTTACCTCCACATGTAAACTTGACGAGGATAGAATACTCTGGGAAGGAAGAAGAAACCCTAGTGAGTTGGATAATAACCCTAGAAGACTTTTCGGCTCAAGAAGATAATTTATATTAGGTTATTAGCCTCCAAGAGAAGAAGTCGGCCATAAATAATAATATATATTGAATAGAAAGATACCCAGAATGAGAAATTGGCCCAGGCAGTTAGCCAGAATTAGTGTAAATATAAGAGGCCATTTCTCATTCTGGCAGGAAGTCTCAGAATTGCAGAGCATCACTTGTGCGCACTACAGTTGCCCAATTTCTGCACAGGTTTGGAGGAGAGTTGTCGTTGCAGCTGCTGTAATTAGAAGTTACGCTTGGACTATCTCTTGGCTAGGTTTTGGACTATCTTATCAGCTCTTGTTCATGTGCTATCCTTGGGTAAATATGCTCTACCCTTTGATTGGCTATATAGCCTAGGGTTTGCTTCCAGAGTGATTCTCTGTCAAGGTTAAGGTGCTCAGAGGGTGGCTTCGGCCTATGGTTGGGTGACAAGGGTATTGTCAATGGTAAAATGAGCACATTCACTTATATTCTAACAGTCTTGTCATGGTAAACTCTAAGTTGTGCTATGTTAAGTATATATACTATTGTATATACTACTTCTCTCTAATAGATATCTGAGAGTTTGGATTTATTTAACATAGTTCTGGCTGCTTCTTGGACAATTCTATTTTTCCTTTTGACAACTCCATTTTGTTGAGGAGTTCTTGGAGATAAAAAGTGTCTTTTAATTCCATGAGTTTCAGAAAACTCATTGAACTCATTTGAGGTAAATTCCCCTCCATTGTCTAATTTTAGACACTTGATTTTGAGATCAGTCTCAATTTCAACATGTTCTTTGAAGGCTTTGAATTTTTTGAATACTTCTGATTTCTCTGTAAGAAAAGATACCCAAGTCATCCTTGTATAGTCATCAATGAATAAAATGAAGTAATGTTCACTGAGGTGAGTGTGAACAAGAAAAAGTATTCTCTTTATTATTATAATTCTTTCGGTTCTTATAACCATATCTTTGAACATTTTTATGATTGTATTTTCCATAGGCTATACAATGTAATGCTTTATGCCCAAAATTATTGCATGAGAAAAAATAGACAAGAAAGAGATGTTGATACCTTTTTGGCGGAGTTCTTCTTGTAGTTGTATACCTTCTATATTAATTTTGTTTTGAAGGGAGAGAATATTTATGTTGATTAGAATCAATATTTATTTTTCTTTCTTCCTTTTTGAAATATCTCTGAAGGGAAACTGCATAACTTTTTGGATTTTTGTTAGTTTCCTGAGATGCAGAGTTAGATCCTTTGTTAGACTTCTTTTGATCATAACCCAGTCCTGTCTTATTGCTTGATAATCTTTGATTGTTAAGAATATCATCCAAGATTCTTGAATTGTTTTCAAATCTTGATTGGTTGTTTCCTTTCTCAATTTCTCTTTTTAGAAAAAACAATTTCAGCCTCTATCTTTTCACTGTCTAATTTCTTTTCGTTGAGTTGTTTACTTATGACCTCTTTAATTCTTTCGGCTTCTTGGAGTTGAGTCTTCAAGTAAATAATTATTTGTTCTGATTCCTTGATGGTTATTGAAACTCCCTTTTCTCTTGATTTTTTTTCTCTTCATGTTCTAATAATTGTTCTCTTAATGATTTGTTATTTTTTTTTTTTATATATATTTTCTCAGTTCTTCAAGAGCAGTAATAAGTTCTCCCTCAAGGTCTACTTCTCCTTCAACTTCAAATTTTTCTTCATTATCATTAGCAACATTATTTTGAGTTTCTATGCCCATAAATAAAAATTTTGTCTCATCATCTTCACTCATGTCAGATGAACTACCGTCTTCTTTGGAGTAAATTTTTTTCTTTTTCTTGTAGAATTTCTTCTTGTTTTCAGTTTTTCTCTTCTTAAGTTCTTTATGGTTATAATTATCTTCATCATCACTATCTACCTACTTGGTGTCATACTATGTTGTCATTGATGTCAAAGGATTGTTTTCAAAGGTTTGATGACAAGTGATGTCATAGTGATGTGTTGTCATTGATGTGTAGATGGATTGATAATGATGTGTTGTCATTGATGTATGATGTATGATGGTTGATGTTCTAGATGGATTGATGTGTAGATGGATTAATGTAAATGTTGATCATTGTTGTATCATTGTATCATTGATGTCTTGTCATGGTTGATAGGAAGTACCAAATGGATGAACTCCAAAGTGGTCCCCTTATGGTGAAATCCCTCATGGGAATACGCTTTGTGAAGTACAAATGGTTAGGTGGTTGAGCAGTCCTAGCTGTGTGGTTAAGGAACCCAAGTTTGTTTGAGGAATAATGTAATGAATATCATTGAATTTTCAAGTGAGACTATTCTAGATGGATAGTGTTTGTCATGCCATTTCCGATGATATGTGGAATGTCACATAACTCCTCATAGTTAGAGAGTTATGACCATGTGAAGTTGGAGAACCCTCATGAGTTGTCTAGAAACCCCTTGAAGGTTAAATAGATCGAATTATTCTAGAAGCTCCGAGAAGAAGTTGACCAACCAAATTGGTTAGTCATGAGTTAAGTGGTTGCAACAAGAAAACAATTAAAAATAAATTAGTTGCAACTAGGAGTGGATAGTTTACTATTTTTGGTAAAGTGGTTGTAAGTGGACAAAGTGGTTATAAGTTAGCCCCAAAAGAAGGAAGTGGGTTAGAAGATAACCCCTTGAGGAAGATATTTGGAGAGTATAAATAAGAGAGGAAGGGTCTCTTGTGAAGATGAACTTTGAGCATATTGAAGATATATTATTTGGTGAAAGGTTCATTGCAGATACTCATGCACACATCATAATCTTTGCAAGTCAGAGGTATCAAGGAAGGTTGATGACGAAATTATCGGAGGTTCAGAAAAACCTAGTTTTATGAAACTATATGCGGGATGTAGTGGGCCAATGTGTGTACACACGTGTGTTGCAGAAATCCATAGAGAGTACACATGCGGTTTGAATAGAAGAAAAGTCACATGCATATGGGAAGAGTCTTGGAAGCTTGAGTATATGTTGGTGCCGGGTTCTTGAAGTCTGAAGCCAGTTCCCAGGACAATATTCTATAGGTTTAGATATGCTATAGAATTTTTGGTATGGTTGCATAATTTCTTGATGTTTAGATTTTCTCATGGTATTGGTGAATGATTTAAGCATTATTTGTATGGTTGTTATGATGTTTGGATATGGTAGATGTTGGTTGGTTGGTTGAGTGGTTTTGTTCTGATGTGGTTGAGGGATATCTATGTTGTGTGATGGTGTATGCATGAGGAACATGCATAGGTTGTTGGATGGTACCAATGTTTTTGTGGTTGATGATGGTACATGTTGGGAAGTGATAGGAAAGTTGTAGTGACAGGTTACAGGTGAATGTGACAGAGGCAACAAGGGTCTGAAGGGCCAGAAGTGTTGAAGTTCCAGAAACCCTAGTTTATGAAGGTGTACATAGGCTAATAGTGGAAGAGGTCACCTACATACACGTGCTTCAGTATAGACAAGTCATGTACATATGCGTTCTATAGTATAGACATGTCACGTATCTATTGAAAGATTATTTTTGTCTACAAGCCGGGTCTTGTACTTGAGGGTTGGATTCCTCACATCTCAATTGGTTCTGAGATATGCAAGATGAGTCTTATATTGAGAGTTGGTGCTCTTTTGGAGTTGTTTCTCTTTTCAGTTGATGATGATAAAACCCATAGATTGTAGTCTTCTGTAACACATAATACAAAAAATTTACACATATATCTGGTGTTCCTTGTGTTCTTTATTGTGATGGTGCATAATTCTTTATTGTTAGTGTATATCATTGATATATGTTTACATGCAATCAACTAAGTATGAATGGAAGTAATGAGTGATGATGTTTTGAAGGGTGATTGATAACTAAAGTTTTGCAAGAAGTGTAAAAAGAAACTCACACTGATTCACCCCCCCCCTCTCATTGTTGTCGATTTGTCCAACACTTGGGATAGGGACATTTAGAGGCAAAAAACCCAACTTTGCCACAATTGAAGCACTTGAAGGGTAGCTTTCCTTTATATTTCCCAAACCCTTTCTTGAGTTTCCTTATAAAATTATCCACTTTTTCATCTGATATGTCTAAGTGATCTTCATTTGGCACATTCTCATGGTTCTTTGTTTTTTTTATATATTTTGAAGGTTATTTCCTTTTTTGATTACTTTTCTTTCTTGGTTCTCATTTCATAGGCTATAAGAATTCCATGAAGTTCATCCATTGTAAGTTTTTCAAGTTCTTCTCGATATTTCAAGGTAGATACCTTGGCATCATATCTCATTGGTAATGATCTCAACACCTTTTGGAAAATAATTTTGTATTTTATCTCTTCTCCTAATTCTCTGATTGAATTGACTATTTCATCCACTCTTTGAAAATATTTTGCAACGTTTTTTTCCTCTTTCATATTCAAAATATCAAACTTCCCTCTGTATGTTTGAAGTTTTGCTTGCTTAACTTTTCCATCTCCTTCGTAGATGACTTTAAGTTTGTCCCAAATTTCTTTTGTTGATTTACAATGCATCACTTTTACAAATATGGGGTTTTCTAATCCACCCATAACTGCATTAACAACCCTTGAATTATCATTGCATAGTTTATTTGCAATAACATATGAAGGTGCAGTAGTTGGTAAAGTGTAACCATTTACCATAGATAGCCAAAAATCACATCCAATATCGATCAGATAACTTTTCATTCTTATACTCCAAAATGCATAATCATTTCCCTTGAACAATGTTGCTCTATTGGAGGACATTCCTTGTTGTTGATCCATTGGATTTCTCAGAATATTCCTTCATGTTTCTAGACCATGGTGAAGGAAAATACTCTGATACCAATCGTTGGAATGTTGTTCAATACTAAGAGGAGGGGTGAATTAATATTGATTCTTTTTCTCAATTTAAATTAATTATTTATTAATTTATAACAATTCATCAACAAGAATTTACAAAACTCTAAATTTTAAATGTAACAATCATAAAAATGATATTTCATTTACAAATTACAGTTCATAAGAGACACCAATCTCTCTTATTTTGATCACCAACTCAAAGAGACACCAATCTCTCTTATTTTGAGCGCCAACTCAAGGAGACACCAATCCCTTTTTTTTCAAGCACCAACTCCTTGTAGATCAGGCTCCAAGGTATAGAGGACTCCAATCCTCTTTTTTTCAAGCACCAACTCCCTATTTTAGGATTCAACCTATAGAGGACTCCAATCGTCCCTTGCTCCTCCCTTCCACCCTCACTTCATGTGAATGTTTCAATTTCTTCCTTGGACTTCATCTATGTTTTGATCTTCTGAATTTAGAACATAGAGATGCTTTCCTTCCACTATACTTTTTTGTTTATATAGTATTCCAACATGTATAAAATTGAAACATTGTCTCTTTGTATGAACCAATGCAACTCTTTATTTAATTGAATAATAATGCTAACATTTTGTCATTAATTTTTTTATTATCTTTAATTCAAAATACTTCAAATCCATTGTAAGTTGTTCATCATTAATGGAATATCTGGGTGTTAAAAACTATTTACTATTTTTGTAACAGTTCTTAGAACAAATCTTGATCCTGAGGTGTTAATTATCTTAATCGTATATTTAGTTCTTATGAGTTGATCTCAGTTATGGATTGACTCTTCTTATTTTTGTCTCACACTTTCATATTGATCCAATGATCTACGATCAATCTTCATTGTCTATTGTCGATCCATAGAATTTATGATTTTTGTGTTTTAGTCTAGTGATCTAACAATAATAACCATACTTCTAACTATTCTTTGCATTTTTGTTTTCTCACACCTATAAAGATGGTTAGGGTATAAATTATTAATAAAAGAGGAAAGCGAATTAAGTGCATTATGATCAGGTTTGTCTCTTTAACCCTATGTTTATTTAAAATGACTGGGTGATTACATATTATTCCACAAATCTTTCTTGTGTTCTTTTTCTGGGATGTCTCTAAGTCTGCTAGTTTTCCTAAGTGCCTAAACATTTGAGTAAGTGACCTCATCCATCCAATAATTGTTACTCTATAGTTAATATAGGAATATTGTATTTGTTGGATCATTGAAGATCAAGATGTCTAATTCGTAAACAAGAGGCTTATAGCCTATCCATCTAACCAACACATAATTCTCTGTTTAAAAGAAATTATAACTCTGGTCGTTTATATGACAGGAAATTCTCAACCACTCAAGCCACAAGTCGAGTCGGAAAATAAAATAGAATCGAACACCTAGAATTCGAAATGGGAAAAATGATTCGACCAAAATGAAAGTCAGGTCGAGGCAAAGTAAGTCGACCAAAGTCAAGTCGAAAAATAAAATAGAATCGACCACCCAAAATTCAAAATGGGAAAAATGAGTCGACCAAAATGCAAGTCGCGTCAAGGCAAAGTAAGTCGACCAAAGTCGAGTCGACCAAGATTCAAGAAATGCAAGTCGACGTTATCCATGTTGAAGTCGAAGGAAATGCAAGTCGTAGATATCCAATTCAAAGTTGAAGGAAATGCAATTCAAAGTTATTGAAGTCAAATTCGAAGGCAATGTAAGTCGAATTTATCCAAGTGGAAGATCAAGATGTCTAATAGAGACTCTCATACCATACCCTTTTACACATTTTATTGAGCACCTTATTTTGATATTTCCATTTTGCATTTAGATAGGACAAATTTAGTATCCATAAGTAATTATTGTTTAGACAATGCATGAGTTTGACAATATCATATGCACAATTTTGATGATGATGACCATAATATTGACCTTTTTTCATCAATGCCAATACCAACATCATAAACCCTCTTTGACATCAATGCCAACACCATAACATCACATTCAACAATAGTTTCGTCTATATTGATGGATTTATGAATGTTTTTTTTTTTTTTTAACTAGGAAAATAAGTGAACTCAAAGTTGAGTCGAAAGGATTATTCCTATAAACCTAGGCCCAATGTAAGAATCTACAAACCATGCTAAGGAGGTCAAGCACCCACAGATAAAAACCATGCTAAATAGGTAAAACAAGTTTCAAACCTGAGTAAAACCCTTATAATAAAAAACAAAGTCTTCCAAAACAAAACAACATTCATTCGGCCTAACCCAATACACTACAAATAAGTTATGTTTTTTAATAATAGCATCTCATTTTTTGCTATGGCATGTTGCTGAAGGGTTTGACTAGATTTAAAGGATTACTATGCCATGTTTGAATGTTATTGCTACGGGGTCATTTTCCAATATTTTTGGGCCAAAGTATGTGACTTCAAAGATTCTAAAATAATCATTGTTAAAAAATGTTTACATCAAATTAAGTTAAAGTAAAGGAGACGTTACAACTAGTACTAAATGGTGATGATAGTTATTGAATTAAAAATTCTCAAATAATTATTGTTACAAAATGTTTACATCAAATTAAAGTAAAGGAGACACCACAACTAGT
>ML793962.1:114609-136340 GCA_009831015.1 Picea engelmannii | reverse complement strand
TTCGTCTGGGTGAATGTTGAGGTTTACGTCGGCTCGGAGCTGAGGGGGGAGGGATTCCAGGATGTTACAGTAGCATAGATGCCATCGGTGATGCCATGGGAGGGAGAGGCATTTGAAGAGTCTGTTTTTTTTTTCTTTCCAGGTTTGCCAGAGGATGAAGCCTGGTAAAAGCTGCCATACATGATTGAGGAGGGGTGAATGGAAGGCTTGGTTCCGCCAGTTAGTAATGGTCTCCAGGATGCTGTCCCTACGACGGTCGTAAGTACGCATAACCAGCGTCGCTTGTTCCCAGATCTGGGCAGTGTAATTGCAAGAGTTGAGGATATGGTTCATTGTTTCCTCTGCCTCGCCAAAAAGTAAGCACATAGAGGGCCCCACAAAGCCTCTTTTCGATAGGTTGTCCCAGGTAAGGATGTTGGAATGAGCGATGAGCTAGAGGAAGAGGGTAATTTTAGGCCAATGGTGCAGATCCCACAACTTGCTCCGGAATTTTGTGTTAGGGCAGGGGTCTGAGGGAGCCCTGAGCCGATATGCTTCTCGCGTGCTGAAGGTGCCTTGTGGACTGTGTCCCCACCTCAAAATATCCTCTCCTGCAATTACGGGAATTCTCCATTTATCCAATTCTTCCTGCAGAGGAGCTAGATTCATGTGTGGCCCCAGGTCGAGGCATTCCCTGTCCATGTGCCATTGGCGCCAAGTATCTTCTGGGGGGTCGACCTTCCAGTAATCGGCCACTCTAATCAGTCCTGTCCGACTGGCCTGAGTATAGATGTTTGGGGCCCATTCCTCCTTGCCTAGGACTGACCATTGTTGCCATGAGTCTTGCCAAAATAGAGCGATCTTCCCATTCCTGATTTCCCAGAAAGCGTGCTCATTCACCAGTTGTCTATTCTGCATGGCTGTTGTCCAGATTAAGGAGCCCGGGTTATCTTCATTCCATCTGATTAATTTTTTCTCTACCACATTTGGATCATATTTCTTTCTCCAAAGTCGGGCCCAGAGGTCCTTGGGGCTCTTTAACCATCGCCACCAAATTTTGGCATTGAGCACCTTGTTCATGATGAAGGGATCCCTAATTCCTAGGCCGCCTTGCTCCTTGGGTCGACAGAGTTTGTCCCAGCTGACCAAAGCCATTTTCTTCCCTGTATTGAGTCCCTACCAAATGAAATTTCGTTGAATGCCTTTGATGGTATTGAGCAAAAACTTTGGAGCTGCTAGCACTGAGAAAGAATAAATCGGGAGGGCTTGGAGGAGAACCTTGAGAAGGATGAGATGGTTGGGAAGGTTTAGAGCTCTGAAGGTCCAAGAGGACAGCTGCTTGGAAAAGGAAGACAAGATGTGCTCCCATGAGGAGTTCCAGAGTGCATTATCTATTAGTGGGATGCCAAGGTATTTGGACGAAAGGGAGCTTCTGTTGAAACTGAGAATGCCAGAGATGTGGCGTTGGATCGGAAGGGGAGTATTGAAAAAAAAAACTTGGGATTTGTCCTTGTTACAGTCCAGGCCTGAAGCATCAGAGAAATCTTGGAGGATATCCAAGAGAGAATTAGCTTCCCAGACTGTAGGGCTACCCATCAGGAGGGTATCGTCAACAAATTGACTATGCGAGATAGGTGGGGAAATGCCATGGAGGGGCAACCCTAACAATTGTCTATTTTCAATCGCTGCATGGATTGATCTACTAAGGCCTTCGGCCAGGATTATGAAAAGGAAAGGGGAGAGGGGATCACCTTGCCTGATCCCTCTAGAGGGGGAGAAGGGCTGCGAGGGAACTCCGTTGATGAGAATAGAGAAGAAAGCCATGGAGGTTAGATTCAGTATCCAAGTTACCCATCTTGAGTCAAAGCCAAAAGCCAACAGCATTGCACATAAATATTCCCAGCTGATCTTATCGAAGGCTTTAGAGAGGTCCAATTTGAGGAGCATACATGGGGTTTTGGTCTTCTGCAAGGAGTGGATCACTTCATGAGCCAAGATTACACTGTCTAGGATTTGTTTGCCCTCCACATAGCTTGATTGATCTGGGGAAATGAATGTCGGTAGGATGGTTTTGAGTCTCCTGGCTATCACTTTTGTAAGGAGCTTATATATGACGTTTCACAGAGCTATAGGCCTGAACTTCTTGGGATGATGTGCCTGCCCTTCTTTGGGGACTAAGGTTATGAAGGTAGCATTGAGAGCCTGGAGGATCTATCCCGATGCTCGGGAGTCTTCCAAAATTTCCCAGACTTCTATTCTAATCATCGCCTAGCAGTGATGAAAGAAGTCATTGGTGAAGCTGTCAGGGCCTGTAGCCTTACATTTCGGAGTCTCCTGAAGAGATTGGTCCACTTCCTCAATATTAATTGGTCTGAGAAGGGCAATGTTTTGTTCCTGAGTGACAAGGGAAGGTACATGCTGCGTGACCTTGTTGATGGCCTCCAATATGTCTACCTGGGGCTCCGTGAGGAGGTTTTGAAAATACCCTATCAGGGTGGCCTCCATGTCTTCATGTGAGTGTATGACATCCCCTTCATCGGAAATGAGATGGGTGATCTTGTTGGAGTGACGTCTCTGAATGACCATTCTATGGAAAAATTTGGTGTTGCGCTCCCCTTCCTTGAGCCATTGCACCCGCGACTTCTGCTTCCAAAGAATCTCTTCTTGTCTTTTCCTTTCTTCAAGCTATTGATTTATGCTTATTTCTTGGGCCTTGAGCTCCCCTGTTAACCCCTATAGCCTAATATGATGCTGAATCCCTTCCATTTGTGCCGATAGTTGTTTTTTAGCATCAAAGATGTTGCCGAAAGTGTTATGGTTCCATAGTTTGAGGGTGTGTTTGAGGTTCTTTAACTTTTGCTTAAATCTATACATTTTGGAGCCTCCAGGGACCTCTGCTTCCCTCCACCAATTCTGGATGTTTTCTTGGAAATCAGGATGGTCTAGCCAGAACTTCTCAAATAGGAAGGGTTTCTTACCAGGCGTGGCTGATATTTCCACCCATAATTGTAACGGCCAGTGGTCGGACCTAGGGAAATTGAGAATAGTGGATTCCATTGCTGTGCCTTCCAACATAAGTGGTTCAGAGACGAGGAATCTGTCTAGCCTGCAAGAGATTTGGTGAATTCCCATTCTTCTATTTGTCCAGGTGTGAAGGCCATTGCTGGTGTCCAAGTCTATTAGGTGAAGATTGTTTATAAGACTGTTGAAATCACTGGAGTCCCGGTCCAAACGTCGCGAACCTCCTCTTTTCTCCTCCAGGCTGCGGATGATGTTGAAGTCACCTCCAACGATCCAGTTCTTATATTGTGTGTGATTAGAGACATGGATCAGGATTCTAAGAAAGGCCTACTTATCCCTTGGGCTGGCCGGGCCGTAGACATTGACCAGATGTTTGGGCTTGTTTGAACCTATAAGCCTGTAATCATCTGTGATGGCTCATTTAGTGGTAGAGAAGTTCTCCAGGAGTACTGCATTGGTGTTCCACAGAATAGTCAGTCCTCCAGCTTTTCCTGTGGCATCTATAGACACTTCCGCCCCCTGCTTCCAATAGTAGGGTAGTAATTTGTCAATGTCTTCTGAGCTACAATTTGTTTCCTGTAGAAATAAGACCTCTGGTTGTTCTGCTATGATTAGATCCCGTAGCCATTTTTGCTTGGTACGTCCGTTGAGACCTATGATATTCCAAGTGATGACCTTCATGATGACAGGGGGGTGGGGAGGGGAGGGAAGCTATCCAAAATCAGGTTAATTTGTCCTGAGTTGACCATATAGTTCCCTATTTCTTGTATGAGTTTGTTGGTGGATTTTCTGCCCCGCTTTTTCTCGTCTTTCTGGATCTTATTTGGGTTCTTTGATTGACCGCCCTGGATTCCTAGTCCTTTGTTGGCTCGCACTGAGGATCCTGCAAAGGAGTTGAGAAAAACCTTGTGGACCTTCCGTAGTTGATCTCTGGGAATGGTGTAGAGTTTTTGCTGCCTGTAGGCATGTTCCAGGTGCTCCATATCTACCCCAGCTAGGTCTTGCTCTTCTAGCTCCATATCCGCCTCCCCATCCTCGGTCTCCTGTGGGTCTTGTGGGTCTTTAGCCTCATCGGGTGGAGTGAGATCAAGTTCCTTGATCTGGGAGGGCAGTACCATTCCTTGGCTGGTGGATGGGGGGTTAATGCCCGGAGGGATAACCGCGGGGTGTGCAAGGGTGATGGGTTCTCCTTCTTGGTCTCGCAGGATTGCAAACTTGTTACTAGTTGAGGGATCTTTACTTACCTGAGTTGGTTTCCTCCTTGCTCCTTGACACCTTTTCCCCACTGGTTGTGCAAAGCCATCCTTGTCCTTGCTAACCTCTAGGTTCCCTTCTTTTTGTGCATTATTGAGTGGGCATTCCCGGAAGAGGTGACCATGCTCATGGCATTTTCTACACCGGAATGGGATGTGCTCATAGTTGATGGTTTGAGAGCAATCCTCATCATGGTACTCCAATGTGATGGATCCTAGAAGTGGCTTGGCTATGTTCATGTACACACAGATGCGCGTGTATGAAGTATAGCGCCACTACTTAGTGGCCTCTGAGGACTTGACGTAGATGCCTATGGTATTACAGATGCCAGCCAAGACCTCTTCCAACCAGAACTCCTGGGGGAGGGAGTATAGTCTGATCCAGACCGGTGCGTGGGGAAATTCCTCCTTCTCAGGGATGAACTTCTCAGTCCAGAATCTTAAGAAAAGTCCTGCCGAGTTGTAAAAATACGACCCCCCATCAAAGACACGATTCCGATCCTCCAGGTTATGGAAGATAATAGTAAAGAACCCCTTGGATCCCAGCTGTAAGTCGTAATGTCCTTTCAGTTTCCACCAATACTGTATCCATTTGATCAAATCTCGCTCAGAGGGCCAGAGCCCTAGGAATTTGCCTACCAGGGCATAATCCCTCATGTACTGCTTCTGTTCTTCAAGACACGGTGTGCTAATGAAATATTTCGGGGCCTGGGGAGCTTGAGGAATACACTTACCCGACAGTCAGGGTGTTGACGCGGAGGCTTTCTCCTTCACCAGATCCATCTCCATTTCACGGTCTTTGAAGGATCCCTCCATCAAGAGCTTCTTGCGCAAGTCTGGCGGCGCCTCAAAAGTTGGCCGCTTCGTCCCTTCAGAGAGAGTGTTGTTTTTTGTTACTCGATTGTAGGAGGTGCGCAACGGTGCCCCCCCCTGGCGATCCATGGCCCCAATGGGCAGAAGTCATGGTTTCCCAGGTCGGGTTTGCAGGGAAGGACAAAAACCCTAGTTATTTTCCTCTTAGTAATTAAATCATTTAGTATATGTAGGGATGAATCATAATTATTGTGCTTGCCACGTGGATGGCTTATTGCTTGTCATTGTATTTTGATTAATAGTTTGGGACTTCATCTATTGGAATTTCAATTCTTGGTTTGTTCAATTCACATTCCTTAAACTTATTTAAAAAATAATAGCTACATGGACAAAGAACTATTGTGGTGAATCACTCACTACGCGTAATTATTTCCTTGTTAAACAATTCATGATTAATGGATATTTTCAAAGATAGCATTTATTTCTAGATTAGTTGTTTATGCTATCATAAGTCACATAACCAAGGGACCTAAAATATATCACACATATTATTCTCTTTATCTTGCACCCACAAGCAATCTTGGAAAATAAGAAAAAGATGATACAATGTCATATCTTCCTTATCACATTTGAATTTAAATTGTGGTCTATCTTTTGCAAAAATCACAAAACTTAGGAAATTAATTAGATGGAGAAAGAAACACCAAAAGTTCAAATATTTTTCTTTATCGAAGTTATCAAAGTTTTTGCAATATTTAATTTTAGATCACTCCAATTTAACATTGTTTCTCACCACTTAAAAGTACACACATAAAGTGTTAATATTATGGTAGCTGCGGGAGGTATTTACCTCTACATGTGAATCTGACGAGAATAGAAGACTCCGGGAAGCAAGAGAAACCCTAATGAATTCGCTAATAACCCTAGAAGCCTTGTCGTCTCAAGAATATAATTTATATTAGGCTATTAGCCTCCAAGAGAAGAAGTCGACCAGAAATAATAATAGTATACTAAACAACCACATACCCAGAAGGAGAAGTCGGCCCCAACAAACTGGCAGGATTACTATAAATACAGGGTGCCAGTTCTCATTTGTAGCATCTCAACAGTTGCAAACAGAGCCAGTTCTGCGCAGCAGTTTCCCAGTTGGTGCGCACTACAGTTGCAGTCTGGTGTGCAGGTTTGGAGAAGGGTTGCAGGTGCAGGTGCAGGTGCAGCAACAACTAGTTTCAGTATTGTCTTGGATATCTCTTGGCTAGGTTTTGGAACATCTGATCAGTCTTTTGTGATGTGCTATCCTTGGGGAATGATGTACTACTCTTTGTTTGGCTATCTAGCCTAGGGTTTGCTTCCTGAGGAATTCTCAGGTCAAGGTTAAGGTGCTCAGAGGGAGGCTTTGGCCTGTGGTTGGGTGACGAGGGTATCGACAATGGTAAAATGAGAACACCATATTCTATATTTTAATAGGTTATGGGCCCACACCCCTTCAGTAAGCCTAAAACGTTGTAAGGAAACATAACCACTAGATATTGATCTCATTGAGGAACTGTCGCTAGGGTTACTAGCAGGAGCAACTTCCAAAAGCACTGCAGCTAGGGTTACCAGTAGAAGCAGTTGCAGAAACCCTAAACCTCTTGTCGAGGAACCTTAAGTGACAAGTTTGACCTAATCTCCGGATAGATCAGTGCATCCTAGCCTAGCGCATCTCTTGGTACTCTCAGAAGGCCAAGACGTGAAGTTTGGATTTGTAGTCAAATCTAGGGTTTGACCAAGTCAAGCAAGCCATGATGAACTCTATGAAGTCTGAGAACAAGCTAGATGGAGCCTCTAACTTCAGATCATGGAAGACAAGGATTGACCTCATCCTTGCTAAGAATAAAGTGTTGGACATTGTGAAAGGAAAGATCGTGAAGCCAGAGTTTACAGAAGGAGAAGAGAAGGAACCGCAGAACGTTGTAGCTATGGAGAAGTTCAAAGATGTTGACATCAATGCCATGAGTATCATAGTGGATTCCATAAAATACCACCTGATACCCTACATCTCCCATATTGACTCATCAAAGAAGATGTAAGATTCCCTAACAAATCTCTTCTCAGTCAGAAATATTGGACAAGTTATGAGTCTGAAGAATGAGCTCCGTGACATGAAGATGAATGATGATGGCAGCATAACATCCTACTTCGTAAGGATCTCCCAGCTAAGAGATCAACTACAAGCTATTGAAGAGATCACTTCAGAAAAGGAATTGGTGAACATAATACTTAATGGTCTTCCCAAGACATGGGATGCATTTGCCGCAAGCATGAATACAAGGAAGGAGTATCCGACACTTGAAGAACTTTGGACTTGTTGTGCTCAAGAAGAATCAAGGATCAATGCAAAAGAGAAACCTCAAAACAAGTACGATGATCAAGCCTTCACAGCAAGATTCAAGAACTTTATAAACAAAAAGAAGTTTGGTTCAAGGAGGAAGCCAAATCAAGAGAAATACATCTTAGAAATACAATGCTTCAAATGTCAGAAGTACGGTCACTATAGAAATCAGTGTCTTGAGCTAAATAAAAGAAAGAAGAAACACGAAGCATCGATTGTCGAAGAAAAGGAACCTACTAAGAAGACTAAGCAGGATGGAAGAGACTTATTCTACTAAAAGGTAACAACACTCTTCTTATTCTCTTGTACATATCTTTCTTGCATCGTCTCTGTACATATCTTGTATAGATAATGTGTTCCAAGAAGGACTATACCTATGAAAGAACAACATGACAAGGATAAATGTCATTAGATAATACATATGAAAGGATGAAATACAAATCATGTGGAAGCTACTGCAAGATAAGACGAATCAATTCTGAAGAGACTTAGAAGTCAGACATCAAGAGAAATTGGGGAAAGACTTATGACGACAACTAAGATGGAAGCATGGACTCTGTTAGGACAAGAGAGCCAATTATATATTGTAGAAGACAATAAGGATAGAGACGGAAGCAGACAGACGAAGGGAGTAGATTATATGCACTCTTACATGAAGAAAATATTAGGAGGGAGCTAATCCTATGATCCATTGAAGATGATGAAATGTATATATCCATGGTAGCAGTCATGAAAGACAGTATGTGTTCAGCTCAACCACAGAAGAAGACCTTTCGAAGAGAAGCCTTAAAGTATTCCTGGTTGTCCATCTAGATCCGTGAACCAATGATGAAGGTAAGAAGTGGAATCTCTAGGACATGGAATCTATAAGAAATTCCATGGACCCAAGAACTAAAGAAAAAGAAGAACATGAAGATTCCAAGAAAGAAGAATCAAAACAACCAGTCATTGTATCAAGAATCACAAGATTACCAGCCTAATATGAACTCACTAAAAGGCAATCAAGCAGAAGAACTGAAAGTCATGATGAAGAACATTGTACATAAGACTTATGAATGAAAGCATTGCGAGATCTAGAACCATATGTTCTCCCAGATGGAGGGAGAAGACTATGATGATTGATTGTTCCAGTACACCAGACTTATCTCTATATAAGTCATTATATTATCCACAACATCCATCAGTCAGAATTCTACATCAGATGAATGCAAAGAATGTTCTCCAGAAGAAATTGAGTAAAGAGCGCATGCAGAGAAATATCAAGACTTTGAGGCATACCAAAAAGATACTCTTGTATGCAGATAAGAATAAGACAACTTGGTGGAGAACCTCCAGTGCACAACAGAAGCGTGGTGAATATTTCCTATAACTTCAAGATGACTACTCAGAAGATCAGATCTCATGATGACAGAAGAAGTGCCACACAAATATGTTCCAGTTCTCCAACTACGATATACTCTATTGTTCAGATCTACAAGAAGCCTTCACAGTGTTCCAGACTACAATACAAGCATTACACTACCCATGATGAATTCTAGAAAGAAGAAAATGTTTTCTCCAATATATATCTCCACAGATGAGTAGATAAGCATACATTTTGGTAAAGCCTCTATCCAAGATGAAAGGACCTGCATACTCAAGCTAGAGCTCGTGGAAATAACTCTATTAACCGAAAGGGAAGACTCTCCAAACTAAAAGAAGGTACACAAACATTTATTTTTTTGACTTAAATAACTCTCCAGTTAGGAGGGAGCATTTATCTTTGTAATTGAGAAATAGTCCAGATTGGACAGATGCTTTCCTATTCGGAAAGTGGATTGAGATTTCTGATGGACAGTGGCTTCCCATTGTAGTTAACATGGGAGGTAGACTGATTGCTGATGTATCATAGACAACGACTTCCCATTATGGGGAGTGGTCTAGGGCAGTCATTCTTCTTGGCAGTCACTCTGAGTAGTGGTCAAGTAGAATGGTCCGCCTCGCTGGGCAGTCATTCTTTCGAAGTTCACAGTTGTGAGCAGTTTCGAAGAATCGTCCGTTTTGGAGGTTGATGCAGGACATACATTCCTCGAGGGTAGACTCATTCTTTCAGGATACACTTTTTTTTAGTGTCGGAGGAATGGCCCAGTGTGGGGAATGGTCCAAACAGTTACTCCTTGAGGGCAGACTCATTCTCTCCAGGCTACACCTTGTTTGGTGTCAGAGGAATGACCCAGGGTGGGGAGTAGTCTAGGCTCAACAATCAAGGACAATTATTCCTTGAGGGCATACTCATTCTCTCTAGGTTACACTTTTTTTAGTGTCGGAAGAATGGCCCAGGGTGGGGAATAGTCCAGGATAATCATTCCTTAGGGCAGACTCATTCCCTCCAGGTTACACTTTGTTTAGTGTCGGAGGAATGGCCCAGGGTAAGGAATGGTCCAAGCATTTCTCGAGGGCAGACTCATTCTCTCCAGGTTACACTTTGTTTAGTGTCGGAAGAATGGCCAAGGGTGGGAAATGGTCCAGGTTCAGAAATCAGAAACAATCCTTCTTCCTTGGTTGAGAAGAATGGGGCAGATAGCCTAGTGTTGATATTCTATATTAAGGGCAAACATTCTTTCAGACCTCACATATGTGAGTGAAATATTGGCCCATATTATTATTATTGATGTTATATATTGAGGGCAGACATTCTTTCAGATCTCACAGACGTGAGTGAAAGATTGGCCCAGATGATCATTGTTGATATTCTATACTGAGGGAAGACACTCTTTCAGATCTCACAGAGGTGAGTGAAAGATTGGCCCAGTTGATTCAATTTTTATGATAACATTGTTTCTATGCAGATGAAGACTACTGTGGTGGCAGACATTCTTTCAGATCTCACAAACATGAGTGAAAGATTGGCCCAGATGATACAGTTTTTTAATATTGTTTCTATGCAGGATGCTCTCAGATGTTTGTTATGAAGACTATATGACAGTAGATGAGGACTACTGTGATGAATGTGTTTCACTGGTCGCAACTATACGTTGTTGATCAAGTACTTGTGTGTTATTTGATGTGGTAGTTAACCACTGAATTGTAGTTGTGTACTACTATAAATAGAAACAGGTGTGTTCTATCCTTGCTCTAATTGCCTTGAAGACTATCAGCAGATTATTGGAGATGATCATTTAGATGACTGATGAATAGATATTTTTCCAGATGGAAAACAGTTCAGAGCTTTTACTCCTCTTGTATCACTCTATGGTGAGAGTGACTTATCCAACATCATATTACTCAGATGAAGTATGGTTTCAAGAGATGATGCAGCTGATAGTGATGGTGATTCTCATGATCTAGTCATGAAGTAGTCTAGATGACTATATTGATGCTACCGGGTAAATGGTATGTTTTGTGCTCAAGTCCATTACCTGTAAATACCTCTCTAGCTAGGAGGGAGTGTTAATATTATGGTAGCTACGGGAGGTATTTATCTCTACATGTGAACCTGACGAGAATAGAAGACTCCGGGAAGCAAGAGAAACCCTAATGAATTGGCTAATAACCCTAGAAGCCTTGTCGACTCAAGAATATAATTTATATTAGGCTATTAGCCTCCAAGAGAAGAAGCCGGCCAGAAATAATAATAGTATACTGAACAGACACATACCCAGAAGGAGAAGTTGGCCCCAACAAACTAGAAGGATTACTATAAATACAGGGCGCCAGTTCTCATTTGTAGCATCTCAACAGTTGCAGACAGAGCCAGTTCTGCGCAGCAGTTTCCCAGTTGGTGCGCACTGCAGTTGCAGTCTGGTGCGCAGGTTTTGAGAAGGGTTGCAGGTGCAGGTGCAGCAGCAGCTAGTTTCAGTATTGGCTTGGATATCTCTTGGCTAGAGTTTGGAACATATGATCAGTCTTTTGTGATGCGCTATCCTTGGGGATTGATGCGCTACTCTTTGTTTGGCTATCTAGCCTAGGGTTTGATTCCGGAGGAATTCTTAGGTCAAGGTTAAGGTGCTCGGAGGGAGGCTTCGGCCTGTGGTTGGGTGACGAGGGTATCGTCAATGGTAAAACGAGCACACCATCTTCTATATTCTAACATAAAGTACCCAAAGAAAAATTTTCAATCAAAGTATGATATTCGTTCTATGCCCATAAAGTAATATTAGTGAATTAGAAAGGCTAATAAGTCTAAAATACCTCCTTCATTACACCATTAATCAAATCCGCTAGTTCATGATGCCAGACCCCTTAAAATAAACCAACATCATTGTCAACACTTTATTTTTCGAGATAAAATCCTCTAAATTTATCACCTTTTATTATCTTATATCCTACCTCTTTGACATATTTTCCATCTATTCTAGCCTAATAAAGACCATCCAAGGAACACTTAGGTAAGTATTTATTTTATTTTTAATTGTTTGAAATAAACATTTTAAAATAGTTAAAGTTGGATTTTATCAGTTTTTACAAGAAAAATTTAGTTCTTGTAATTCCTCGTTCATCAAGATATGTGCAGACTGAGTTGGGATAAACGAACACCTAGGTTTTGTTCCTTGTCTTCATGGCCTGGAAATCGTCCTCCTCGATGCACAAAATCAATCTAAAAACATGGCAGTCAATGCATGTTGATCAACTCGGGCACCAAGCAATAGTTTTTATAGAGGAAAAATCAACAACCCGATTTTGCTCATAAAATCGTGGATCCTCATCAAATCAAGGACATATCAATATTTTTAGGATATTATCAGCTCTGCCATTACTCTGAGAAAATTTTTAGGCTTATCGTTACATTTCCTATTGTATAAAAAAGTTAGATTTTGATTATTAAGGGAGAATTCGAATTGTGGGAAAAACTCTTTGAAAACTCATCTTTGTAACCAGTTTGATGATTAATATAGAAGTTATGATCTTTTCTTTCTAGTACCTTTTCTTTGTTGTGCATGCATTAGGCCTGGAGGGCCCTCTTGTCTTGATACACGTCCCTGCGTATACAGTAGTGCATAAGTTTGATTACTACATTTTCTTTTCTGTAAATAATTCGTTTTATTTATTTTATTTTATACAACACTTTAAATTTCATATTCCATTTTAATTTCCATTTTGAATTTGTAGTAGATGTGACAACTAGGTATTTTAAAGCTAGATTTTATTTCAGATTCCTTGCAAGAAAACATTATTCAAAGTCGGTGACTTGGGGCATATGATATCCAAGAATGATTTGATAATGGTTTAGTAAGAGTGATGAAAATCAATGAAGGTGGAGTTTTATTTGTGATGAACGGTAACAGGTTGAAGCCCTACAACAAACCAATAATTCAGGATGACTTTATCTCTCAATTTTCTCAGCAAGAAGAGAGATGAAAGTTTTAGGACAAGGAGATGATACTCCTACTCGTCTTTCGAACCCTCCGTTACGACAAAAAAAGTGAGTACAAAAAAGATAAATGTTTTTTTAGAAAACAAACATTACGACAAGTGAAATACGTCACAACATAAATTAATAACCACAAAAATCAATCTCATCATAATCAACTGGAAGCAGCATCGCTATTATTCAACAACCATATCACATGAAGATAACATAAGGAGATTTGACCTCTAAAAGGCAGCGAAAAAGACTCCAAATGACAGGGGCTGCAATAAGTTGGCAGTTTTCAACCAAATCATCACCCAACGCACAAGGACCGAAATTGAATACCCACTAACACACAACAATGTCAAGTGATTCTACACAAATTTGTAATTTATCATTGGATTGATCTTAAAAACATCAATACAAATTCCAGTGTCCAAGTGATACATGGATTCAAAAATTAAAACCCAAATGCTATAACGAATTTCAAAATTGGGGAAAAGAATTTTAATTGCTACCACGATCCTGTCACAAATTGTAAAAGTCCAGAGTATATAAAATAAAAGAAGCAGCGAAAGCTCAAATTGTAAAACTGGATTGTTCAAAAGTTGGCAGCAGTCACACGAAATTAAAATTCGGGTCTGTAATTAAGTTTGCAAAAACCATACAGAAATGGAAATTTGGATCAACAAATTAGTTAACAACAAACCACACAGGTTCAAATCGTATTTCAAGTCCAAAAGAAAAACAATGCATCTAATAAATCCGTTCTTAAACGTGTAGAGTGGCTCCACTGCTACAACAATTAAAAATTGAAGATGCAAAACTCTACAACAACCCAACGAACATCAGTTCCAACACTGGCAACGTTGGTCACGAAATTAATTTAGGGGTTTTCAAATATATGCAGAGACCCATAAAGTAAATCCCAACATGCATAAAAACTTGCAACGAATTGACTAAATCCGAGTTTCTATACAAACAAATAATGTTTACAAGGGCCACACGAATTTCTCAATTTCCAAGTGTAGAAGGTTTGACACATACTAAATAAATATCCTTAAATTCTGGATCTGAGATTTAAAAGGAAACGATCGAAAGATTTCCCAAATTCCATTTGCCTAAAATTGGCAGCGATTGTTGAAATATTGTAATTGCAAAGAGTATTTTATTTATTATCGAGTCATTATTCATTATATCAATCCCCATTTGTGGATTGATCATGTGAGGCATTGTAATTGACCAAATCCCCTTTTGTGGATTGGTCAAACCCTAATTGTATTATGCAAATTAAGAAGTCGGCCCCTAGGCCTAATTAAAGTGGTTTTAATCACTAAGAAGACAAGTCGGCTTTGCCTAGTGAAGAGACACCTTTCCAAGTTATGCCAGCTAGTCACTCACTCATTCACTCAACAAGTGCACACGTTTGGTAGCTGCAATTGGGAGAAGAAGGAAGAGAGAGGCACATCGTTCAGTGTTAGATATTCTCTATTGTTTTGGTTTATTGTTTTGGCATTGTATTGACTATCTATATTAAGGAAGTTTTTGTTGAGTTTTATCCCCCATGAGGGTTTCCCAGGATAAATGTTGTGTATCTGTTTCTCTCAGTGATCCTACCTATGCTATTGTGATCTAGTAAATTGAAAAGAAACATAATAATAGCTCAAAAATTAACATGGTTTCAGAGATAAGCTAAAGAGAGCATCGTTCACTGGATAAAGAAAAACGTCATTGTTGTCGTACAAGAAAATTAGGGATTTTTGTTGAAGAGGAATATCAACCTAAAAACCATTTAAAAAAGTATGCCCTAGTATAGGGAACTCTTTGGCACCTTGAGAGAACCTTTTCAGTGGTCAGATACTCTGGAAAGTCAAACCCTAGTTTTGACTGGTACTAGAAAACTAGAAGTACCAGAAAACAAAAAACCAGAAGTACCAAAAAACCAGGAAACCATAAGTAGTACCGGAAGTACCAGTCCATATTTCCACAGGTCAAATTTCATGGGGGAAAACTTGAAATTTTTGAAATCTAATAGGTCCAACAAACTCGCTTCATCCCAACACATCTAGTCCCTGGATCAGAATTTCAAAATTTGAAGTTTGAAAAATTAGGGTTTCCTCATAAAACCCTAAGTTGCAGTTGCAGTTTCAGAATTAGTTGCAGTACTAATTGCAGTTGCACTATCAGTTGAAGTATAAGCTGCAGTACCAGTTCCAGTCACCCTTGAAGTTTTTAAAGGGTTGGTAACTACTACCGCTACTACCAGATGGTGCCACTACTATCAGAGGTATGTACTCACATATGTTTAAACTGTTAAGCTTTAAAGGGTATTTGCAGGAGAATGGATCTCTTTCCATAGATCCAACACATTTAGAGGAATAATGAAACCCAGGTCTGATTATTCTGATATGCACCTATTTGTTATGACATTATTTTGATCTAGGTTGCATATTGAAGCTATTAAATTCAAGGTATTAGATTGATTAAAGTTAAGATCATAGAGTTTATTCTCTAACCCAACTTTCTATCAAGATAGCATATTGTCTTAGTACAGAAGACAGGTTGAAGAAATAACTCTTCATCTTCAGTGAAGGAGACTTGAAAGAAAAGCAACAAACTCATTCTTGAGGACAAGGCTCCAGGTTCCAGGTTTGATTAATTAAGTTGATAAGATTCAAAGTTGCACATGACAAGTTGATAACTACCCCTTTACAATTAAACACTATAGTTGAGGTAGTAGTCTTTGAAAAGTATTATACTTGGTAGCATGTGAACATATTGAGATAAATGCTTAATGTAATCATTTACCAAATACAACTAACATCTCCTCTAGGAGAAACTTCTTGTGTTGGTTCCAGGTTACCTTGGATGAATGTTTGATCACAACACTAGAAGAGTGTTGATCTCATTTCGTATTGTATTTCTTACTTTTGATCTTTGTTTCAGGCAGGTCACAAGTGATAGCTCTAAAGGAGCTACTACGACAATTATTCGTGCTATTGTTTTATTACTATTATCAAAAGAGTATTAATCTTGCATGTTGTTTTGTTGACCTTGTTTCAGGTCACAGGTGATAACCCTGAGGAATCTATAGTGAAGGTTGTAGAAGGAAACATATTAGATGAGACATGAAGTAGACTATCCAAGTCATAAACGTGACGGTATACATCCATGTACCAAAGAAGATGAAGAAGAAACTATTTTTGAGATCCAAAGTATCTCATATAAAGATTGATTGTAAGGAGTAGAATGATCCAAAGATGACCAAACATTAGAACAAGAACTCACATAAGACTTGGTCAAAGGATAATGAAACCACCTTGACAAGAAGCATAATTCACTTGAAGTCTGACTCAACATTTCATATTTAGGCTTGGTATTCAACACCAAGTATACCTTGTAAGAGATAATGAAGTCCTTGTAGACTTAGAAAGGATCAGATGAAGAGACAAATTCCAGGAATAGGAGACAGATGCCATAAGAAGACTAGATCATAGCTTCAAAGACTCCTAGGAGATATGAAATCTCTTGGAAGGTTCCCTTGTTTCAGTGACAAAGAAGGAAGCCAGTCAGAAAGACTAGGATATGGATTTTTCATGAGACTAGAAGAAAAATCAATATTGACTTCCAAGATTGATCTAACAGATCATGCATGTTGTAGATGTACAAATCCTGATGTGTGTCTAGAAGATTCTCCCAACAAGAGGGAGAAGACTATGACGAGACACTTACTCCAGTAATTGAAGAAATAACTCAAGTATTCATGAAGATAACCAGAACAACCATGATTAATATATAGTAAGCGATGCAGGGTGAGAAATCCCCATATTTAAAATTGAGTGGCAGTTGATGAAATACATTATTTGGGTCATGGAGACATGACTACAATAAAAGATAGAGTTACATCTAGGAAAGAAGAAGAGTTACCTTTGATATTAGTTATTGAGCCACTCTTAATTTCAAATGAAGTTGTTTTCATGATGAAGTAGAGGAGTTAATTTCAGATTTCAGCAGTCACAACAACCATTCTCAACTTCAGAGAAACTGCAGGTCCAGAGTCCCACTTCCATAGTAACAGTTGCAGAGAGAGTAGAGAACACACTCCCAAATAGTGAGACAGATAGTGCTTGGTAGAAAGAACATAGAGCTAGTACATGATTGTGCATACTGAGTTGTAGTTGAGCAAGTGTACCAGGTTAGCAAAAAGTGATGTGAAATTTTGATTTGAAAGAAAGACTCATGTCTACAAGATGAAGAAAGCTCCTAGAGATTGATATGATAGAATTGGCAACTTCCTAACGAGCTTGGGCTTTACCAAGAGTAAAACTGATTCTAACCTTTACTTCGAGGTTATAAATCATGAACCAATGATGTTGCTACTATATGTAGATGATGTATTCTTGACAAGATGAAGAAAAGCTCATCATAGATTGCAGAAGAAGCTCTCTACAAATTTTGATGAAAGATCTAATGCATTATTTCTTAGGTATCGAACTTTGGAAGAGCTCAGAGAAGGTCTTCCTCAACCAAGGGAAGTATGTAGTTGAAATAAAGAAGTTTGACATGCTGGAATGTAAATCCATGTACACTCCCATGGAAACGAAGTTGAAGCTCCTGGTAGATACCTTTTCAGAATTGGTTGATGCTACATTGTATAGACAGATCATTGGATCGTTGATGTATCTGATGAACACCAAGCTAGATATATGTTTTGTTGTGAACACCTTGAGTCAATTTCTGGTAGAACCCAGACATGTTCACCTTGATGATGCAAAACATGTGATGAGATACCTTAAGGATACTTTGGGTCTTGGTATCTGTTATACTAGAGATCATGACTTCAGACTGAGTGGTTATACCGATTCAGATTGGGCTGGAAGTATCTCTGATAGAAATAACACCTCAAGATGTTGTTTCAGTCTATGGGCAGTCACGATCTCATGGAAAAATAGGAAGCAATCAAGTATTTCTCTCAGCACGATAGAAGCATAATATATTGCAACATGTTCCACCAATGGTGAAGCCATATGGTTTCAGATGTTGTTGACAGATATATTTGATTTGGAGATGGAAGCCACAATGATCCTATGTGATAACCATAGTTGTATAAAGATGATATGTTCCATGATGAGTCAAAGAACATAGATATATAGTATCACTTCATTCGTGATATGGTGTAGAGAGGATCCATAAAGCTCGATTATGTTGGCACAAATGAACATGTTGCTGATGTGTTGACCAAGCCTCTGTCTCGTGTAAAGCTTAAGCACTTTTGAGACAACCTTGGTGTAGTCCGAAAGGACCTCCCTTGAAAGGGGGAGTAGTGTTGATGCCAACCTAGTGCTAAATATTTCCAACTTCGTGTTGATGTTGTTGTGATGCCAGCCTAGTGCTAAAGATTTCTAGCTTCGTGTTGATTTTTTTGTGATGCCAGCCTAGTGCTGAAGATTTCCAGCTTCATGCTTGTTGTTATGATGCCAACCGAGTGCTAAATATTTCCATCTTTGTGTTGATGTTGTTGTGATGCCAACCTAGTCTTGAATATTTCTAGCTTCGTGCTGATGTTGTTATGATTCCAGCCTAGTGCTGAAGATTTCTAGCTTTGTGCTGATGTTGTTGTGATGTCAGCCTAGTGTTGAAGATTTTTAGCTTCGTGTTGATGTTGTTTAGATGCCAGTTTAGTGATGAAGATTTCTAGCTTCGTGTTGATGTTGTTGAGATGCTAGCTTCGTGTTGAAGCTTTCCATCTTAGTGCTGATGTTGATGAGATGCCAGGTTCATGCTAAATATTTCCATCTTAGTGCTAATGTTGATGATGCTCTAGACTTCTTGTTGTGATGTAGTTGTTGTATCAGCCTCGTGTTGTTATTGATGATGATGATGTATTAGTGTTATACTAATTGATTTTGATGCAGATGATGATGATGCCACTTCAGCTTCTTGTTGAAGATGATGATGATGATGATGATGATGATGACACTTCAACTTCTCGCTAAATATGTTGATGATATTACTTTAGCCCCACACTAAATATGATGATGGTGTTACTTTAGCCTCATGTTGATGAGGATGATAATGCTACTCCAGCTCCATGCTATGAATGGTGATGATGAGAAAAACTTCTGATGATTTATAGATATGCCAGTCAGCGTTCCAGATGTTGTTGATGTTTCTCCCTTCTCTCTCTCCTGATGATGTTGTATTGAGTTGTGTCTGTATAATACCCTTCTTGTTAAGGGGGAGTGTTGAAATATTGTAACTGCAAAGAGTATTCTATTTATTACTGATTCATTATATCAATCCCCTTTTGTGGATTGATCATGTCAGGAATTGTAATTGACCAAATCCCCTTTTGCGGATTTGTCAAACCCTAATTAGATTATGAAAATTAAGAAGTCGGCCCCCAGGCCTAATTAAAGTGGTTTTAATCACTAAGAAGACAAAACGGCCCTGCCTAGTGAAGAGACACCTTTCCAATGCCTGTTAGCTAGTATAAATAAAGGAGGTTAGCGCCTCATTATCTCACTCACTCATTCACTCGACAAGTGCACAAGTTTGGTAGCTGCAGTTGGGAGAAGAAGGAAGAGAGAGGCACATTGTTCAGTGTTGGATATTCTCTAGTGTTTTGGTTTATTTTCTTGGCATTGTATTAACTATCTATATTAAGGAATTTTTTGTTGGGTTTCTCCCCCATGAGGGTTTCTCAGGATAAATTTTGTGTATCTTGTGATTGTGTTTCTCTCAATGATCCTACCTATGTTGTTGTTATCTAGTAAATTGAAAAGAAACACAATAATATCTCAAAACTTAACAAAATTGACCGGCATCATTCAAGGAAACTCTAAATTGATACTGTCATTTAATTAACAGTGAATTACTATTTCGTTTTTAGAAAGAAAATAGGAATTTGAAGTTCAAACCATGAACTACATACTCAACAATTTCAATAAATCGAAGTAATTCCCAGAAATGCAACTGCCTTGAAGAATACATATGGATTTCTAAATTAGGAACCATGATTAACTTTGGGAGTGAAAACATAATTTTCTCTGAGTTCTGAACTGAATAAATGAAAACAACCCAAGAAATTTAAACAAGATCATTTCATAAATCTTTAGCGAAATTGTTAATTAAAAATCAAAATTACAACTGTTTCAAATTAAATCTCAAACATTCAATCTACAAAATCAAATCTTGCTACACTAACAACTTTAGAAATAAAATACTGTAACCAATGAAGATTGAGAGTAGACGATGTCCTTCAACCACTTGCACTCCTCCTTACTCCATCTTTCTAATCACAGAGACTTCACCGGTACCTCCCAGCCAATGCTAGGGGTACTCTCTTCCCCCTTAGTCCCCCGAGCCACAAAGGGGCCACGCACACACAAACCAGAAATACTCTAGCTCCAAGCTTGCCTCGCAAGGTAGAGCCACCACTCTATATCAAGCTTGGTATCCCAACTCTCACAAGAAAAACACAGTCAAAACAATTTTGGCAACATCACTTTACCAATAACAAGTGTGATCCATTTCCCATCTACATCATTTGTTTTATAGAAATTTACTTACTGATACATGTCCACATGCAGAATTAATTAACTTTTTAATTAAATAAATTAGGATTATTCACCCTCACACTCGTCACACTCTCCCCAAGTTGCACAAGTAATTACAATTTTTATTTTAATTAAAAAGTTAATTTCCCTCACATTCCCCAATGTGTTCCTATTTTCACTCTTAGTTGTCCCTTTATTCCCAGATTCTCATTTAATGAGTGTCTCCTAACTAAATCTTACTTAGAGTTTGAATAAGAGTCTTCTTCTAGTTAGATTAGTGGTAACTAGATACCATCCTATGTGTACACCTATTCTCTCATACTTTATTTCTTTCTTATTTTAAAATTCTCTTTTAATATTTTCTTGCACATAGGTGCATTATATCAAATCTTTAGATTTATATCACTTTTTTTTTAGATTGATTTATCTCTAATCTTTTAATTTATTTAACATTTATTTTTAGTCCCCTAACTAAACTTAGACTTATGATTAGTCTTAGAATAGGCTTAGACTTTTATTGGGATTTATAATTAATAAAATCACTCTTTAATTGATTATTTTAAATCCGACAATGTCAAATCAACTCAATGTTTTCTAGGCTACCTAGATTTATTGACTCAAGTTTTTAATTATGCGACGTGCCCTTCAAGACACACCTCCTTGCTCCAAGGGTTCCACTCTCCTTTGACTGGTTTTGGTAGTTTGTCCAACCCTTGGAGTCAACACTCCACTCGGTTGACCTTGTGAGAGACTAAGGGCTTCTAAGGAATAATGACTCTGCCTTATTGTACACCCCTTAGAAATATTCATGAGCAACTGTCTCATTCTGCCCTCACGACATCATGGACCTCTCAAACTAGGTAATCATTAACCTACAATTCGAGCCACAACGAGAGTGCTAGTAGGTTGTGACAGAGACTTTGCCTCACCTCTCCCTCAATGTTTGGTTTCTGTGCATGGCCCTTTTACTCCTTATGTGAGTCAAATTAGTAAGCATCATCAGCCTACATCCATTGACAAAACAATGTCAATGATCCATATACATAATCATACTATAATCACTCACATGTCACATATGCGTAAAATGAAATACTCAAACCAAATACAATCCACTCCCTGACTCAATCTGGAGTCCAAGGAGGTCCATTGATGCCATCAACATCCATAATTGTCACGTGTCCTACACACTCAGATAAACTCGTCAATAGCATTTGTCAATACATATACATCAAAAACAATAAGTCACACCATATCATCATCATCATTATGATGTATAATCCATAATCGAAAAAAAAATCAACATGTACCATAACCAGATCACTTGCACGCAAGTGTCCTCAAAAAATAAGTCGATAAAAGTGTGCTCAATAGAGCATGATGTTACAAACAAATTATATATATAT
>ML793962.1:76398-94730 GCA_009831015.1 Picea engelmannii | reverse complement strand
AAGGACCTGGCAATTTCTCTGGTGGACGTAGCCCACACTGGGTGAACCACGTAAATCTGTGTCTCTCTTGTATTGTGTGTCTTTTGTGTTTTTGTTTCTGCATTTGTTTTATTTTATTGCTCCACGGTCCTGTTTTTCTAACACCTTGCATAGTAGACATGGTGGTACAATCAACCTATGTCTAATCACCACCAACAACTCTAATAATGGGAACACAATCTATAACAACTTCTTATTTCTCATGCAATAACATTTATAATCCATAAACCGTAAGACTATTTATAATTAGCCATTCAAAATGTACTTCACTTATTACCTCCATGTTAAGAGTAAGTGTATTTTATGCCCCACCTTTATTCAATTCAACCAAGGCTTTGTATCCCCATTAGAATATGATTTTTAGATTGTCTATGGTGGACATCTTGTCATACTTTGTTGACTATATATCATATGCAAATAACTTTGACTTATATTGAAAAAATAGTTGAAAAATTTAGTAATGAATGCTTTGAAATTATAGTACTTACATACCTTCATTTTTGTAACATCCCGCTTTGGCGCACTGAGCGAACTTATTCTTTGAGGACACTTGCTTGCAAGTGATCTGGATTATTATGCTATTAAAACTTTTGATTTTGATTATGAGGCGATATGGGTTGATGACATGTTATTTTACTGCATTCACATAGACAGGTGTTATTGACTCAATTTACTGAGTGTGCAGGATTTTGTACCTCAAGGATGTAGAGGCATTGATGGAACCTCTTGGACTCCAGATCGAGTCAGGGAGTGTGCCATTGGGGTTTGATTGTTTTACTATGATATTAGTGCATCTGATTAGATGGTATGATATGGATATGTTCTGACATGATTTGTTGATGATGCAAGTTGACGATAGCTTGTCGACCAGACTCACATATGGAGTAAAGAGGTCACGCACAACTACCAGAGATGTTGAGGGAGAGGTGTGGATAACAGCCCTGCCACAACCTACTAGCACTCCCACTATGGCTTGAACTATAGGTTAACGATTGCCTAGTTTGAGAGGACCCACGATGCCGTGAGGGAAGACTACGACAGTCGCTCACGATGATTCTAAAGGGCACGCAATAAGGCATGGGCCTTATTCCTTAGAGGCCCTTAGTCTCCCACAAGTTCACCTAGCGGAGTATTGACTCCAGGGGTTATTGATGTCTACCAAGTCAGTCAAGAGGCGAGTGGCACCCTTGGAGCACGTGGTGCATCTTGAAGGGCACACCGCGCAATAAAAATGGAGAGAGGTGAGTGGCATGGATGATTTCAGGGGCTAAATTTCGCTCATGGGCTAATTTTCCATGGTTTTTCCAAAAACGAGATTCGGTATTTTAAAAATGATTTGCCCAAATTCTATAGGATAAAAACATTTTACCTTAAAAATCGCCAAAATTTTATAAAAACTATATAAAATCCTTAGAAATTTGAATATTTTTACAAAAATATCGCCAAACATTTATAGTTGCAATATGAAGGATAAGTAAGATTCGCCAAGGTTTCTACATTTTAAAATAAATTTCCATCCTTAAAATCATCCCTGGTGAGTGGCACCCTTGGAGCACGCAGTGCGTCTTGAAGGGCACGTCTCCCAAGGGAACAGATGAGGCGAGTGGCACCCTTGGAGCACCTAGTGCATCCTGAAGGGCACGTCCCATTGTTGATGATAGAGGGATGAACCTAGATGGCCCTAAGACGAATAACATGTTAAGTAATTTTAAAACAATTTCCCTAATTAAATGTCGCCCAGTATGAAATTTAAGGCCTAAGTCTAAATTACGCTAGTGGTAAAATTTTATCTTCTATAAAAAAATAACAATAAAAATAATAATAATAATAATAACAACTTAAATAATAATTATGATCTTCGTTAAATCTTCTAACATGAAGGGAGTAAAAATTTTAATTTATTCATTAAAAAATAAAATCTGTGGATATAAAATGTAAAGAGGGAATTAATTGTTTTATCTTGTGATAATTTAAAATATACTAATTTAATGATAAAAGGGGAAAAGGGGTTAAATTCCACACCTGCCTTTTTGAGTTCTAATTAAAAAGGGGTTAAATTCCACACCCGCCTTTTTGAGTTCTAATTAAAAAGGGGAAAGAGGGAAAATATTTTTTTTTAGGAAACTAGAAAAAGAGGTAACATAAAAAGGGAAAAAGGGGAACTTAAGGGAAAAAGCGGAAGGCCACACTTAGTAAAGTATCTACCATTTAAGAACCTTCTAATTTAAACTAAACTGGCAATTTAATAAAAGGGAAAGCTATTAAAACCTGTAAGAGAATTTGGGGACACCTAGGAGTGATTCTAGGAGTAACTCTAGGTGGGTGAGGGAAATAAAGATAATTAATAAATTAAAGAAATTAATTTATGGAGGAATGTAGGGGGTGGGGGACACTTGTACGGAGAAGAATTTTTAGGAATTTATTTTAAAAACTTTAATTAAATGATATTTTAGGAAAGAAAGGAAGTTCAAAAATCTATAAAATGAAGGAAGGAGAAAGATGAAGGATTATATTCTGTTGCGTAATGTTACGCTGCAGAAATATCTACTTGACTGATTTAATTGTGGGAGTTGGGATACCTAGCTCGGAGAGGAGTGGTAGCTCGGCCTTGGGAGGCGAGCTGGGAGTAAGACGAAATCTCTGGTTAGTGTGTGTGGCCCCTTTGCGGCTCGGGAGGCTAAGGAGGAAGAAGAGTACCCCTAGCATTGGCTGGGAGGTACCGGTGAAGTCTCGACGGTCGGTGAGCGGGAGTTGCACGGAGTGCGTGGGATGTCATTCAGAGCGGGCGATCAGGCAACGGTACGCCCTCTTCATTTTTGCATGGTAGAATGTATTAGGACTTATGCTGGGATATGCTTATTAATGGAAAAGTAAAATGATGTTTTTTTTTTAGAATTGGTGACTGCAACCTTCCTTATCTTAGCTAAATGGTTGTTGACTCCCATGGCCCTTGTTTCCCGCATGTCGTGACCACCCTGTGGTGTTGATTGTGACCTTGAGGTTGTTTAGCCTTCATCCCTAGCTCACCAGCCCTCGCGTGAGCAGTCAGCTAGGAGCTTGATCTACGGTCGTTGCCTTAGCGTCAAAAGACCTATGGATCTCAATGCCCTGCTTTTCTGTGCAAGGATGATGAATTGAAGGATGTTCCTATCAGTCGTCTTCCTTTGTTGTTGTCCTTGGTTGATCATTGTCTTGCGCCTTCTAGAAAAATTAACTCTGCGTCTTTACCTATCGCTGGAAACTTAAATCTGCGTTGTGATCCCTTCGTGTAGTTATCTCTGTGTTTATTTTTATTGATGGAAACCATCCTCTAGGATTGATTGATTTTCTTGGCACTTCGTCTCTGTGAATTCTTGGCACACTATCGCCACATCTTCTGGTTTGGCTGTGTTTTATGTGTTGACAACCGTTTTATTTTTGGGCGTTTTTCCTGGCATGTTACATTGCATTCTCTACATAAATTAACATCCGTACCATTTTTAGACATAGAATTGATAAGAAGAAGCAAATTAAATGACCAACAACGTTCATTAAGAGAACCCGAAATTGTATTCCCGCAAATTACATTTCTTCATTAGCTGCAATTTCATAATTATTCTGACTGTGATTCCTTATATATTGATGGCAATGAGGACGCGATCTACTTTTTATACATGTGTGACTTCTTGAATGAGCAATTATTTGAGGGGAAATCTGATAGTTTAAACACATTGTTGTTATATCTTATGGATAGCACACGGTGTGGTAGATAACATAACTGTTTTGTTGGACATCGACCACATTTAGCTTGGGTATCGATATCCTTGATAGATCGCGAGTATTACAACTGCATACAGACAACGATTTTCTTATCCTGTGGATTGCAAGAACTCGGCAATAATTTAGGACAACGTTCTTGTAAATCATTGCATGACTTTTATTGATATCTATTCTCAGACTACGTGTTACTTAGTTGTAGAAAGGTTTCATTTTATAAATATTATTTTTCCTGTTACAGTGAATCGTTACAAGAACATATTCATTTTGTTTTATTTAGTTCTTCTGTGCAACGATATTACTGAGGGTAAGATGTGCCCATGGTCACGCCTGGAAGTAAGCGTATGTATGCATTTTCCTTCCTATTAAGTCTGTGTTTTATTACTTGTCAGTGTTTTTATTTTATGTAAGTCTGATTTTTTTTTTTTTTTTATCTTTTTTGTGTCGTCATTTTGCCTATCATAATTGACGGCCTGTATCATGTGTTGACAGCCTTGTATAATTGATACATGCATTATAAATTATGGTCATGTTTCATTAGATTTCCATGTGATTGTCATCCACAAGAAATCCAATTTAAAAAAAAATAAAAAAATGACAGCGCATGTATGGTTTACACAGTAGCTTTATAGTATGGTAATTTATTTTTACTTTTACAACAATGTATTAGCATTTTGTAGATTGCTTCTTCATTTGAATAGTTAGTGCCAGTAACAATTGCATTGTATCCTTGAACCCAATTGCACCTTAGCAATTTCAAACGAAGCACTGCAGCTATCAATGTAGATTCACTAAAAGAACAACCTCTAATTTCTAGCCTTTCCAGCCTTGGGCAGCCCCTGGAAAACTCGAGAATACCTTGGTCAGTTTCACCAGCAAAACCTAGAAGCATCCACCTGAATTTAGTGCTGTACTCACCAATATAAGAAAGACTTGTATCCTTCGACTCTCCAGGCCTTACATAAAATGAAAACCTACTCAATTGTTGGCATCCACATAGCAGAGCCATGACACCTTGTCCAGTGGTAATTCAGTGATGTGCTCTCCTTTATCTAACAAGACCAACCGAAAATCCTTGAGATTTTTGCAACAACTTCTAACCCTTTGTCTCCAATCACATTTCTAACCTGTTTATAAACAAAGCATTCCACCTTTAACTTCAAATGTCTTGTCTGAATTTGAAATCGCAAGGTTAATGGAATAGTTGATTTATTGATGTCAAGCATGCCTTAATTTCTTTTGAAAAACAACATACAATAACTACATTATAATAATAACAAATTCAGACCATAATATGATATTGTTTCTAACTGGAGAGCAAGAATTGGAGCTTAAGCTAAACAAATTGCTCAAGATTTGAAGACTATTTCTGTAGGTACTATTTTCAATTACTCACTACAGCTACTAGGATTTTGCTTGGAGTTTATAGTATGTACATTCAATGAATTTGGATGACAAGTTTATCGACCTGTCTGGCTAAGATGTTTTACCAAATTCGCATCAGGTGAATGGATCGAAAACATCCTCAATTTTCCAATTATATGACAAGCATATTCATAATTTTGTCTTGGACTCTTTCAGATCTATTCTCAGGAGGTTGTTTTGCAATCAATCTGCCTATGTTTGTCTGTGTAAGTAATATGTACAATCTTAGCTGGAACCTACAACATGAACTTGAAGTCATTCAATTCATTTCAAATGATTCAAATGCTAGAGCGCCTCAAACCTACTTGTTTGCAGGATAGTCTAGATTTTAGTTGAGAGTAATATCAATGGCATGAATCTTTTAGTGTGTTTAAATTGTAATTTATCCAGCAGAAGGAATACACTACATTAGGCCTGAGTTTAATAATAGTAGCATTATTATATTAATTATATTATGGTATGGAATTTTATTATCATTCAAGCACTTTAGCAGTGATGAAGATGTCGTTTGCAAGACAAATATCAATCCTCACTTGATAAGGAATTTTGTGGTTGGGCTTCTAATTTTGGAAATGTTATTACGAACTAAATTTTTATTAAATGGTGACAGGACCATGCGAAATTATTCCAGTAGTCGTAAGAATGTTTAGATTATAATCTTTCACATTAAAGTATGATTATTATGGGCAACTTCTCGTGCTTTATTAAAATTATTTAATGCTTGACGGATTGACCAACTTTCTTCTCGTGCGCCATGGAATTTCTGTGCTACCTGAATCAATTTAATAGAATGTTGTGCTGGGATGTTCATGGATGATACTCTTTAGCTTATTCATTTATATACTTGTCGGATAAAAAATCGTAAAATTTCTTCAAGCTTCTTGGTGTGCTATTATGCCTTGCTTTCTATGTTGATATGTTGTGCAAATTTCATTCCTGTTGATATCGTCATCGTGTTGTGATGTTAAGTATAATGTCATTATTACCTTCCTACACACACAAAAATAAAAAGTAAAATTTCACTTGTATTCGAGGCTTGATGTCGTGACGGAATTGGAGGTTGTTACACGTGGTATCAGAGCGGGGTTCAACCTGCGACTTGGGATCACTACGGCTTTCGTTGACCTGATTGGATTATAATGTTGTTGATTGAGTTGACTTGTGTGCATGTAGGTAATCATGGTTAGAGGATGTCATAGAGGGAGATGATGGGGTGATAGGGGAGGAAGCACGACGCCTCCAGTAGCATCCACACCTAAGGGGTCTAACCCCCAAGATGATGAGCAGGTTCTCAGGCAGGAGCAGATAGCATTTGGTGATGTAGTCGGAATGATGAGATCTTTTTAGTGCATGTCCGAGGCACTGATCAATCGTTTGGAAAAAGATGAGGCTAGGGTGTCGGCACCCGCTGAGGTTCCATCATGCACTTTGGTCGATACTGGTAGAATTCACTGCGAACTCGAGAAGGTCAAATTTCCTGAGTTCTTTGGTGCCCCGAACAACGCAGACGCCGAGGCATGGTTGGAGAAAATGGCGATGTGCTTCGCACTTCGTGATTATACATCCAACATGAAGGTCCTCATGGTGGTCTTTCAACTGAAGGGGAGTGCTCTTCTATGGTGGAAGACACTCCTATTGTAGCTGAAGATGGCCGTCGAAGACGTGTCATGGGAACTGTTCGAGGAAGGGTTATGAGAGAGGTACCTTTCAAAGGAATTCATTGAGCGTCAACTCAATGAGTTCAACACCTTATGACAGGGAGGTCGTGCGATGCCCGAGTACGAGGCCCGTTTTATGGAGCTGCTCCGGTATGCTCTGCACCTTAACACCAAGAAACTCAAGGTCAATAGATTCGTGTTCGGCCTTAACAATAGCCTACATGCAAAGGTTAGGATTTTGATGCCTCAAACCTTTCATGATGCCATCCAAAAGGCCCTCATAGCAGAGGAGAAGCTTATCAGCAAGGGTCAGACCAGGACTCTAGTGAGACCTGCAGGGCAGGTGTCATCTGGAGCACAACATCATCAGACACCAGCCAGACATACATCGGGATATCGTGGCTTCCAGAGGGGATCCACTTTCACTACACCTCGGTGACCGATGCCTTAGCAGTGAACACCTTATCGGGGACCACAACATCGGCAACAACGTCACCCGTAACAACAACAATTTAGGCCTATTCAACAAAATAGACCAGGGTGCTAGGTCGGTGGGCTGTCATCTTCTACTTCAGGTACCAGGACTATTGGGCCGAAGAAGGGGTGTTGGACGTGTGGGGAGCCACACTACCAATGCGATTGCCCTGTGGAGAGGACCAGAGCATCTGGATTAGTCAGACCCACTACCGTAGAAGATATGGGCAAGGCTCATCGGATTCATGCAGCGGTGAATAACCGCCAGGCAGAGCACCAATTGACTGTGCTTGAGACGATAGGTACTGTCGCTAACCTGACCCTTAGTATTTTGATAGATCCCAGTTCTACCGAGAGTTTCATTTATGGTGCAACGCTAAAAATGATTAAGGTAAAGGCAGTCGAACAAGATGAGTTTATCTTCGTAGAGATGGCTTTGGGAGCTAAACAAAAGATTGGAGGAAAGGTTACAAGATGTATCCTTAACCTAGGAGAGTTTTCCACAAGGGCCAACATGTACATCATGATCTTAGGATCTTATGACATTGTGATTGGTTTGGACTGGTTGGAATCGCATGAGGCGATACTCAACTGTAAGACGAAACAGTTGAGCTTGGTCGATGACGAGGGATAGAGATAGGAGATTGTAGGTTGGAACCAGGGAGTTTCCTTGAGGTTCATCTCTTCCTTGTGAATTTGGAAGAGCATGCGCAAGGGGTGCAGGATTTATGCGATCCTTGCGTTAAACGAGAAGGGAGTAGCGGAAGGTTTAGAACACCTTTCGATGGTGAGAGAGTCTGTGGACATATTTTCGGAGGAGTTACCTAGGATGCCACTAGAGAGGGATTTGGAGTTTACCATAGACCTAAAACCGAGGACTGAACCGATAGCAAGGATGCGTTATCGGATGTCGACCCCAGAGTTACAAGAGTTGAAAATGCAACTGAAGGAGTTGCTAGACCTGGGAATGATACATCCTAGTGTGTCATCGTGGGGTGCACCTGTTATTTTCATACGAAAGAAGGATGGGTCATGGAGGCTCTGCATTGACTACCGTCAACTGAACAAGGCCATGATCAAGAATTAGTATCCGTTGCCAAGAATTGATGATTTGTTCGATCAAATGAAGGGCGTGATGGTGTTCTCCAAGATCGATTTGCGATCAGGGTATCACCAGTTACGGATCAAGGAGGATGATGTCCCTAAGACTGCCTTTAAGACGAGGTTTGGACATTACAAGCTTACTGTTTTACCGTTTGGACTGACAAATGCCCCAGGGGTATTTATGAGTTTGATGAATAGGGTGTTCCTTGAGTACTTGCAAAAGTTCATCCAAGTATTCATTGATGATATTTTGATCTACTCTCGGATGACAGAGGAGCATGACGAGCACCTGCGCTTGGTACTATAGTGTCCGCGAGACCACAAATTGTATGGGAAGTTGTCCAAATGCTCATTTTATCAATCGAAGATTCACTACCTAGGGCATGTCATCTCCTATGAAGGCATCACCGTGGATCTAGCCAAGGTCAAGTCCATTATGGAATGGCCTGTGCCGACGAATGTCCCGGAAGTGCGTATCTTCATGGGTTTGGCAGGATACTATCGACGGTTCGTCGAGGGATTTTCAAAGATAGAAAATATGATCACGGAGTTGCAGAAGAAGAACAAGAAGTTTGTTTGGACCGAGAAATGTTCGAAATCATTTTAGAGGCTCAAGGAATTGTCGAAAACAACGTCGATACTAAAGGTCCCTGACATGGACGCAGACTTCTTGGTATGAACTGACGCATCCAAGGAAGGCTTAGGCGGGGTCTTGATGCAAGATGGATGAGTAATCGCTTACATTTCTAGGAAACTGAGAAGGCATGAGGAGAACTATGTGACACACAATTTGGAGTTGTTATCCATTGTATATGCCTTGAAGGTTTGGAGACACTACCTTGTTGGACGAAAATTTGAGCTAAAGACTGACCATTGTGGACTACAACACATATTTACACAAAGTGACCTGAACGCGCGACAACGACGTTGGTCGGAATTGCTTAGCGAGTACGACTTTGAGATTACTTACATAAAAGGAACAGTGAATCGAGTGGCGGATGCATTGATTCAGAGACCACACATCTTTTTGGTGCTGCCTCTTCAGACGAATCTACGTGAAAAGATTCTAATCTTACAGCGTGACGATGACTGATACAAAGAGGTCGAGGGTTTTTTGGACAAAACACAATGAGGGTACCACAATTTGAAGGATTTTCATTTGATAGAGATGGTTTATTGAGGTTCAAAAATTAGATCTACGTACCGCCGAACGACGAGTTGAGGATGTTGATCCTAAGCAAGACTCATAGAGAAATTTACATGTCTCACCTGAGAGTCACGAAGATGAGGGCAGACCTTAAACCCTTATTCTTCTGGAAGGGAATGAAGGCAGACATAGTCAACTATGTGGCCAGATGTCTAGAATGTCAGCAGGTAAAGGCTGAACATAGACACCCAGCAGGATTACTACAACCACACACTATTCCGGAATTGAAATGGGAGGTTATTTTGATGGATTTTATTGTTAGATTGCCACTGACAGCAAGGAGACATGACTCGATTTTCATAGTAGTAGACACCCTAACGAAGAGTGCTCACTTTATTCCTGTGCGTACGATGTATCAGGCACCTGACATAGCTAGAGTTTTCATCAGTGAGATTGTGAGGCTACATGGCGTGCCTAAGATGATTATATCTGATCAAGGATCGGTGTTTACTGGACGATTTTGGACGAGTTTCCAAGAGGCCTTCGCAACCCAACTTAACTGTAGTACTACATATCACCCAGATATTGACGGGCAGACCGAACGAATGAACCAAACCTTGGAGGACATGTTGCACATGTATGTGATGGACCAACAAAAGCATTGGGAAGAATTCTTGCCACTAGTAGAATTCGCTTACAACAACAGTTACCAGAGCACCATTAAGATGGCGCCTTTCGAGTTTCTTTACGAACGATGGTGTTGGACGCCTTTGAGTTGGAATTGGCTTGAGGATAGGGTCATGGTGGGACCAGAAGCGATCCAAGAAATGGAAGAGAAAATGGAAACAATAAAACAAAGGCTTAAAGAAGAGTAGGATCGACATAAGAGTTATGCTGATGCGCACCGTGTCGACCGTAGTTACGAGGTCGGTGATCGAGTCTTCTTGCGGGTTAAACCGCATAAGAGTTCGATCAAGTTTGGGAATGGAGATAAACTCTCTCCTAGGTTCGTGGGACCTTTCGATATTGTGGAGAGAAAAGGGCCCATGGCCTATCGACTAGCCTTGCTTGATTCTTTGAGGCGTATGCACGATGTTTTTCATGTATTTGTTTTGAGACATTATATTAGTGATCCTACACATGTTATTGACATGAGTTCCTTGCAGGTATCAGAAGAGGGAGTGCTCACGGCTGAGCTAGTCCACATATTGGATCATCGCGTTCGACAGCTACGACATTGAACAATAGATCAGGTCAAGGTCCAATGGGACAATTATATTCCGCACTCGGTGACCTGGGAGGATGCATATGATATGCGCCAGCAATTTCCATTTTTGTTTGAGAGATATACATATGATACTGTGAAACACTTTATTCGGCATTTATAATGTGAAACTTTGGGACGAAGTTTAGACCAAGAGGGGGTGTATGTAACATCCTGCTCTGGCGCACTGAGCGAACTTATTCTTTGAGGACACTTGCTCGCAAGTGATCCGAATTATTATGCTATTTAAACTTTTGATTTTGATTATGAGGCGATATGGGTTGATGACATGTTGTTTTACTGCATTCACATAGACAGGTGCTATTGACTCAGTTTATTGAGTGTGTAGGATTTTGGACCTCGAGGATGCAGAGGCATCGATGGAACCCCTTGGACTCTGGATCGAGTCAGGGAGTGTACCATTGGGGTTTGATTGTTTTACTGTGATATTAGTGCATTTGATTATATGGTATGATATGGATATGTTCTGACATGATTTGTTGATGATGCAGGCTAACGATAGCTTACCGACTAGACTCAGATATGGAGTAAAGGGGTCACGCATGACTACAAGAGATGTTGAGGGAGAGGTGTGGAAAATAGCCCTGCCACAGCCTACTAGAACTCCCTCTGTGGCTCGAACTATAGGTTAACGATTACCTAGTTCGAGAGGACCCACGATGCCATGAGGGAAGACTACAACAGTCGCTCACGATGATTCTAAGAGGCACACAATAAAGTAGGGGCCTTATTCCTTAGAGGCCCTTAGTCTCCCACAAGTTCTCCTGGTGGAGTATTGACTCCAGGGGTTATTGATGTCTACCAAGTTAGTCAAGAGGTGAGTGGCACCCTTGGAGCACGTGGTGCATCCTGAAGCAAACATCACGCAAGAAAAATGGAGAGAGGCGAGCGACACCCTTGGAGCACGTAGTGTGCCCTGAAGGGCACGTCGCGTAAGGGAACAGATGAGGAAAGTGGCACCCTTGGAACACCTGGTGCGTCCTAAAGGGCACATCACATTGTTGATGATAGAGGGATGAACCTAGATGGCCCTAAGATGAATGACATGTTAAGTAATTTTTAAAACAATTTTCCTAATTAAATGTCGCCCAGTACAAAATTTAAAGCCTAAGTCTAAATTACGCTAGTGGTAAAATTTTGTCTTCTATAAAATAATAATAATAATAATAATAATAATAATAATAACAACAACAACTTAAATAATAATTATGATCTTCGTTAAATCTTGTAACATGAAGGGAGTAAGAAATTTAATTTATTCATTAAAAAATAAAATCTGTGGATATAAAATGTAAAGAGGGAATTAATTGTTTTATCTTGTGATAATTTAAAATATACTAATTTAATGATAAAAGGGGAAAAGGGGTTAAATTCCACACCTACCTTTTTGAGTTCTAATTAAAAAGGGGTTGAATTCCACACCTGCCTTTTTGAGTTCTAATTAAAAAGAGGAAAGAGAGAAAATATTTTTTTTTAGGAAACTAGAAAAAGAGGTAACATAAAAAGGGAAAAAGGGGAACTTAAGGGAAAAAGCGGAAAGCCAAACTTAGTAAAGAATCTACCATTTAAGAACCTTCTAATTTAAACTAAACTGTCAATTTAATAAAAGGGAAAGCTATTAAAACCTGTAAGAGAATTTGGGGACACCTAGGAGTGATTCTAGGAGTAACTCTAGGTGGGTGAGGGAAATAAAGATAATTAATAAATTAAATAAATTAATTTATGGAGGAATGTAGAGGATGGGGGACACTTGTACGAAGAAGAATTTTTAGGAATTTATTTTAAAAACTTTAATTAAATGAGATTTTAGAAAAAAAAGGAAGTTTGAAACTCTATAAAATGAAGGAAGGAGAAGGATGAAGGAGTATCTTCTGTTGCATAACGTTACACTGCAAAAATATCTACTTGAATAATTTACTTGTGGGAGTTGGGATACCCAGCTCAGACAGGAGTGGTAGCTCGACCTTGCGAGGCGAGCTAGGAGATAGCTGAAATCTCTGGTTAGTGTGCATGACCCCTTTGCAGCTCGGGGGGCTAAGGGGGAAGACGAGTACCCCTAGCATTAGCTGGGAGGTACCGGTGAAGTCTCGAAGGTCGGCGAGAAAGAGTTGCACGGAGCACGTGGGACGTCATTCGGAGTGGGCGATTAGGCAAATGTACGCCCTCTTCATTTTTGTATGGTAGAATGTGTTAGGACTTATGCTGGGTTCTGCTTATTAATGGAAAAGTAAAATGATGTTTTCTTTTTAGAATTGGTGACTGAAACCTTCCTTAGCTTAGCTAAATGGTTGTTGACTCCCATGGCCCTTATTTCTCACATGTCGTGACCGCCCTGTGGTGTTGATTGTGACCTTGAGGTTGTTTAGCCTTCGTCCCTAGCTCACCAGTACTTGCCTGAGCAGTCGGCCAAGAGCCTGATCTATGGTCGTCGCCTTAGCATTAAAAGACCTATGGATCTCAACGACCTTCTTTTCTGTGCAAGGATGATGAATTGAAGGATGTTCCTATCAGCCGTCTTCCTCTTTTGTTGTCCTTGGTTGATTGTTGTCTTACCCCTTCTAGCAAAATTAACTCTGCATCTTTACCTATTGTTGGAAACTTAAATATGTGTTGTGATCCCTCCCTGTAGATAGCTCTGTGTTTATTTTTATTGATGGAAACCATCCTTTGGGATTGATTGATTTTCTCAGTGCTTCGTCTCTGTGACTTCTTGGCACACTATCACCGCATCTTCTGGTTTGGTTGTGGTTTATTTGTTGACAACCGTTTTATTTCTGGGAGTTTTTCCTGGCATGTTACACTGCATTCCCTGCATAAATTAACATGCATACCATTGTTAGACATAGAATTGATAAGAGGAAGCAAATGAAATGGCCAACAACGTTCATTAAGAGAACCCGAAATTGTATTCCCGCAAATTACATTTCTTCCTTAGCTGCAATTTCATAATTATTCTGACTACGATTCCTTATATATTGATAGCAATGAGGACTACGATCTACTTTTTATACATGTGTGACTTCTTGAATGAGCGATTATTTGAGGGGCAATCTGATAGTTTAAACACATCGTTGTTATATCTTATGGATAACACACGGTTTGGTAGATAATAGAATTGTTTTGTTGGACATCGACCACATTTAGCTTGGGTACCGATATCCTTGATAGATCGCAAGTATTACAACTGCATACAGACAACGATTTCCTTACCCTGTGGATTGCAAGAACTCGAAAATAACTTGGGACATCGTTCTTGTAATCATTGCATGACTTTTATTGATGTCTATTCTCAGACTACGTGTTACTTAGTTGTAGAAAGGTTTCATTTTATAAATATTATTTTTCCTGTTACAGTGAATCGTTACAAGAACATATTCATTATGTTTTATTTAGTTCTTATGTGGAGCAATATTACCGAGGGTAAGATGTGCCCATGGTCGCGCCTGGACGTAAGCATATGTCTACATTTTCCTTCCTATTAAGTATGTGTTTTATTACTTGTCAGTTTTTTTATTTTATGTAAGTCTAAGTTTTTCTTTCTTTCTTTCTTTCTTTTTTTTAACCTTTTTCATGTCATCATTTTGCCTAGCATAACTGACGGCCTGTATCACATGTTGACAACCTTGTATAATTGATACACACATTATAAACTATGGTCATGTTTCATTAGATTGTCAGGTGATTGTCATCCACAAGAAATCCTATTTTAAAAGAAAAAAATGACAACGCATGTATGGTTTACACAATAGATTTATAGTATGGTAATTTATTTTTACTTTTATAGAAATGTATTATCATTTTGTAGACTGCTTCTTCATTTTAATAGTTAGCGCCAATAACAGTTGCATTTTATACTTGAACCCAATTGTACCTTAGCGATTTCAGACAAAGCACTACAACTGCCAATGTAGATTCACTAAAAGAACAACCTCTAACTTCTATCCTTTCCAGCCTTGGGTAACCCCTGGAAAACTTGAGAATACCTTGGTCAGTTTCACCAACAAAACCTAGAAGCATCCACCTGACTTTAGTGTTGTACTCACCAATATAAGCAAGACCTGTATCCGTCGGCCCTCCAGGCCTTACATAAAATGCAAACCTACTCAGTTTTTGGCATCCACGTAGCAGAGCCATGACGCCTTGTCTAGTGGTAATTCAGTGATGTGCTCTCCTTTATCTAACAAGACCAACCAGAAATCCTTAAGATTTTTGCAACAACTTCTAACCCTTTGTCTCCAATCACATTTCTAACTTGTTCATAAACAAAGCATTCCACCTTTAACTTCAAACACCTTGTCTGAATTTGAAATCGCAAGGTTAATGGAATAGTTGATTTATTAATGTCAAGCATGCCTTAATTTCTTTTGAAAAACAACATACAATAACTACATTATAATAATAACAAATTCATACCGTAATATGCTACTGTTTCTAACTGGACAACAAGAATTGGAGCTTAAGCTAAACAAATTGCTCAAGATTTGAAGACTATTTCTGTAGGTACTGTTTTCAATTACTCACTACAACTACTAGGATTTTGCTTGGAGTTTATAGTATGTACATTGAATGATTTTGGATGACAAGTTTAACGATCTGTTTGGCCAAGATGTTTTACCAAATTTGCATCAGGTGAATGGATCAAAAACATCCTCAATTTTCCAGTTATATGACAAGCATATTCAGAATTTTGGCTTGGACTCTTTCAGATCTATTCTCAGGAGGTTGTTTTTCAATCAATCTGCCTGTGTTTGTCTCTGTAAGTAATAAGTACAATCTTAGCTGGAACCTATAGCATGAACTTGAAGTCATTCAATTCATTTCAAATGATTCAAATGCTAGAGTGCCTCAAACCTACTTGTTTGCAGGATAGTCTATATTTTAGTTGAGAGTAATATCAATGGCATGCATCTTTTAGTGTGTTTAAATTATAATTTATCCAGCAGAAGGAATACACTGCATTAGGCCTGATTTTAATAATAGTATCATTATTATATTAATTATATTATGGTATGGAAGTTTATTATCATTCAAGCACTTTAGCAGTGATGAAGATGTCATTTGCAAGACAAATCTCAATCCTCACTTGATAAGGAATTTTGTGGTTGGGCTTCTAATTTTGGAAATGTTATTAGGAACTAATTTTTTATTAAATGGTGACAGGACCATGTGAAATTATTCCAGTAGTCGTAAGGATGTTTAGATTATAATCTTTCACATTAAAGTACAATTATTATGGGCAACTTCTCGTGCGTTATTAAAATTATTTAATGCTTGACGGATTGACCAGCTTTCTTCTCGTGTGCCATGGAATTTCTGTGCTACCTGAATCAGTTTAATAGAATGTTGTCCTGGGATGTTCGTGGATGATGCTCTTTAGCTTAGTCATTTATGTACTTGTCAGATAAATAATCGTAAAATTTCTTCAAGCTTCTTGGTGCGCTATTATGCCTTGCTTTCTATGTTGATATGTTGCACAAATTTCATTCCTGTTGATATCATCATTGTGTTGTGATGTTAAGTATAATGCCATTATTACCTTCCTACACACACAAAAAAAATAAAAAAAATTGCACTTGTATTCGAGGCTTGATGTCGTGATGGAATCGAAGATTGTTACAATTTTACTATAACATAGCCACTAGGGCCAACTTTTCATTACAAAACCTTATCCAAACTATCCTTCATGGTCTTTTAATTGTCTTTAAACCTATCAAATGTTTAAGTGCATGTTAATGTTATTTAGTTGGTTAGGTCAAATGAAAAATTTCAAGTTCGATATATAATTACCTTTCCATCTCTCCAACTGTTGGCTTCACTCCCTATTTTTTTCATTTTATTCTCCTTAGAATCCTCCACTAGTGCATCCCACTCACTTTCAGGAGTTGGTGAAGGGCATTCATAAAGAGTGTAGATTACTAGATTTGTGCAATAGGTGTACCACATTTCCTTCAAATACTTCCCTGACATAAAAGAAACAATCTTTTGGTTGAATGCTTGACAAAAAAGGTGCACCTATGATTAATGAAATATTTTCTCAAATGGGGATTTTGGTGTCTACAACTAGTTTTATTTCTTGATGCGAAATAACTAAATGTATTCTTTTGCAACTGTTCATAAAACAAATTATTCGCTCCCAGTGAAATCATATATTATGATTAGACTTATAAAATTAACATATAAATATTGATTTTGTATATTTAATCAAAATAAGTTGAGGGATTACTAATTACCATGAATTTTTAGCCCCTTCAATGGAACAATTTTATCATCCATGTCTAAAGAAATAGGAAATTCTCTACAGTCATTGACAATTATGACTAACAAGTGAGTTAAATCATTATTTGAAGTAAAGGTATCAAAAGGACTATTAATATAGGCATTAATAATACTAGGTGCAATAGTTATTGAGGCAAACTTGCTAACTCTTGTGCCCATGTTTTAACTTTTCTTTATAAACACAAGAGAGTTTGACTCATCATAAAAGTTAATAAATCATATTAAAACACAATATTCACTAAATAATAAAAAAAAATGTAAAACATAAGTATTTATTTCCTTAATTTGGTTCAAATTGTAAGAGACAAACTTGTCATTTTGCAAAGATTTTCCTAGAATACCATGTCCATATTACCATGGTCATGGTAAATAATTTCTTGGAAAACTTATTAAGGAGGAAAAAAATTGGTATAAAAGTTAGACTTTTCATGTGATATTAAGTTTTTACATTAAGCTTGTTTGCAACATTTAAGCTTGTTTGCAACATTTTGTTTACTTAGTGTTTATTCACTTATAACAAACAGATTTTGAAATTGGGAAAACGTTTTACATAACATTTTGTGTGTTGGAAAAAAACTTACACAATTAATGTTATCAATTATTGGAAAAAAACTTACACAATTAATGTTATCAAATATTAATTGATATATTTGAAATACAAGAAAATAAAATCCAAGCAATGTAAGTTAGGCAATAAAGCAAAAAATCAACAATTAAAATTTAATTGATTGAAACAAAAATTTAAAATTTAAAATAATTGAAACCAAAGATTAAAATTTAACAATTGTAAGAATTTTCAGAATGTGGATATGAGTGTTCAGTACTATTAGAAGTTTCTCTCAAATTGATAGGAAATGTGAAATTGAGAGTCAGAATAATATATATTAAAAAAATATAAAAATTATTTTAGATTATAATGATATTTTAAGTTACAATGTATCTAGATAATGGTACATTTTAAATCTTAGGACAACCTTAATCTAGGACAAGGTTGCTCCTACAACAACAACTACAATATATAAATTACTAATTTAATTTTTACTAATAGTTATATGAATATATTTAACACAATATTGAAATTTTAATAAACATAAATATTTGATTAGAAAACCACAAACTAAATTGAAAATACATATATATAATTTTAACATCTTTTTAAAATTAAATT
>ML793962.1:54908-68945 GCA_009831015.1 Picea engelmannii | reverse complement strand
AAAAGAAAACAGTGTCCACCGTTCAAAAACAGGTTATGCTCACCGTGAATCCACGCTTCCGTTCAAATTCGGAGGAAAACCTTTGAACGCTTCAATGAAAGCCGGAACTCTATTGTCACGCCAGGGTTTTGAGCACCGAAAAGTTGCTCTTTATTCATTAAGCAGAAATAATAAAACTGTTTAAAGAAAAAGGCTCGTTACGAATTCGATCTGCGACCGAATGCTCTACTTGCTCCACGATTTTCCCGATCAAATGTCTGAGTCATTCCCATACAACGTTGTTTCGTTTTTCATTCCTTCCAAACTCGTGCGTAAAATGAAATGTGGTCATAAAATGAAACGCACGGCTACACATGGCCATAAATGGTTGCGTTTCATATTCACATGTCTCCATTTTATAACAAAATCTTAATCTTTGTTAATCACTCAAACGTGGCAATTAGCTAGCCACCATAGTAAATTTTAAATATGATTAAGTAAAAGTAAAAAAATAAACATGTAAACTGATGTCTTTATAATAGTGAGGAAGTTAGTGGTTGAAATCACAACCATTGATTTATTGGGACGACTAAGAATATTCCATCAATATTTAATCTTGTCCATACAAAACTGATTAAGCACTAAAAACCTATTAAATGTGCCCATAGTCAATAGGTATACGCCTTTCGGCGTAAAAATGAACGAAGATTGAAGTATCTTTTTCTTTATATTTGTTTTTTTAATAAAAACATTTCATTTCTTTTAACCAAAAACGTGGATTTTCTATAATTATAGATACTTGGAACCTCGATATCTAGTAGAATAAGTGAAGATTCTCCAATACTTTTTACCGTAAATTGCGGTGAATTCTAATGTGGGTCTCTACACCACTTGGTTTTACCATATGGATTGGTTTGTGATGTGATTTAGATGATGGTTTGCCTTATGATTTGGATGGTTGTTTGGATTTTGTATAATTTTAATTTATTTTTAATTTTCAAATGTATTGTTTTGAAGAATTTCCAAAATGATCTATATATAAAGGACAACCCGAAATAATATGAATATTGAATGATTTATGTAAAATGGTAATGATCCATTGACATGGACACTTAAGACACCTAAGAGCATCAAACAATATATGACTTTATTAAAAAGAATAAAAACCGTTATGGCTCCAATTTTTTAGGTATTACTTGACATGAATGAAGAAAAAGTGTATACATTAGTATAGACAATAATCGAGATAGATGACATTGGTTTACTTCGAAACAATCTACTTATGCTCACTTGAATTGATATATTTATCAATAATAATCAACACAGCTAAAGAAAACAATGCTCCATGACTCGATTTCATTAGTGGCTACAATGATTAGATTCAAAATCTAATTGCTACACTTGGGCCTCATCTCTTGGGTGAAGTGTCACTATGAAGCAATGGAAACTACAATTATTTTATTCCAGATGAATTCATTTCATAGTAGATGGTTGACGACTAAGGTTTGTGCCTTCTTTTCTTTTAATCACTATACAAATGTTATCTATTAGTTTTAACATTATAACATGGCAGAAAACTTTACATTAGAAGAAGAGTCCAAGTAGACTACACCATCATTGTAATCTATCAGTTCGCCAATCCTCGTCCAAACAAAGTCTCCCTGCAAGAGGGTAGAAGTAAACCGAAACCTCCGACAGGGAATTTTTTCAAGGACTCCGCCATGGAGGCGAATCCCTAGCTTGCGGAGGGATATAACAAAATCTTCTGATTGTAGTGAAAAGTGACATAAGGAAGATCAAAAGTTATCAAGTCAGAGTACTTTTGATCAGATGGCTGAGCATGATATACACATGATTTCCTCAACTTGGTTATCATGTTTATATGAATAGCTTTATCTTGAACACATACACCATTAGGCCAGGCCTAGCCTAGCTTGTTGGATATATTCCTAAGACATAGTGACTATGAAAAATTATTCCGACTCTAATTGAATTCCAGCGACTTCTGCAGGAGGGCGTCCATTTCATTGGTATTTGTAAAACCTCAAAGATACTTAACAATCGCTTTCCAATTGAATTTAATGATTAACCATACCACAACAGTGGTTAAAAAGTATCGAGCAGCCAACAACACAACGACCATCGGTCTATTAATGTTGAATCCAACAGTGCAATTTCGCACCAATATGATCAGTATTGGGAGGGTCTTAAACAAGATGGAGTAAAGGAAAAGACGAATGTCAAATTTATGGGTGAAGAATATCTTCCTTCAAATAAATTAGAATACTGACCCATTGTAAAGATACATAATGTGTGTGTGTCTAGCTCTGGCGCTCCTCCCTTCCTCGATGCTCTCTCTGCTTCTGGTGCCTCTGACCTAGCTATGGGTTCTGCATATAGAAGCTACAGCCTAAGTTTTGGGTTCCCTCTAGACATAGGAAAAGGTGAAGTGCACCACACTAATGAAACATGGTCAAGAAGGGAAAACTGAGCAATATAATATTTGTGGAAGGTTAAGTGTTATGCAGTCTAAATCCCTGAGGGAAAGTCGAGTTTACTGAGTCCATGAACTTGAACTGGTTTACCCCGCATCTTATATAGTACCAGTAACATATTAGCCCATTCCCGTGCAAGTAATGGTTCCAGGCGTGCCCCTACTTTTTCTATAGTCATAAGCAGGCTAGAGATCAAAAGTATTGGGTGTACAGGGAAAACAGAGGCAACATAAAAAACAATATGGGGATTGTGTTAGGTCTTTGATCCAATGGGTATTGTAAACAATTCCATTACAGGTAGTTCACAGTTTTGTTTCTTTTCAGGACCAAGAAATAATAAAAATCCTTTTCACAGACCAAGCGGTCATTTTGGTTCAGATAAGAGACTAATGGGTAATCAAGCTTTCTGCTTATATCTATATAATGCTAGATAATGGGCATTTGGCCTACCTTAATGGCATTTTTTTTTCCAAAAACGTGTGATTGATATTTGATTATTTAAGGGAAAAGGAGGGAGCTCGATGGGGTATTGTACAGTACTGTTGCATGGGAAATATGCATCTCAGTGGGAAGCTCTTGCCAACCCATGGTAGTCGCACCCAAAATAATATGTAGAATCTATGTGAATGAGCCCAAACCCAGCTAAAGCGGGGTGGCTATGATATGCATGACAAGCTTGGAATCCAAAGCTGGGTTAGATGGGTCAGAGTAGTATCTATATTTAATGCACTATTATACAAACATGGAAGAAATGAATCGCCTCCAATCCAATAGAAGTCAATAGTAGAGAAGTTTATAATTTCCAGGATTGTACTGTCTTGTTTGTATGAAGCTGAATATAGAAACTGAATATGTTTTTGATTTATTGTATTGTATAAAGTAACTAATATCATGTAGTATAATCACATAATGGCTATCAATGGTCAAAATACAAGAAAAAAATAACAAGAAAGAATCAACGACCGATATCTTATTATACATGCGTTATGACGCCCGGTTGCGTAGTTAAGAAACAGGTTCAATCTCGTCCTTACCTGTGTAATTGGAAAATTAGTGAGCTTGAACCCATCTTTTCACTGCAAGGGGATATATTTTCAAACCCTAACTTATCAAGTCATAGAATCCTAATTATTCTGGTTTCCTTAAATTGTAAATTGCATGACATTGTGTAAACTTTAATTGGAAAATTAGTGAGCTTGAACCCATCTTTTCACTGCAAAGGGATATATTTTCAAACCCTAACTTATCAAGTCATAGAATCCTAATTATTCTGGTTTCCTTAAATTGTAAATTGCATGACATTGTGTAAACTTTGGTTAAAGTCATTGGTTTTCATGCTATACTAATAAAACACTAAAAAACCGATTACTATTAGTCCCTGCAGCCTAAAGGGTAGGGACTAATAAGTGACTATACTCACTTTACAGTAATCTCCAAACTTAGACATAGTCATGAACGTAGAAAGAATGAAAATTTCCATGTTATTTTTATCATTTGCGAGAAAAATTTCTTCCTTTGGACTATGCCTAGACCCTTTTTCATAGATTTCATAACTTGAAGCAAAACCTGTCCGTCGTGGACGAACTCACAAACAATTTTTATCAGTTGTCCATGATCATAGATGATCCAGATGGATGTCGGTGGCCTCCCACCTATTCCAACTGGCTCATTTTGGTAGTTTTCCAGTTTGGAAGTTTTTTCTCTAGTTTTTGGGTCTTTGACTTGTGGGGCCATTTTGAGGCCCTAAACAACATTTTTTAGGGCTCTCCATAGTCAAATTGACCTTTGATAGATAGAAGAAAATGTGCATTCCTCGGATAGACCTTTCCAACAGGAAATCGTGCGCCTAAAACGAAGATCGTATGAAAAAGTTACGACCCTAGGAAGTTGATGTACTAACTTACCCAAACGGGGCCCACATGACTTTTGACACTTCATCTCCTAGGGTTAGGTTTTTTAGAAGTCTAGGGTTTTTGACATTCTTGTTTATTGTAAAAAGGCCTTCAGAGCCTCATTGTAATCATCTTCTTGCGAATGAGCGCAACCGTCACATCGCTTCTCGGAGATAAGCGGCCACCATTCTAGCAAGCTTGTTTCCGCTGCATTTTACAATTTTAGTTTATTTCCTTATTGAATAGAAACTGGTTTTACTATATATCTATTATTATGTGTTAAGCATATTTTGATAATAATATGTATTCATTTCGTTCTACAAATATATTCCGGATAAGTGGTATCATAGCGGTCTTCTCCTTGTTGTTCTTAATGCATGTCCCCAACGAGGTCAGGGTACAAAGAATTGGGTCTAGAGCTTGTTTCTCTTGAGGAAAAAATATCTTGCACACCCAAACAACCTATCATGGAAGAAGAAAATAAAGATGACGTGACAAGATATCCCTTCAAAATGTTGCTTGAGGAAACCTTCACGCAAAAGTGGAATAAGATGATGGATAGTTTTGCGCAAATCCTTCAGCAACTACCAACAGGTGACGCATATTCCTCAAACGGAGGCGCCACCCCCTTCAAGATACAAATCAACTTTTATATTCCTATATTTGAAGGTCAGATAGACACAGATGTGGTAGACAAATGGTTGAATTTGCTAGAAGGGTATTTCTTTGTCTATAACTTCTCAAATAGAGAAAATATTACTTTTGTGCTCCTCAAAGTCATCCCCCATGTCAAAGATTGGTGGGAAACTTTCTGTGAGAAAAAGGAAACAAATGAACCCTCATTATTTACAGTCACAGTAACTTGGGATTCCTTCAAGAATGTTATTAAGGAACAATACTACCATGTTGGAAGTTATGACGACTTGTACACAAAATGGACCACGCTGCAGCAGGAAAGAGACCAAGCGGTGGCCGAGTTCACAAATATCTTCCATACATTGCGCACCAAGCTGGGTATCAAAGATTCTGAGAGACATCTGGTGCTCAAGTATCACAATGGTATGCATAGATACATCCAAGCCGAAATGGAGTTTATGGATATCTCATCCTTGGGCGTAGCCTACCGATATGTCGTCAAAATCGAGCAGAAGCTCAAACAAAAGATGTGGAAATTTGGGCCTGGGAACCCCTCACAGCAAAATCCTGGAAAGAGCGGCCCCAACCCGCAGAACAAAGGACAGAGAAAATACGAACAACCTCAAGACAACTAGTCTAGGATGAAAGCAAAGAAGAAAACCGAAAAGACAAAGAGAGATACCGGGAAGTGGTGCGACTTCCATAAGAGCCCCTAGCATAACACTACTGATTTTCGCTCGAAGCAGTCACTGGTGGCTGAGGTGAAAATATCTGAATCAGATGCAGGTTCTGACTCTAAGTCAAAACCAAAAAGGGGGAGAGGGATCATTGACGTAGAACCCAATGCTATCGTTACTACCACCAAGCTCCGGCACAATGAACCAGACGAGCCAGAGGAAGGAGAATGCCATTTTCATTCACAAATATGGGTGAAGGCTACCTTGTTACACTTCATCGTTGATAGCGGTAGCTAGAAGAACCTCATCTCAGTAGAGGTTGTCAAGCAACTTTCCTTTCCGACAATGTCGCACCTGCAACCCTACACCATCGGATGGCTTCGCCAAGGAAGCAACATCCACATCATCCAACAATGTTGCCTCTCATACGACATCAAGCCCTTCAAAGACGAGGTATTGTGTGATGTTTCCCCTCTCAAAGTTTGTAATGTTATTTTGGGCCAACCATATTTATGGAAATGTTATGTTGTATATGAGTCTAGGCCTCGTAGCGTTATTATTATTTTGAAAAATAAATTGTATAGGATACCCGAGGCAGTCCCACCCAGTGCTATTTCCTTGATCTCTTCCAAGCAATGTAGAAAGGCCATCTCTTAGAAAGGGAAGTTTTTCCTCTTCGTGATTCTCTCTCAGAATGACAGAAAGATCGCAGCCGCATCCGGGGTCTCCACGACCGACCTCTCCATACAGTAGAAGAAAGTGGATAAGGTCATGGAGGAATACTCAAATATATTCTCCTCACCTACCGGGGTACCTCTGCACTATCAGGTCAAGCACCCCATCGATTTTACCCCTGTCACACCGCTACCCAATGGGCTAGTCTACCATTTCTCTCTGTTAGAGAATGAGGAGATCAAGCGGCAGATCTAAGAACTGCTCCATAAGAGGCACATCTATCCCAACTCATCACATTGCGGGAGCCCAATCGTGATGGTACAAAAGAAAGATGGAACCCGATGACTCTACATTGATTACCAGGCCTTGAATAAAATCACAATTAGAAATCGATACTCGATTCCTCGAATCGAAGACCTCCTTGATCATCTCACGGGGGCCAAATACTTCAGTAAGATTGAGATGAAGTCTGGCTACCACTAGGTCCCGATAGAATAGAAAGATGTATGGAAGACCACCTTCAAGTCAAAGGAAGGTCTTTTTGAATGGTTGGTCATGCCCTTTGGTTTGACAAATACTTCAACCACTTTCATGAGGATGATGGAAGATATCCTGTGACCATTTACCAATACTTTTGTAGTGGTGTATCTGGATGAAATCCCCATTTACAACAAGACTTGGGCAGAACACTTGCAGCATATTCAACAGGTTCTGCACACCCTGCGGCAACACCAACTCTACGCCAACTTGGAAAAATTATCCTTAAGCATGGACAGGGTTCATTACCCGGGCTACATTTTTTATCAACATGGTGTACATGTGGATCCAACCAAAATCGAAGTCATCTGTGACTAGCCAGCCCCAACCACACTCACTAAGCTTCGAAGCTTCTTGGGCCTTGCCAATTTCTATCGCAGGTTCATGTTTTCATTCTCCCATATTACATGGGCCCTCAACCAAGTAACCAAGGGTGGTGGTAAGACAAAATTTGTGTGGGGATGGTCCCAACAACAAGCGTTCGATGATTTGAAGCAACGCTTGTGCTCAACTCCAATACTTTCACTATTGGACCTATAACAACCCTTTGAGATCGAGAAAAATGCTTTAGACTATGCTGTGGGCATCATTATCACTCAACACAGCCACCCCATGGCCTATCATAGTGAGACACTATCAGATGTTGTCTATAAGTACCCTACTTATGACAAAGAAATGTACTCCATTGTGCAAGCCTACCGCTAGTGGAGACATTACATTCTTGGGAAGGAGATTGCCATCCACACTGATCATAATCCATTGCAGTTCATGCAGACACAAGTCAAATTGAAGAATGACCACCATCAGAAGTGGTCCACGTACTTGTAGCAATTCCACCTCAACATCAAGTATAAAACGAGAAGCACCAATCGCATCGTTGATTGCCTCATCATACCTCCAGTCGCGACACTCACCATGGTGCTAGACACTTGCAGCCATGAGACCTTTGGATGGCCCCAACTCTATGAGACAGACCTGGACTTCGCCACCACCTACCAAATGTTGGGCGCAAATGCAGTTGTCGCTAACTTCCATATTTAGGATGGGATGTTGTTTCGTCTGGGCCATATCTATGTTCCATCAAGTGAGCGAGCGAAGCTGATCTAGGAATCCGACTATAGTCGGGTGGCAGGAAACTTTGGCGTCGAAAAGACATTGGAAATGTTGCAGAAACATTTCTACTGGCCAAAACTTCGACATGAGGTCAACAGGTATATCAGGTCCTGCACTACCTTCATGATTACCAAACCAACCACTAAGAAATAGGGTATGTACTCCCCTCTTCCTACTCCTGACAGGACATGGGAATCCATCTCAATGGACTACATGTCGGGCCTCCCTTCCACCAAGCGGGGCAATGATTGTGTTTTTTTGGTTGTGGATCGCTTTTCTAAGATGACGATTATGGCCGCCTACAAGAAGAACATCACAGCAGAGGCCTCTACCAAGCTCTTCTTTGAACGAGTCTGGGTACATTTTGGAATCCCACAAACCATTGTCTCAGATCAGGACAATCGATTTTTCAACACATTCTGGTCAAGCCTCTGCTCACTACTGGACACCAAATCCACGACCTTCCACCCACAGATAGATGGCCAAACCAAGGTCGTAAATAAAATAATCATGTATATCCTACACATGTATAATTCCAAGCACCCTCGCACATGGGATGGTAGTCTCCCCTATGTTCAACATAGCTACAACCAAGCCCTGCATAGCTCAACCAGCTACAACCCCTTTCAGGTGGGGTTGGGATTCCAACCATTGGGTCCCATAGATGTTCCACTACCCCTTGCAGTTACCTCGATCGACTAATCTCCTGCTCCAACTAAAGCTGACAAAGCCACCCGGTATATTGAGTGGATCCAGCACATCTGCCAAGAGGTTCAAGATATCCTACAGAAGTCCAATGACAAGTACAAGTAGCGCCATGATCAACACCGGTTGCCACATAAGTTTTAGGTGGGCGAAAAATTTTGGTTGCACTTGCAGAAAGAGTGCCTTACAGGACCCCATTGAAAGCTTCTCCCACTCCATTATGGGTCGTACACCATCACCAAGGTTGTGGGTGATAATGCTTTCGAGCTCAACATTCCTCCTTTCCTTGGCTTGCACCCAGTGTTCAACGTGGATATCCTTCAACCGTATTTCCCACCATTATTGGACACCTTAGAGACAGTAGAACAATTGACACCAATAGAGCTCAACCCCAACTACATACAACAATCATCTAGTGATCAGATTGTGGACAAATGAAAGGTGATTTACCTTTCGTTGGTCTTGGAGTTATGTCTTCTTTCTAACTCTTTCTTTCTTATTTGACCTTCTACCATGGAACTATGTAGTTAGTGGCTTTATGTGACCCACTCATTATACAACGGGTACAATGTAGGTCAAATTTTTTATGGGGATTATGTCAATCCCCCTACCTCCAAGCTTCTTCTTTCTATGTCTTTTCTTATTGCCTCTATGATGTCTAGAAACTAGAGTACTAGAAGACACATAGGAAGACGCGTGTTGATACAAGATAATGCATTGTGTTATGTATTGACGCACATGTATCAACAAGTTATTAATATTTTTCACCGAGAATATAACAAAGTTGCACCAAGAATGATTAAGCTTCAATATGATCCATTATGCTTCAAAAACTTCACTCATTCTAACATGGATCCTTTGTGAGTTCATTTCTTTCCAAACCTCAATTAATTTCAGAACATGAAATCGAGCAAAAAAAAGATGTGTCATTATGTGCTTAGTGGGTATAAGAAGTGTTGGAATACTGAGAGGGGGGGTGAATCAATATTATGCAATATTTTACCACTTTTAATCAGAACACATAATCATTAACTTTATCAGCGGTATATCATCAATATAGCATGAGAAGTATCAATCAATATAGCATAAAAAATAACCACAGATACATAGTACACCAGAATTTACATGGAAACCCAATTGGGAGAAAACCATGGAATGGTTTCTTATATATCAAAGATTACATTCATAGGAATCACCAACTTCAAAATTCTGTAATACCAACTGAAAGGAGGAACCAACCCCTTGATTTACAAGCACCAAGCTGAAGGAAGCACCAACTCCTTGAGTTCTCTGGCACCAACCGAAAGGAGGCTACAACCCCCTGATTTACAGGCACCAACCCAAAGGAAGCACCAACTCCCTGAGTTCTCCAACACCAACCAGAAGGAGGATGTAATCCCCTTTCCTTGCCTCATCCCGCAACCATGAAATATAAGTGTAGACTCACTCTCACTACCATTGATCAACCTGTAACTGTCACTTTTAGATATTATCCTTTGATAACCATCGACCCAATCAGAAATTCAATGCCTTCGAAGTTTGTTACTGATTGCATGAGGGTATTCTTTCCCTCTAAGAAACATGCTATCTAATAATCAGTGCCCAATTCATTATCTCTTGGGGAAACCACTCTGTATATGTGCCCTGCAAAAGATAGAGTGCCAACATGTGAGTCCACTAAATGACCAAAGCATAAAACATTGATGCTAGTTATTCAAAATTTAATAGAAGGTTTCAACGAACCGATAGTACGAGATCTGAGACATGATCATAATAAACTGAAATACTTTATTGGTCCTCCTGCAACTGGGATAATTCCATAGTTATACATTGACCAATGGGGAGTGATACACGATCCCATCTATCAACCCATTATGTCAATTCACAATCATACCTTTCATTAATTCTACATGGACCACGGAAGCAAGAGAGTTTTCTTGTCCATATTTCAACTATTGCATTGTCTGATGTTCTAACTAAATGGAATCCACGAGTTCCCTAGATTTGTTTTCATTCATACCATTGTGATCGATCTACATCGAACACCTCCCAAAAATATCTATGTACATGTCATTTCCTATGTGATTTGTCTTCACGGGTTCCTATTCCATCTCCCATTACTGAAGAAAACCATTCAACAATGGATTTCACATATCGAATGAGGGAAGTAGGTGTGAAATTCATTTATTTCCTGTGTAACACTCTTTTTATGCATGCAACTGCTCCATCATGCTCCCATTTCCCATTCTCGGACTCAAAATTGTTCCAAATGTGTGGTACCTTAAGTTTTTTGTGAAACATACACAACCATTGTAATACACATGCATTTTTGAACTGGCCTATGCAACCACCTGACGAAATCCAATGTTGATTCATCTGTATTCTCTTCTCCTTAAGGTGATTTTAAAACAAATAAAAGCAATGCTGTACATAGGTTAAGTCATGGCATCGATCATCGCTTATGTAGAAGTGAAACTCCTTCAATATAACTATGTTTTCTTTGTTATTATCCGACCCATGCATGTATGTGATATGGACCATTATGTTGACATGATCTGAGTGATAATATTGAAGGGTGTAGTTCTCTGCAAAATCAACCACTGATAACACAGTACCAACGAGAAATGTATCTCTGCATATTATAAAATGTTCATCTTGTCATTGAGCCACATGAACATGTTGAACATAATGTTGTTTATTTTCGACGAAGTCCTTCATGAAGTCACATACTCGAAGTCCTTCATGAAGTCACATACTCGTACTTAGGAAGTCACCAATTATGTCTTTTTTCTTTCATGTCCTCCATCAATATCATATGAGAAATATTTAAATCTTTGCAAGGAAACCTCCTTCCTCCCCAATTCATTCTCATCTATTACATGGATGAACTTTCTCAGTAATGTCATTCCATCGCACCTAGGGCATGTCCCATCTAATCAAGCTTTTTGATAAAATGTACAAGCCTCTAGTATTATACACAGGATGTTGTGAACAAAGTCTCTAGATGACGACGACGACAATATAACTGAGAATTATTGCAAAAGGATGTTATGCAAAACATGAAATGTGTGTGTGTGTGTGTGTGTGTGTGTGATAATAATAACCATACTCACTGTGATATCTACAACAACATGTGTTACAAATTGTGTTTATTCGAACATACCAATGATTGCATTTATGAAATGATCTTTGGCCCAAGAGAAGTGCACTATGTATTGTCCTGAATCTCTCATACAATTGTGTATGTGTAATGTCAAGAAAGTGTTTAATATGGGTTCAAGGTCCCTATGTACCCTTATCGATTTTAGTAAATCTTTTTGTTCAGAAGAAGGGATAGTGTTCTCATGCTAGAAATCATGTACTAGTCCCTTAACTGCTCCAATTAACTTCATGTCAGAATGAGGTAGCCTATTAGTGAAGGCCCACAAATATGTTGTCCCACCTGTGTCGAGGCTATCTTGTCTGTGAGAATACTTTCTAATGGTTTTGACATTGCATTTCATGAGGTGAGGTTTTTTTTAGAAAAAAATGTTTTCTTGTGATCTTGCTAACAATTTATTGTGTCAAGACACATCGGGTTGCATTGCGGTCTTTAGAATGACATTTCTTACCAATTATTTGAAAATAATCTACAAGGTTTCTAACAATATGATGACTCGTTTATAAAATTTTGACTGTTTTAATGCCTAAAATTCTCCTAACAACAGTCAAACTTCTATATTTTAACAAAGACAAAAATAATTGACATTTAGCAGCATTGGATTTTGGTTCAAAATATTCTTTAATGATTTTATAAGAATGATAACAAATAATATAGTTAGGTAACTTACCTACAAGTGATGCTAGACCACTTTCATCGAACTGAATGCATTTAGGATTTCTTCGCCGCACAGTGCTCAAACTAGGTAGGGACGATGGACCCCTTATTCTGGCACTCTTGACCTCCTTGTTGTGGATTTAAAAATGTTGCAGTTCTTTCCCCTTCAATCATTGGCAGATCAAATATGGGAGGAGAGTGACTATTTTCTGGAATGTTTGACTTTCCAACAATAGGTTGCACCAAAGGAACTTCTTCACCACAATGTTGTACACCAGTTGCCTCTATAATTTCATCCATTGTATAATCAGCTCCAAGCAAATCCTCCATCATCTGGTCATCCACAACAATCTGTCTTGATGAGATATTGGATGGATTGGTCTCTACTGAAATCCTTCTCTTTTCTTGTAGTGATGGAGGACAAACAACATCAACATCTATTCCACTAGAAATTCGATTGGCCTCTTCTGAAAACCGACTCTTTGACATATGCAACTTTTCATTTTCTCTTTCTTCTTCTACCTTTTTGATCAATATCTCCTTTCTTGAGGACTTTCTTTCTCGAATTCGTTGGTTCCCCATGTTTAAAGAGAAAAATTGGCTTCCAAACACCCCGAAAAGACAATGGATTTTTCTTGGTATTACACAAGAAGACAACTACCAATTCCAATTCCAATTGGATAAATTTGTCTTGGTATTACAAAACTAACAATTCCGATTGGAAACAAATTTCTTCCAGTTCCAAGAAGACAAAAACAACAATTCCAATTGGACAAATTTGTCTTCCAATTCCAAGAAGACACAAACAACAATTCCAATTCCACTTGGACAAATTTGTCTTCCAATTCTTGCCACAATGGTCTTGCAATATCACAAAAATGTCTATGAATCAAACAACAATACTAAAATAAGAAAAAACTTTATGTGTGTTCTATTTTTGTGTGCAGATGTCAGGAAATCTTTGTCGAGCTTGAGATAGATGAGGTAGTGGAGTGTGCTTGGCACCAAAACATTCCCAGCAGGAACACACGTGTGTTCCTTCTGGGCATAAATGAACAACAACTACAAGGCTAAGAGATTGTGCATGCACTTTATACAATGGATATATCATTTATTATAGACCAAACTTCTTTATGAATAAAGATGTATAGGGGTATGGGGACAACTGGGACCTAAGGGGTTCGGATTGAAAGTGTCATCAAGCATAGAACAATGGTTAGAGGACCAAGATGTGGGTGCAAGGGTGTGAAGCCGTTAACAAGAGGTATATGCATAGTGCACTCAGGGCTTGAGTGTGGAGGGGATTAAGGGTTGAGTATAGGTTATTAGATGAAGCTAGGGGGGGTCTAGGTGATGGTATAAATATAGTTCTAGAACTATGTCATGGTCAAGGTCATGGTCTAGGTATACGTCATGGTCATCATATAGGTCTAGGTATTTCCATGTCTAGGAATTGTTATGTCTAGATCTATCTCTAGGTCTTGACATGTCTAGGTCAATGCCATTTATTT
>ML793962.1:24347-54808 GCA_009831015.1 Picea engelmannii | reverse complement strand
TACTTCGACAGATGGAAGTATGTCAATAGAATGATTCAGTATCTAGATTATTCTTCGTGGTTTTTCGATAATCATCGGTCATACAAATACGTCATTGATGGTCATAAGCAATTGTATCTTAAATGGATCAAGTGGTAGCTCGAATTTGATGGTTGAGAGAGAACATATTCTATGAGATTTCAGAGTGGGTAGAAATGTTGATGAAGACCAGATCGGACAAAGATCAAATTTCAAAAATGTGCTTATTTTGATTTCAGTATTGTTTTCAAATAATGTAAGCATGAGAATGGGGGGTTGTTGGAGATAATGTCTTCATTATTGTGGTGAGTTCTTAGAGATTGGTTGAGATATTCTCTCAACCTCTCCTCTTAATTTAGGAATAAGATAAATATGGAAATATCTATATAATGGAGCTATTGTTGTGTGTAAGTGTGTGCAATACATAATATAATAGTGTCTTGTGTGTGAACAATGTCTCCTGTCCTATTTTCTAAATATATGACTCCTAAGCCTTTTACAAAGAAAAAAGCTTATTTTAAGGCCTAGAGACTTGATTTCTTACCCCATCCATGGCCAATTCCCAAAACCCATCTCTCTTGTGCAAAGCTTGCTAATGGTGCTCATAATCTAGTGAGAGGTTAAATATCTGTTGTACATGCCTGTGTGATGGTCTGAGGCCTTGTCCATGGCCCTTTAGCCTTGTAAGATTCCTTTAGGGCCTTGCTTTTCCCCTAATGATGGTTAAGGCCTCAAGAACCATTTGTTGTGCACTAATCCTTCTAATTGAATCCATATCCCACATGAAGACGAAATATCACATAGAGAGGCATGTGTGGTGGTTCGAGGCCTTGTTCATGGCACTTGAGCTAGAGAAACTTTCTTTAGGGCCTAGGGAATTTATTTTTCTCTCGACCATGGGAAAGGCCTTAAAATCCAATCTTGATGTGCAAAGCATACTAAAGATGTCCATACTTAGTAGGAATGTTATTCAAAAAGTAATTTTCTACAAGGTCAAGATGCCCGAACTTCACAAGTAGTTCAAATAGAATGGTAATTCCCTTGACAAATTGTTGTCATAGACATCGATGATCTTTATGATCCTTAAATTTGATATGTTGAAGGAAAGGCTTCCATTAACAAATTATTGTTATAGACATTGAGGACCTCTATGTTCCTTAAATTTGATATGTTGGAAGTGAGGCTTTCATTGAAGAATTTATTAAACATATTGAGTTGAGGAGATGTGGGACTCATAAATTTGTTCCTTGACTCGAAAATGGGTCTAAAATATTCATGGTGGAGAGATGTAAAGCCACTACTTGATCGCTATGATCACATTGGATACCTACCATGAGCAATGAGCAGTGAGATTGTAATATTTCCAACTTTCTAACAAATAATTAGAAACAACCATGATTGTTTTCATTGAAATCATCACTAGAAACTCTCCAATAAAATGAAAAATTACAAAGCCATAAGTACAAAAACATGACATGCGTAAGGAAAACAGTAATGTGCAAGGCAAGACTTTGTATCCTCATTAACACTCAGTGAATATAATGTGGCAATATTGTTATTGGCATTAAACTAAACCTATGGAATATGAAACCACGCTACAAGAACCGTACACTCATTGTCTATGGCATTGCATAATAGTTACATTATACGGTTTGAATGTAGTTTCCAAACTTGAACATTGAACATGGTCATCATTCATGAACGCGGAGAGGATGAGAGAAATTTCCAAGGTATTTTTATTATTGGATGTACAAAATGTTGGTTTTTATTATTGAAAGTACAAAATGTTAGACTTTCGGATTTTCCTTTTTGATATTTGTTATTCGTATTATTCAAAGTTTAAGTTTTTTTAATATTTTTATGTTTTAAGAAAATATCACTTTTTATAATTTAGGGTATTTAGGGTATGAGGTATTTAGAGTATGTATATATTTTGCAAGTTTTTTTTTAATATTTTTTAAAAAAAAAATTAAAATTTAATTGTTAATATATATATATATATATATATATATATATATATATATATATATTTTCTTTTCTTTTCTTTTAGATTTAAACTTATAACCTTTCACATATTATTATATTAAATATTAGATTACTCACACCACATATATACATATAATATATATGCCACATTTATCAATATATATAAACGAATGTTTCAAATGTCATAAAGAAAATTTAATGCAAAAACGAATGAAAATAAAACAACCTCTGGGATTTTAAGAAAATTCACGCGAAAAGATTAAACACAAATTGATAACAAAAGATCGATCCGTTTTGGATACTGTAAAAAAATATATGTTAGGTTGGGATATAGTTTCCAAACTTGAACATGGTCATGAAGGCGGAAAGAATGATTGAAAATTCGTCCACTTATAATTTACTATGCTTCGAGAAAAGGCGTAATAATGGACTTTGCCATCCTCTTTTTCGTACATGTACATATGAGAGATGGCTTATTAAAATTAAATCAAATTTAATTATATATTATGGTATATTAAAATTAAATCAAATTTAATTATTAATTTTATAATTATAATGTAATTTGATAATTTAAATTTTTTATAAATTTTATAAAAATAATTGTTATTAAATAATTTCAATTTTTATTAATAAAGAATATAATTAAATAAGTATCCATGTAATGTAATTAAATAAGCTTTTATAATTTCTTATCAACATAATTATATATTAATATTAATTCCCAAAGAACTAAAAGTTTCATCTCTTCATTTGCTTATTACAATAATATAAAAAATAAAAGGAAGATGAAGAAACAAGATAATTGCAATGTGATCCATTATGATTAATGGAATTCACATAAGTTTTGTTAAGTTATCACTTCAAATGGATCTATCTGATAAATTTTGCATGATAGAATTTAGTCTAACACAACTTACAACTAGATTGCATTATTCAAATGGACAACTTAAGTTTTATTACATCTATGACATAATACTTTTTATTGCTCCAATACTAAGTAAGAGTCTGTTTATTAGAATGCACGATTTATATTAATTATTTTTTGCAAATTAATTTAATAAAATAAAGATGAGTATGTGCTTAGTCTATTTAAATATAAGTTAAAAAATGGAGTTATTGAAAATGATTTTTGATCAATGATATTTTTGTTAGTTTTATGGTTCAAACCATTTGGTTCATTATGCCAAAGTTAAATTTGAATAAATTGATTTAGCAAAAGCATAGAAATTTGAATTTCTAGGAATGCACAGGTAGTGTAAAACGTGTGCATGCTACTATGACACACACACATTCCTTTTACATTGCACCATTTTAAAACATACATGTACTATACTCCTAAGACTTTTACAAAGATAATATTTAACACTAGAAGCTTCTTTTAAGGCATAGAGACTTGGTTTCCAATCCCGGCCATGGTCAATGTCCCAAATCCATCTCTCTTGTGTAAAACTTGTTAATCGTGCTCATAATCTACTCTAAGGTAGTCAAGGAGCAATATCTCAAATTGTTGGAAGGTAGGTCTCACACTCTCCCCACCCGGATTCAAATTCACAATGAGTCATTTGGCTCATTACGATAAGGCTAGAGGGGTAGACGCCCCTTAGGAGTGGAACCTTGCTTTTGGGTGTGTCTCCGGACATCTTGGCCCTTGCTAAGTCATAAGCTATTGGTATATCTGGCTTGTAGGCTATTGGACATACTCTTTGGTTATAGTGGTATCCAATTGGTTTAATCTCAGGCCTAGTCTTGGTAACTGTAATGACTTATTGATTCCCATCGCTATAAAAAAAAATCCACTATCGAGGCCAAATATCCTATACATTCATGCGTGATAGTTTGAGGTCTTATTCATGGCCCTTTAGCCTTGTAATCTTTCATTTAGAGTCTTTCTTTTCCCTTAATGATGGTCAAAGCCCCAAGACCCATTTGTTGTGCACAAATTCTTCTAATGGCACCCATATCCCACCCAAATGCCAAAGATCCCATAGAGAGGCATGTGTACTAGTTTGAGTCCTCATTCATGGCACTTTAACTCAAGAAAATTCATTTAGGACCTAGGGCCCTTGTGTTTCTCCCGACCATCGAAAAGGCCCTAAGATCCAATCTTGATGTGAAAAAACATACTAGTGGTGCCTATACTTAATAGGAATGTTGCTCAAGACAAATTGTCTATACTTAATAGGAATGTTGCCCCTAAAAAATTGTTGCTATAGACATAAGGACCTCTAAGTTCCTTAATTTGATATGTTGGAGGTAAGGCTTCATTGAATAATTTATTGGACATGTTGAGTTGAGCAGACAAAAGACTCACAATTGTTTGTCTTGACTTGAGAATTAATGTAAAACATTCACAGTGGAGAGATGAAGAACCATTACTTGATTGTTATGGTACCTACCATGAGTAATGAATAATGAGATTGGAGGCTCTCTAACTATTTAAAAAATGATTAAGATCAACCATTATTGCTTTAATTAAAATCTTCAGTGCAAACTTTCCATAAAATGAAAAAAATCATCACTACAAAATTTCCATAAAATGAAAAATTGTGAAAACAAATTGATGGGTATAGAAACAAGGAACTTCTCAAGAAAACAATCATTTGTGAGGTAAGAATCTGAAACCTCATCTTGCTTTGAATGAATATAGGATACACTAAACCTAAGGAATATGGAATGAGTAAAAAATCGTATACTCATCGTCTATGTCATTTCTTTTTCAAGTACAAAAAAGTACTTATATTAGTAAATATAAATGAGTCTTTTACAAAATATCCATCTATTGTTTTCCATAACTACTTCCTCTTACAAATTCATACCCTATAGAGTAGTATGATATCAAGAATATAAATTCATCCTTTTTTTACAAGGTTGTTTACAAAAAAAACATAGTCTTCAATTGTACCAAAAAAATTATACAATTTCTAGTATTTCAAACATCTCTATATGTATTCATGTTCCTTTTGAATAGTAAATCACACCTTCTTCCACTTGTAGTGCTTGCTTTGATAACTGGTCAACTTCCTTGTTGAATTCTCTATAAATATGTTGTGCTTTCAAGAGATGGAACTTTCCACTCAATTGTCGAATTTTTGACATCCAAGGTTGTAGTGTACTCACTTGTAGATTGTTTTTATAGGAAAACTAGTCAATAATTATCTTTGAGTCTCCTACCAATTGTAAACGTTTAATATGTTTAAAATGAACAAAGTACAATATACACCACAGTGCTAAAATTTCACCCCTGGTATTAGTTCCAGGACCACAATTCATTTTAAGATTGTAAAAACAAAAATATGGACACTTTAATATTGCTCCTGCACCACATTTCGAACCCTCACATTGTGAGGTTCCATCAACGAAGCCCACTGCCAAATTCCAATCTAACATTGTGTAATGTGCCCACCTTGGTACATCATGGAATTACACAGTGTTATGATGACCAGGGTAGCTAGTTGGATATTATAGCGAGTACAAGAGATATTGAGGGATATTTTGGGGTCCATCTTGCATCGCTCATCCTATTTCATCATTATGATCCATTCAACACAGATTGGCCTTGGTTCCGTTGCATTCCGATGATTTCCATGATTTTGAGTATTTTGAGCTATAGGTTAATTAAATTCATTGAAGAGGTCATTTTGGGCACAATACTTCGAAGAACCTCTCAGTGTAATAGCTCATTGGAATCGAGAGGAACAACACTACAGGATAGGATGATGAGAAGTGACTTTCAGTGGCCAGGGAAGCCACAAGGAGAGATAAGGCGCTTTTCAGAGGTAAAAAGGTTAATTAATTAATTAATAATTAAAAAAGAAAAGTCACTTTGGAGAGACAAGGTGAGAAGGAAGTATAAATAAGAGGCAAGGGCCTCTTTCTCTCATCCATGTATGATCATCATTTTGATATCTGGCTTCTAGCTAGAGAGCCCATACCTTGGGAGTTTTGAGGGTTTTGACTTAACAAACACTAGAGGGCGATTCGGTGGTGAAAGATTCCACCTAGCTTGTCCCAAGCTTAGTCTCGGGGATGCAATACTCTCCCACACATTTCTAGTTCAGATCTATTCAGTGTAGGAGGGTTCTACACCAACCACAGACACATGAAGAGAAGGAGGGTGCACCATTGTGGGTTTCCAGCAAGGGGGGCGCACCATCCATTGAGGGAAGTTTGTTCCAGGTGATTGGCAGGGATTCTAGAGATTCTAGCACTTGGGTTTTCATTGCGGTGTTGTGGCCATTAGATCTAGTGCATTCTGGTGGAGTTTTATGTGTCATTTGATTTATTGGATGCATGGGACGAATTGGAGGAGAGGAGGACACTTCATAAAGTGATTTCAGCCATTTGGTAGATCAGATCTTCATCATTTCACTTGGTACTTCACCAGGGAGGTAACCAAGCCCCAATCTATCATTCTAGTGGTTTTGTGGAGCATTTTGAGGCCTCTAGGAGACAGATCAAATTATCTAGGATTTCAGGCATCCAGGGGGGCGCACCACTCCTTGGAGGGAGGCTAGATCCATGACTTTGAGAGGGGTCTTGGAGATTTGAGCACCTGGGTTGTCCTTGAATTTACCCGATCTACAATTTGGCATATTTACCAAAGGGTTTGGACATCTTTGGCAGGAGGGCCGAATTGTTGAGGCTATTCAGGGTTCCAGCAAGGCATGGCATCTTCCAGCTTGGGGGTTTGGCACTTCATATGGCCCAAATCTATTCTTTCATTGGTCTTCATTGAGTATTCATCCTTTGGAGGCTTGTAGTATTCTATTGGAGCATTTTGTAGTAGCTTCTATTATGTTTATTGGAGCCATCTGATGAGCATTCCAGATTGGCCTCACTTTTGTATCAAGTTCTTTCTCATTATATTAATAAAGGTCAGATCTTGCTATTCGTTCCATGCTTGGTGTATCTTGTACTTTCATTGATTGTATCTTCAAATCTATGTGTGATTATTAAACATAAACCCTAAGGCCGAAATCAAGAGGTCAACCTACAAGTAAACACATGCAAACAAGTAAATCAACAAAGTGTTTGACGAAATGCCACAACCAGTAAAAGTTTAAAATTCACCCAAACCATGATGTTCTTGGCATATTGACTTGGGAACATTACAGTGGTAACAAAGCTTAGATTCCTGCCATCCAGTGGGAATTAGCGCATACATGAAAAGCCATAGAGGGGTCTTCCACAAGGAGAAATGGATGAGATATACTTTGAGATAATATTATGTGAGATAAAATATTCTTCCCTTAGCAAGGGAACTAGGGCTCAAATAAACTTCCCAAGATATGTAGCTTTAAGTAATCCCAGTTGGAGTGAAGATCAGGTTATACATGGGATCATCTTATTAGAGGAAAAGAGAGCCAAAGAATCTATATGGAGGGAAGAACAGAGAGACCCCACACCCATTAGGAGCACACAACTTTTCTACAGTTGCAAGGTGCCTTGGGAACCAGATCATAGGTGTAGGGGTAAGGGTTAGAAGCACATTATTGAGGTGCACTATGACAGTGATGATGCAGCAATAGATGCTTATTTGGAGAATTCTGATAGTGACTCTTGCACAGAGGCTAGTGATTCTTGGGCACTTAAGGAGGATAGTGACCCTTGCACATTGGAGGGCAGGTTGGATGGACAGGATGATAGCACTGGTGTTTCAACAGACATATCACCTACTATTGATGACCTTACACCTCAACAGAGTGGTGACACTAGTAATGATTCACACATGTTATCATCTAGAGATGATGAACTTCCTTTGTTGACCATGGCACATTTTTCATCTTTCCAGACACCTATGACAACCACATCACATGAGGATAGTAGTAGCATAGAGGATAAGTACGTGAGGGATGCACACCATGGACATGTAGGTCCACAGATCCAGGAGAGGATATATGACGTGCAAAAAGTTGATCCTGCATTCACATATCAACATGAGGAAATTGAGTCACAACTTTTGGAGACTCCATTAGTTGAGAAGATTGTGGATACTGACAGGTTGATGGGGCACTTACTTCCAGGACTAGCTTGCTGTGATGAGGGTGCACTCTTTATTGGTCAGGATGACCATAGCACACGTCTAGACACATCTATATGGGATCCAGGAGCAGATGATAGTAGCAGGGTGAGTGCACAGGAGGATACGACTGCTCATACATGATACAATGTGATTAAGAGGGAGATAGCATCAAGTGATGGGGTGCAGTGGCATACAGGAGGACCCAGTAACACAGTAGATAGTGGGCAGTTCAACACTTTATCTTTTGCAGAGAGTATTTTTGGGGATTCCAGAGTTGAAAATAGCAGGGTTGACACTAACAATGAGGGATATGAGGCAACACCTTAGCATGACTATGATCAGAAGTCACACTACTTGACAGGACAGTTGAGATTCAGTGAGGATATGATCATGGAAGCCACCAGGCGCATTGATGACAAATTATTGTTGGAGAGAATCAATGGCACATGGTAGCTCAAATGAGGGATTTTCCATGGATGAATTTCATACTCTCAGGGAGAGAGTGTCTATGATGAGGACTGACTACCAAGAGTTGTTGACAGACAGGGACTACCTCTTGGGGATTGGCGAGATGTACCACAGGGTCGTGAGGGAGAAGGAGTTGGAGGTGTACAGACTCACTTAGGAGTTGGAGAGCACTCGAGGATTCTTGAGAGGCACACATACATCCCTTCAAGAATCAGAGTCTAGATCAGAGGAGATTATTGAGGAGATTCATCAGAGATCCACTTCATCTATCCTAGTGGATAGTCAGATATGTCCTTCGGTCACATGGCTAGAGGATGTTGGTAGTCTAGAAGAGGAGCACCAGTTGATGGAGGACCCTTCCGTTTGTGTCCCGAGAGTGGTTGACCTTCAGGTAGAGGTTGACCCAATAGTAGTCCCAGGATCTATGATGCAGCAAGAGTATACAAGAGATGACATGAGTATGCATGGGCATACAATGATGAGTGATAGTTCATAGAGACATGCCGAGATATGCAGTCAGATTCAGACAGATGTATTGGATTGTAGGGAGGAGACACACTTAGTGGAGTATGTAGATGTCACTCATTTGCAGCAACACATAGTTACAATAGCTCACCTTCATCGTTTTAGCAGTTGCATGGGAGATGAGAGATGTAGATTGGTTGATTAGCAGTTGCAGGAGTTACTTACAGTTGTACTGGATGATTGGGATTTGGTGATGACTACAAGTGAGTATTTATCATGGATACTGATGGACGAGATTCTGGTCGAATCATTGGGATTGACCAAATCATGTGATATCTTCCAATCCTACAGTTAGCTGCGGATGTTTTTGTTAGGATTTCCTGACACTTTTATCATAGACAACAACATGAGGAGGGATAGGTAGTGGTTGAGGACATGGGGAGTGGTTAGGCTGAGACCACTGACATGAGTATTTTTACGGCATCTAGCCAAATAAAGGTGGATCGTCATAGGAAACCAGTTGAGAATTGGTGCATGATGGTGAGCATCATAGGCCAGGTGAGAGAAGATGAGCACAGAGGACTTCTGACAGTGATTAGTCCCACACAGGAGTAGTTAGAGGAGATTGGAAGTGATAAACTTCCAAGTTTTCCATGGGATCTAGGAGTTCATTTGGATAGCAGGATGTTTCACTATAGGGTGACCCAGGTTGCACTAGAGAGCGTTGGTTTGGAGCGGGCCTGCAGGGACTTGTCCTACGGAGCGAGGCATATTTTCACTCCTGATCATGATGATCGAACATGGAGATGGTTGGGTAGGTACTACTTCCACATAGATGTTTTTACGGATGCAAATTCTCGACAATAAGTCCAATTGCCACGGGTACTTCAATTTGAGGATCCAGGAGTGGAGGATCTAGTATATATACAGGGAAAAATTAGGCAGGGTCAGCGTAGTGCAGTTCCAACATGGTGATCTTCGACAGAGACTAGCATGGGACCCAAGGATTACAGGGTTGAGCATTTCACTAACTGACAGGGGTGAGTGGACCTTTGCAGAGGAAAGTTGTTCTGACTTTCCATTGAGCTTAAGTGTTGAGGAGAACACATCACTTGAGGGTCTCTCACGGAGGTCTTGCAGTGCCTCATTCTGACATTAGCATGTGTAGTTGATGGAGGCTGTGTTGATCTTAGTAGTATCTTGGAGGATGGACTCATTCGGGGATGAGGCCATGTGTCATGTGCAAGAGATTCACGGAGTTGACATATTTCAGGACTATGCTTCACAAGGTATTTCATTTCATTTCCTGATATGGGACCCAGGGGGTGGCGTGTATGATAAGTCATCTATGGATGGGACCTACTGTGTGTCCCACAGGTGGACATGGGACCCTGGTATTATATTTGGATGGGTTCAATTATTGCTTAAGGACAAGCAATATTCTAGCAGGGAGGACTGTAATGTCCCCACCTTGGGACATCAGGGCATTACATAGTGTTATGATGACTAGGGTAGCCAATTGGAGATTATAGAGAGTACAAGAGATATTGAGGGATATTTTGGGGTCTGAATTTCATTGCTCATCCTATTTCATCATTATGACCCATTCCGCATAGATTGGCCTTGGTTCCGTTGCATTCCAACGATTTCCATGATTTTGAGTATTTTGAGCTATAGGTTAATTAAATTCACTAAAGAGGTCATTTTGGGCACAATACTTGGAGGAACCTCTCAGTGTAATAGCTCATTGGAATCAGGAGGAACAACACTACAAGATAGGATGATGAGAAGTGACTTTCAGTGGCCAGGGAAGCCACAAGGAGAGATAAGGCATTTTTCAGAGGTAAAAAGGTTAATTAATTAATTAAAGTGATTTAATTAATTAATTAATAATTAAAAAAGAAAAGTTGCTTTGGAGAGACAAGGTGAGCAGGAAGTATAAATAAGAGGCAAGGGCCTATATTATCTCATTCATGTATGATCATCATTTTGATATCTGGCTTCTAGCTAGAGAGACCATACCCTGGGGGTTTTGAGGGTTTTGACTTAACAAACCCTAGAGGATGATTCGGTGGTGAAATATTCCATCTAGCTTGTCCCAAGATTGGTGTCGGGGATGCAATACTCTCCCACACCATTCTAGTTCAGATCTATTCAATGCAAGAGGGGATCTATTTTTTTTGTAGCCAACTCCAATCGGCCAAAGTATAATAGTTTGGTTTATTGAAGAACCCAAAATACTTAAAACCAACTTCAATTGATTTAACTTCATATGGAAGAATAAATTTTAAAACTATGAGCTCCTCCCCTATCCATCCTTCTTCTAGGAAGAGTGACTTCTGTGAACTGAAGGACTTACCTGTCACATTACAAAAAAAATCAAGTGCCTCCTTTAAAAATTTCCATTCTACGAGAGATCCATTCCCAAACAACAAGACATCATCCAAAAAGATTAAGTGTGTAATTTTGATTCCATTTGCAACTAAAACTCCTTCAATTTTTCCTTATTCAACCAGCTTCAGAATGATTCTACCTAATCCTTCCACAATAAGTAAAAACACTAATGGAGAGAGGGGGGAGCCTTGCCTCAATCCTCTAGTATTTTTGAAAAAGCTGGAAGGGATTCCATTTATTAAGACAAAGAAATTTGCAGAATTTACACACCCCATTATCTAATCACTTGCTTCTAGACTCAAACCAATCTGAAGTAAGACTAACCTTAGAAAACCCCAATCCACCCTATCATATGCTTTCATCATATCAAGTTTTAGGACCAATTATTTTGTGTTTATTATCTTTATATTGTGCAAGGCTTCCAATGGAACTCCTATGGCATCTACAATTTGTCTACCCTCCAAAAAGACAAATTGTTCCTTAGAAATACCTGTTGAAAGAGAGGATTTGATTCCAGAAACAATAATTTTTGTAATAATCTTATAAGTCAAATTACAAAGTGAAATTGGTCTAAATCCTTCAAAAGTATCAGGCTTGTCACTTTTTTGGATAAGTGCTAGAAAGGTAGCATTTAGGGCTCCTGAAACCATACCTTTCAATATAGATTCTTCCACCACAACCAACAGTTCAGGCCCCAAAAGATAAAAAAAATGGCAAAAGAAAATCGATAGTCCAGCCATCCAGCCCATGACTTTTTGAAGCAGCAAAACATTTTAGATTTGACATTACTTAAGAAATTGTAACAAGATCTGCAATTCTATGACCTTCTTCCTCAAAGAAAATCCTAGGATAGGCTCTAATAACTTCCAATTGTTTTGAAATAGAGAGGCTCTCCTAAGCTTTAAAGATGTTCCAGAAGTATCCAATGGATTCCTTTTTTAAATCCTTTTGGCTTGTAATTTTGGAACCATCCACATTTTTAATATCCCATATGGCATTTGTCTGTTTTCTATAGCTTGCATAAGCATGAAAAAACTTTTTATTCCTATCTCCCAATACCAACCAATTGATCCTGCTCTTTTGTCGCCAAGTTTCTTCCTCCTTCTTTAAAAGAAATAGTTTCATTTTTTCATTCTCTAAGACCAATACTTTTTCTTCATCCTTCTCAAAACCCCCGGGAAATTCAAAATAAAGAATATCCAAGTTTGTTTCTAGTTGAGTTAATTCCTTCTTTGCCAATTGTTTTTTATTCCTCTCCCACCCAATGACCAAAGACTTTAGTAATTTTAGTTTTTGTACAAGGGAGTCCATTGGGGTAGTATTCGTTGTATCCAATAGCTCGTTCCATTTCGATCTTACTAAATTCACAAAATTTGTTTCATCCAACCAGACATAATTGAATTTAAAAGGATAGTTGATCTTTTCCTGTTCTTGATCCAATTGCAATACCACGAGCATGTGATCGGAAATCTTAACATTAGCCACCCAAGACCTGTATCTTAGCTCCAACAATTCCAACTCCTCTTTTATTATAAATCAGTCCAATATCTTAACAACATATTCCTTTTCTCCTCTTCCATTCCTCCAAGTTGGAATAAGCTTTATCGGTTCTACATCTACTAGTCCTTGTTCTTGAAGCAGTTGATTAAAATAGGAAGACATAGGATCATTCCTAGGATGAAAGCCCCACACTTCCCTATTAGAAATAGTAAAGTTTAAGTCACCTTCCAGAATTATGTTGTGTTCTTTTAGTAATCTATCCAACTTTACCTTATCCCATAATTCCTGTCTATTTCCATAAGAGGGCCGTAGAAGTTTATCAACTTCAGACTTTTGTTTAGATCCTTTACAAGTTCTTCCAATAATATCCCTGCATAAGTCAGAAGTGCAATACATTCAGCTCTCTATCTATGTCGTCTCATAAACATGTTGTATTTAATATGCACGCGGAGCAATGAAACACAAATATACAAATATAGATTTTGCAATTCTCTTTTTTTATATATTTTATGCTTTAAGAAAAGACCGTTTTTATAAATTGGTGTACATATAGACTTTGCAATTCTCTTTTTAATAGTTTTATGCAAAAGGGGAGTATATCGTCTAACAAAGAGATATTATTCAAAGAGGAGGATGCAACATTGAAACTAACATATTTTTATTTTTCCTAATTGTAAATGCTATTTGATAATAATATGTCATTTGATAATAATATGTCATTAATATTATTAACATCCTTAGAATTGGAAAAGGTCAAATTATTACAATGATTGTATTTATTTCCATAAATAGTAACATTAACATTGTTCAATAGTAACATTGTTTGTGGTAAAATAATTCATCAAATGTTATGGTTTTTGAATTTGAGTATATTCAATTACGATATCAAATTTGGCATTCATTAATTAGGCATAAAATTTGATTTAAAGCATAGTATATATGTTTGAGTGGGGTAACAAACATCTAAATAATTATTTGAGTGTTGTATAGGTACTTTTTAAGAGAAAATTTTTCCCTTAATTAATAATTTGAATTGGAATTTATTAATTTATTTATGACTTTTTTTTGGATGTGTTTTAAGATAAAAGATCATGTTTATGACACTTTTGTTAAAAAGAGGTATGTTTATTTAATAGGCATTATAAGAAATAAACCAAGCAGTGTATCAAGTTTATGATTTTTTCTTTGGATGTGTTATAAGATAAAAGAACAATTCATCTTTGTGGCACCTTTGTTAAGAAGACGTATGTTTATTTAATAGGTATTATAAGAAATAAACCAAGCATTGTACCAAGTCTAAAAGACAATCATTCTCTTCTGCATGTTGATGATTAGTAGCAGAGAAACAAAACCATTCACTGATAATTGCACTTAGAAAAAAGAACAAAATTTTATTTCTTTAGAAGGATTTTTGTTAATGAAAGAGTGAGCTATAAGTCCCTCGTTTATGGATCATATAATATCAAAGTAGTGGAATCTATGACCTTAAAGCAATTATATCACTTTGGTGAGTAGAAGAGTGGGTATTGAGCCATTACTCCAACCTACTTGTAGAAGCTTGAAAGAGGGAAGACAAGGGATGTTTTCACCACCCATAACTACACTAAGAAGGTGACCAAGCAAACATTATGACAAGAACAAACAAAGAACCATTTCAAAGATGGGAGAAGAGGAATCAAATATTGAAAGTCTATCCTCATATGGAGGAACAAGTCTAAAAATTGTTTCGACATTGAGAGGACTCATAGACAAAGAAAAAACAACATTAGAGGATTTTACCAAAGAGAAAAGAGGTGAAAATTTGACCACTACTTGCTTGTGATTGTGAAGACAATTTTGGAAGTGCTGCAAATTATCTGTAGAATTACAAAAGGTGGGTAAGAATAGTGGGGAGTGAGTGGAATCCCTTGCATTGTATTCCTTGTATATTTAAAATTATTGAGAAGCCATAGAGGGTGTCGTAGAAAATAACACATCATGCTACACCTTTGAGTTGAATCTTTTGTGAACCAAAAACTCATGAATGGGGAGGTGTGATCCAAAATGGATCCAAATTAAACCTCTTATCTAAATTTTGTAATTAAATGTTTACAAAAAAATTGAAATCAAAATCAACTTTTAGACAAAAGATCAAAAGGTTTCAAGAAGGTGAAACAAATCACCTTGATGGTTGTCGTTCTAGGGAAACTTGATTAAAGATAATGTTTTCTTAAGGTAAAGGGAAACCAACCAAGGGAGAATTGAAGCATGGGAATAAGAAGGGTGTTAGAATAAGATGAGAGCTCAAAGAGGCATTCCACTTGAATATTGAAGGACAACGAATCCATTGAGCTTGTCCATCCTGAGAAAAATATCGTTCGTGAGCCCAAGATGGCCCATCTCAAGAGGAATAGGGCCAGTGAGGCCATTGGTTTATAAATAAATTGCATCTAAAATTTTGAGATAACTAGAACTAGGAGGAAAAGAGTGGTATATATATAAATTCTAGATACATTGAGATAGTTCAAATTGGGCATCCTAGTGATTTCCATTGGGATGGGGTCATTAAACTTGCTTTGACTAAGATAAATGGTTAAGATATTGAGAGGGGTGGAACCGATTAGTTTGTTGTAAGAAACATCCACTTCCAACAACTTTCCACTTAAGCCTAGTTGTTGAGGCATTCATCCCGTGAAATGATTATGACATCACTTCAAAATCTCTAAATGTAACTAGTCCCCAATGAAAGATAGAATCTCACCATTAATTTTCTTATAAATAGTATCAACTCTTTTAGCTCTGAGAGTTCATGGTATTTCACAAAAAAAAAAATAAGTGTTATTAAATAGATGAATATATTTTAACCCCATAAGATGCCCTTAGAAGGAATAGAGCCAATGAAGCCATTAGCATACAAATAATCCAAAATTTTCAAACGACCAAACTCAAGAGGAATTACGACATAAAGCCTCAAATTTCCAATCTCACAGGTAATCCCACCATTGAATACATTGTAGAATCCCAAATGAAACCTTTTTAGATTACCTAGATTACGAGACTCAACCGGTATTCTTTCCATTTCTACCGAATACAAGTTATTATACATTTTTCAGCTAAAACATTTTCAAGTTACCTCGATTACGAGGCTCAACCAATTCTCTTCAACTCAAACTATTTCTACGCAATAAAATTTATTATACATTTTTCCACTTCCCATATTAGAAAATTTTTGAATTTTAATTGCAATGAAATTTATTTCTAAACTATATATATGAAAATAGGGAAAAGAACAACGCTCATCCGAACTAATAATCCGTCGAAGTCCTTAATCTTCCCTACATTGGATGTTTCGAATGTCATAACGAGAATCAATTGTTAACCTACTATGAAATTGTGTTTAATATTCTTAAGGTTTTATAATTATCATAAAAATAATTAGTATTTTTATGGTTTAAAAAGATAATTGTTTTAAAAATAAAAATCAATTCATATGAGTTTCTCATATCCTATTAACACGTTTTAAATGTTTTAAGTGGTGGTATGATCTAAAATATTTTATGATTTTTTTTTATAAGATTTATATTTCTAATAAGTTAGAAGATTATTTTCTTTTAAAATGTATAGTTTAATGATTAAATCTTATTTTCAAAATATTTGTGATATTATTTATATTTACAATGTTTTACTCCATTAAAATTAGTTTTAATGGTAACCTCTATTAATATAATGGATACTAATAGCCTCTATTAATATAATGATGATACTCATCAAACCTTTACTAATTAATATATAATAAATAAATAAAAAAGCATGTTTAGAATAATTAACCAAAACATAACTCTTCATAATTATTTTCAATCAAAACACAATTTACAGAAAGTTTAATTTATTGAATTCAATATATAATATAACTCATTAAATTGAAAAAATTAGAAACTTAATTAAAGGTAATCACATAAGTATTTGGATAACTAACAAATTGTGATTTTCATTAATAAAGAATATACAAACCATATAAATAATACAAAGTATCTAAGTAATACCAACTTATTTACAATTTCATGAATAATTATGATTTTTATTAATAAAAATTATACAAACTATATAAATAATAAGTATTTAAGTAGTACCGACTTATTTATAATTCCATAAATAAATATCCTAATTATTGTTACATCTTTCCATCTATTCATATTCCATATAATACAATAATATATAAAACCAAGTGAAAAGGAAGACATAGGGTTATTGGAAGATTATCCATCATGAATTGTAGTCGAGCAAATGAATTGTGCTATCACACTACATGTTGTATTGATATAGTGTTTGTGACGATACCGACACACAAAGTTGTAGGACAAAGTGATGCAACCCCCCTCCCCTCCTTGGGGTTTTGCGACCTCCCGGTCTAGGATCTTTCAATCTGTTGAGTCGGATCGACTCTTCGGGTCCTTGCTTGAACCCAAATCAAATTATACAAGCCCCCTTTTCTCGTAAGGCGTATGTCCTATGGAACCTGTGGGCCCTTTCTCGAGAGCTATTGGCACTTTTCAATTCTCGGGCACTAGCTCCTTCTGCTAGACTCCTTCTTACCTGTGACCTCGGGCTATGACCTCATGTAAATACATGATTGCAGAGTGACCAAAAGGTTTGAGACCATAACGCTTTTCTCCCCTCAATTCACCTCCAGCCACCACATATCCCTTTTCCAATATCATGGTTTCAATTGCGGACTGCTCTAAGATTTTTAACATTCGAGCACTTTCTGGCCTCGCAATCAAGCGTGACCGTTGATCTTCAATATTGGGCAATGCCTCTTGATCAATGGTTATAATCTATCCTCTATCTTCCTTGGTCAACTGTCAGTCAGTGACCCTTTTCCTCCTTCCACACGCACTCCCATGATCTCACGATCTATCGACGCTTTCCCTCCTCTTGATCGACGACTACGATTGATTTCTCCCTTCGGGCTTCAAGAGTTTCAACTCTCTCTTCCTATGAAATGGCGATATTCCAAAGTGGAAGATCTGCTGACACCATATCTAGCAAACAGATGGCTCAAGTCTGCCTCCTTTCCTTCCTTCTCTTTGGATCACATGTTCTCAAATCCTTACGATCTATCGACGCATGTCCCTTTCAAATCAACGAACCTGGTCTACTTTGGGACTTCGGCATTTAGAAATATCAACTCTCAACTTCTCCACGCTCGCATTATCCTGGAGTGTTTTACCTGGATTCCACGATCTAACGACGCGTGTCCTCCCATAGATCGATGACTCCCAGCTACTTCGGCTATTTGAACTTCGGAAGTTTCAACACTCCACCTTCTTTTCCTCCTGGAGCTCATGATCCGTCGACGTGTGTCCTTCTAGATCTGACAGTCTAGATTTTCTTCGGCTCTTCGAGCTTTGGGAGTTTCAAAATTCTATGCACTCGTTCCTCCTAGAGTGCTTTCACCTGAAATAAATAATCTCTTGACACATGTCTCCCCCTTGATGTGACATCCTCTATCCACTTTGGCTCTTCAGGCTTTGGGAGTTTCAACTCCTGCACAATCGTTCCTCCCGAAGTGCTTTCACCTAAAGACTCAGATCTACCGATACGTGTCTCCTCACGACCAATGACCTAGATCTACTTCGACCTTCGGTTCTTCGGTGATCTCTCTTTCCCCTCGTCTACGAACCTCCAAAGATGTAGATCTTGCGCCACCTGTCCCTCTTGAATATGAACAGTCCCTAATTAGTTCAGGACTTCGGGACTTTGGAAAGTCTTCTCGTCTGTGCACACTAAGAGTTAAAACCATTACACTTTACATGGATCTGACGGATGTCGATCCCTCGCACTCAGATCCAATGGTTGGGATCTGTTCTCCTCCTAGCATGTTCTTCTTCTTTCCTAGACACTGATCTAGTGGTCTAGACTTCTTCCAACAACAGATCCGATGGCTTTTGTCACTCCTCCTCCTGAGATTTTTATTTCTTCCAACTTGGAAGAGTTTGTAAGTGTTAAAAGGCTTCAACCTTTTTTCCTCTTGCGAGCCTGATTTCCTGGGTCTCGTCTGCACTTTTGAAAGCGCTATTTCTTCTGAGCTTTGGGACTTGGAATAATTTTGTCTCATGCGCACTGCTTGCACTATCTCTTCTGAGTTTTTTGATTTACCCAGTCTCCTAAGGGTATATTGGCCCTCGACCAAGTTTTGGAGAACCTTGGTCATGTTTGAACATTTTTGGGGACTTCGACAGGTTGGTTGAAGACGGAGCGTACGGGCGAAGAGGAGATCGCAGGATCTCGCTCCCTTTTGTAGGATTTTTGGGTTTATGATTTATGTAATGAGTATGGGATGTTAGCCCATGGGTTTACCCATGCTTAGGCCCCTATTGTAATATATAAACAGATAGCTAAGCGATGTAAGAAAGTATCAAGAGACCTAGTAGGCTGATGGCTTAGTGCTAATGTTAGCTATGTGCAAGAAGATGTGTTAAGGCTTGCAGAGATAAGTGCAAGTGTTTTGTAAGTGCTTTGTGCACAAACTGTGTAAAGGCTTGGTTCTTGGACCTAACTCGGGGAAGGAGGATCTGGCGAGGTGCGCACAGATCTCCTGTCCTAGGCAGAGTTGGTTTTGTGGCTCTGTGCATGTAAGAAGTTTGGAAGAAGCTAATAAAAAATGAGAAGAGTTGGTGGACATAGCCCCACGCTGCGGGTGAACACGTATATCCTTTGTTGTGGTTGTTTTGTGCGATATGTTATTGATGTGATTCATGCTTAGTGTTGTAATCTTTATGTATGTTACATGCATCTGATGTAGTAGCTTAGTGCTTAATAATATGAATGAATGGTAGTAATGTTTATGTATGTTAGATGCATCTGATGTAGTAGCTTAGTGCGATGACCTGGCGAATGCGAAGCTCATTCCATCGATCTTTCCTGACTACATCCCGCCTCTGGCTGGTGCGGTTAGTCGTGACAATGTCCCGAGAGATTTCTATTATACACTGATCACTGCGTACCTCTTGAAGGGGATACGCACAGTTGGACCGTAGTTAGGACAGATTTTGACGCTTAAGATCAGTGATTTCAACTTGGGAGACCGCAAGAATTATGGAATGCTCGTACCACATAAGTACTTGAAAAAGATGACTGGGAAGAAGCCAAAGATAGTTCCCTGGTCGTGGACCATGGACATCGCGATATCAACAATCCTTAATGTGATAAAGATACCACACTTTGACAGACATCAAGAGGTTAATGCGTGTGTTAAACTCCTCCTGCCATGCTTCCATGGCAGGTACCTGTGGTTGGATAGGCGCATCACTGTAGATCATGTGTTGATCCACTGGATCAATGGATTGAGCATGCAGGGACTGGACACTCAGGATTTTTTCCCAGTGAAGGCTACAGATTGCACCCTGGCACAGTGAATAAAAGACACCTATGGCGATGTGGAGAAAGGGAAGCGGGGCTATAAGGTATCCTCCATCCAAAATGGCATAGTGTGCCTAGATTGTCAGTTGATAGCTGGAAATATCGTCAGGAAGAATAGACCAATGCACATCACGGGGTTCTTCGTTGACCTCGTAGGAAAGTGCGTTGAAGGGTTACAGATGAACTGGGCGAGCTACCTCGCCAACCAGTTGGAGTAGGATTGTCGAGAAGCATAGGACCAGAGCTACAAGTTTCACTTCAGTTGGTTGTCGTCTGAACCACTAGCCGTGAGGTTCACTACCCTGTGGTATTCGAGTGACATGGCGAAGAAATCGTAGTCCAATGCGGTATTCCACTCCTATTACTTGCAGCTGAAGAGGGCCATTGAATCCTTCCCTCACATGACACTGAATACACTCCATAGGTTTAGGCCAATAGCGAAGTTTTGCACAGACAGACACTTCATTTACATCACTATGTACAGGGACAAACATAAGGAAGAGCTCCAATCCTATTACAAACTCACTGAGGAAGATATGGAGGAAATAACCAAGGAATGGCCTGAAGAATTCCTTGTACCAATCGAACAGACAGAACTCTCCAACCCTAACCTCATTGGAAGTCCTGTAGTCACCCGAGAAGAGTATGATGGGCCCACCAGTAAGAAGAAAAAGAAGGAAGAGGTGCAGGAACTAAACAACACATTAGAGGAAACTGCACATGATTCACCTGGAGGAGGAGGAGGTGATGAAGTAAACCAAGAGGAGGAAGAGGAATAAGACAAACACAAACAGGGAAAAGTGATACCACCTAAATATCCCCTTACAAAGGCTGAGGCGTTAAAGAAAAGAAAGGTTTCTCCAAAGAAACCCTCAGCACGAAAGAATTCACGAGCCAATAAGCCTCAATTACAGACTCTACTTATAGTGGATGATATTGACCTCATCATCGCAACTGTATCAGATACCTCGGAGGACATGTTGTAGCGAAACGAAGCCAAACAGGAGACAATGTATGACAAGATTGAGGCGGAGCTCAAAGGGGTACAACAGGCTCTCTATTCGAGTCGCGTAGTGTCTACTGCACCATTGTCATCAGGGGGTATAGAAGAAGGAGATGAGCCTACCCAACTATGTAGATTAGAAGATGCGACAGAGGCTCGCCTTCGTCGAGTACAGGAGGAAAAAGAATAGGCTACAAAGGCCTTGAAGAAATAAAATGAGGAATCCCTAGAGTAACGTCGGGTTGCGCAACAAGAGAAAGACTACCTCCAAGCGAATCTTGAAGAGGACAGAGAGTAGATCCATAGAAATAAAGATCAGCTGCTTGCGAAGAAGATTGGAGTTAGAGAAGCACTCACTTGAGCACTTCTCTTAGTGTCGGGATTGGCACCGATGAAAGAAGAGACAACTGAGATCCAAGTGGGGAAGCTCAATGAAGTCATTCAGTAGCTCCAAGAAAGAGTAGTAGAACGAGAATTGCAAGCAGTGTCGAGCACTCTGTAGGAAGTGTGAGATCAGAGGGAAGAAACTGTGAGGAGCACAGTCAAAAGAATCAAGGCATTGGCCTTAGAATGTAAGAAATTGAGTGCCCGAACTGCACAGACCTATGAGTTCCTTACAGAGGACCCATAACTAATAACATTAGAAGCACAGTTCCAGGAGGCAAAGCAACAAGCATTGACAGTGCAAGCGCAGCTGAAACTACTTTCAGAGCTAGAGAATATGAAAAGGTCACAGGAACAGCGTGCAGTTCAACAACAGGTCCATGCCATCCATATTAGAGTCATGGAAGTCACCCAGAGACTCCAGTCGGTACAGGACGAAGCCTGCACACTTTTTGAGGAGATCGAGTGACGAGGTGCACAACTGGAAAAAGTGGTCACCATTGTGGAACAATTCTTGGAAGGACCTGTCACCGAGAAATTCATTCAGGAGTTCACCGAGCAGGAGGCTCTGGAGAAACAGCAAGTCAAGGCAGCTTGAGCCAAGCTCGAGGCCTTCGAAGCAGACTTGCCTAGATCAAAGTGACTCGGGATGAGTCATAGGTGAGTGTTGGGGTCTTGTTGGCCCTCGACCAAGTTTTGGAGAACCTTGGTCGTGTTTGACCATTTTTGGGGACTTCGATAGGCTGGTCGAAGACAGAGGGCCCAGGCGAAGCTGAGATCGCAGGATCTCACCCCCTTTTGAGGGATTTTTGGGTTTAGGGTTTATGTAATGGGTATGGGATGTCGACCCATGGTTTTACCCATGATTAGGCCCCGTTTGTAATATATAAATAGATAGCTAGGCGATGTAAAAAAATCAAAAGACCTAGTAGGTCGATGGCTTAGTGTTAATATTAGTTATGTGCAAGAAGATGTGTTAAATCTTATAGAGATAAGTGCAAGTGTTTTGTAAGTTCTTTGTGCACAGACTGTGTAAAGGCTTGGTTCTTGGACCTAACTCGGGGAGGGAGGATCTGGCGAGGTGCGTGCAGATCTCCTGTACTAGGCGGAGTTGGTTTTGTGGCTGTGTGCATGTAAGAAGGTTGGAAGAAGCTAATAAAAGAAGAGAAGAGTTGGTGGACGTAGCCCCACACTGGGGGTGAACCACGTATATCTCGTGTTGTGGTTTCTTTGTGTGATATGTTATTGATATGATTCATGCTTAGTGATGTAATATTTATGTATGTTAGATGCATCTGTTGTAGTAGCTTAGTGCTTAATAATATGAATGAATGCTAGATATGCTTTAATGTTATGTGCCAAATGGTTAGATATGGTTAGATCTGGATTAATACTGTGTTGTTATGTAATTAAGGTTTTTACCTGCGATGTGAATAAAGGTCAAAGACTAATGAATGTTAATTGGTAAGTGCTCTATTAAGTGTTGTAATCACAGATCTGTGTCCCAACTATGTTGTATACACTTGAGTCCTACAACTCTCCCTGCCTCTACCTCAAGAGAGACTTCATCTGCTTCACAGGTGTTGCCGGAAGGGTCAATAGTTATGGTTTTATTGGTGCACTTTTGAAGCATTGAACCCTAGGTTTTCCCCTGTGACAACATGGTCTCGGCCCTTGTGCTCCCTTCAAAGGGTTCTTGTTCCCTCCTAGCAACCTCTCGCTCAAAGCACACCTTGCTGAGCATTTTCTACAAAGTATTCAATAACTCTATGAGTATCTTCCTCTAATACTCCTCTCTTCGAAATCGGTAGAGAGTTATCCTTGAGCACACTTGCACCTGCTCGATGCCCACTTGGCAGAGATCTTTCTTACAGAGTGTTATGTAAGTTTGTCTCTCTGTGCCTTCTCTACATAGTTCCTCCTCCAAGGTATTCAATAACCTTGAGGTTCCTCTTGAGTTTTGTGATTTCTCTGGCATGCTATCATGGCACATTCTTCCTTGACTCAAAAGAGTTCATATGCGCACTCCTTGCGCTATCTACATAACCTCCAATGTTATGTTGTGCACTCCTTTCACAACCTAAAGAACCTAGAACAATATTTCAAACTCAACAAAGATAGAGAAATATATCTTCCTGCTGCAGATGAAATCTACCATACATCTACAACATACATAAACACATAAACACATAAACAATCATATGAAAGAAAAATTGTTCTCTCTTTCATTAATATGGAAATCTGATTACAATATCTGTAGGATGGACTCCAACAGAGTCTCAACTCTCTCAAGCTCTCTCAAAGAACTATTCCTATCTCCTATTTCTGAGCTTCCTATCTTCTCAGGATCTTCTCTCAGAATCTTCTCCTAACTCTCGTCTCTCATAATCCTCTTCTTCCAAGAAGGCTCCTTGAGATTATCCTCTCTACCTCTTTAGTGCCATCACTCTCTTAGTTAAGATACCTTATCCATACGAATTCTTACAATGAATGAAGATCCAGACCTAACTAAGATCTAGACCTGCTTACAATCAACCATTAAGGATACCCTATCCACTACCTATACAAAGGCATGGATTGGGTTTACTCAACCTTACAAAACAAATCCGTACAAGATCATATTTCAAATTTAAAAATGGGAGGGTTGGTGCCTCTACCTTTCTCCAATGTGCACCTATGTGTTGGATTGTTGATGCATATGCTGATGTGGAAAGATGCTCCTACATCATACTCCACTGTGGCAAAAAATTCATGAGCTCCTGCTCATGAGCTCTCCAGCTTTGTTGAAATCCTTCTGGATCCCAAACTTCTCCTTGGAGTTGTCATCCTGCTCCTCTGTTATGCTGTTGTTTCTTCTTCTTCCCTATTGTTATGGTAGGCTCTCCTCTGTTCATCTTCCTCCTGCTGACAACTTCTTGTGATGAACTCAACATCAACCTTCTTATCTCCTCTATCACCCTGTCCAGCTCCTCCAATGGCTGGTTCTCCTTATGCAGTATTCTCTGCTGCACTTTCTTCTAGTAATCAAAGGGTAGATCATCCTAGTCCCCCATGCTGTTTTCTTCTTCTGTGGCATTATCTTGCCACTCTAGTGCAGACTCCAGTTCTACAGTCTCATCACCTAGCTACTGCTCAGCCTTATCCTATGACATATTAGCTTCTATCAACTCCTCTTATGTTGGTTCAAATCCAACTTCCTCCAGCTACTCCTCAAGATGGTATGGTCCTATACCTATTTCCAACCTGATCTATTGGATGTGTTGGCTTTGCACTATCACCCTTCTCTCTAGGGATTATAGTTCTTCATATAGATCAACAAAGTCTATGATGTCTGCTTCCTCTTCTGTTGTAGGCTCCAGTGCTGCAGTCATCTCCTGTTCAGCTTCCTCGCTGAAAATTTTGAGCAATTCTGTTGAATTATCTTCTCCTTATGCTAGGGAAAACATCAGTGTATGCTCCTCCTCCTCCTCCTCTTTGACAATCTCCACTGGTTTTCCTTCTATTGCTGCACCTGCAACATTTATGTTAGCCTCTGCTTGGCTGCTTGGCAGGAATAATTTGATTCCTCCAATGATCAGAACACTCCTCTGATATTCCACTTTGATGTGGAAGTATTTAAATTATCATCATCTTCATTCACATGGTCTGCAAACCCACATGAATATTCATCTATCAGCACTCCTTGCTGATTTGAACTCATTTCTAAGCTCCTGAGACTTCTGGGCAATCTCATTCTAATTCCCTTGCCTACCTGGAAATCTAGGATTTCTTCCCTTATCCCCTGGTAGTCTATGAGATTTTTAGTTGATCTCATCTCATTTCCCACCCGACAATACAAATTTCCACTTCTGTCCTTCTGAAAGCCTATGATATCCTCACTTGATCTCATATCATTTCCCACTCGACAATTGGAAAATTCATCTCTGCCCTCCTAGCAGTTTATGAGACCTTTAACTGATCTCCCCTCCTCATCACTGAGGGTTTTTCCAACTTTTGGCTTACAAATGCAAACCAATTGCTCCTCTGTGTCATTGAGGTTTTCAACATGCCTCAGACACCTTTTCAACATGCCTCAGTTTCCTTCTAGCCAACAACTTTTGAACATGGCATTTTACCTTCATGTTCAAGGGCCATTCATATACCCAGTACATCTTTGTCTCCTTCTGCATATTCAATGTCATCTTCTCCATCCTTGCTCTTATTTCTATGATCTCCAGATCCATCTCTAGCTTGATTTTCTACTGGTGTCCTTTCTTTTCGACCACGTTCATGGCCTTCAATAGCCATTTTCAGCTTTTACCTGCCCTACTGGAAAGTCTGTGGATTACTCTACATCCAAGAGCATGTCCAACTTCTCCCATAGCTCACCTGGCTGTTTTCTTGTTGTTGCGGACTTGCAACAATTATTCACACAGATCATCAATACTCTATCTCTTTCTTTAGTTGTTGTCTACAAGCAAACTTTAACTTCTGATACCAGTTGATGTTATCAGATTATATCCTTTCACACCTCGTCTTTTCCTATTGTTTGCAAGAAAATTTATGACTTTCTCTTTTGTCTCCTTTGTCTCCTTTTTCTGTTTTCTGGAAACAAAAAATTTGGCTCTGATACCACCTGATGCAACCCCCCTCCCCTCCTGGGGGTTCTTCAATGTCCTCTCGTAGATCGACAACTCTCAACTACTTTGGCTATTTAGACTTTGAGAGTTTCAACACTCCACCTTCTCTTCCTCCTAGAGATCACAATCCATCGACGCATGCCCTTCTAGATTTGACGGTCCATATTTTTTTCATCTCTTCAGGCTTTGGGAGTTTCAAACTCCTATGCACTCGTTCCTCCTGGAGTGATTTCACCTGAAATACATGATCTCTTCACACGTGTCTCCCCCTTGATTTGATGGCCTCTATCTGCTTCAGCTCTTCAGGCTTTGGGAGTTTCAACACCTATGCACTCGTTCCTCCCAGAGTGATTTCACCCAAAGACACATATCTACCGACATGTTTCTCCTCACGACCAACGGCCTGGATGTACTTCAGTTCTTCGACGATCTCGCTTTCCCCTGGTCTACGAACCTCCAAAGTTGTAGATCTTGTGCCACATGTCCCTCTTGACGATAAATGATCCCTAATCACTTTGGGACTTTGGCAGGTCTTCTCGTCTATGCAAACTAAGAGTTAAAGCCCGTGCACTTTACCTGGATTTGACAGATGTTGATCCCTCACACTCATATCCAATGGTTGGGATATGTTATGCTCCTAGCACATTCCTCTTCTTTTCTAAACAATGATCTAGTGGTCCAAAATTATTCCAACAATAGATCCGATGGCTACTGTCACACCTCCTCCTGATCTTTTGATTTATTCTGACTTGGAAGAGTTTGTAAGTGTTCAAAGGCTTCATCCTTTGCTCCTCTTGTGAGACCAATTTTCTGGGTGTCATATGCACTTCTAAAAGCGTTATTTCTTTTGAGCTTTGGGACATGGAATACATTTGTCTCATGCACACTCCTTGCACTATCTCTTCTGAGATTTTTAATTTACTCAGTCTCTTAAGGTTCTCGGCCCTTCTGCTCCCTTCAAAGGGTTCTTGTGCCCTCCTGGAAACCTCTTTCTCAAAGAACACCTTGCTAATTATTTTCTACAGAGTATTCAGTAAATATGTGAGTATCTTCCTCTGATACTCCTCTCTTCGAACTCGACAAAGAGTTCTCGTTGTGCACACTTGCACCTGCTCGATGTCCACTTGGTAGAGCTCTTTTCTACAGAGTCTTATGTAACTCTGTCTCTATGTGCCTTCTTTGCACAGTTCCTCCTCCAAGGTATTCAGTAACCTTGAGTTTCATATTGAGTTTTTTTATTGCTCTAGCGTGCCCTCCTGGAACGTTCTTCCTTGACTCAAAAGAGTTCAGATGCAGACTCCTTGTGCTAGCTACATAAACTCCAATGTTCTGTTGTGCACTCCTTGCACAACCTAAATAACCCAGAACAATATTTCAAATTCAACAAAGATAGAGAAATCTATATTCCTACTACAGATGAAATCTATCATACATCTACATCATACATAAACACACAAACACACAAACACATAAACAATCATATGTAGGAAAAATTGTTGTCTCTTTCATTAATATGAAAATATAATTACAATATGTGCAGGCTGGACTCTAACAGAGTCTCAACTCTCTCAAGATCTCTCAAAGAACTATTCCTATCTCCTATTTCTGAGCTTCTAAGCTTCTCAGGCTCTTCTCTCAGAATATCCTCCTAACTCTCGTCTCTCAGAATCCTCTTCTTCCAATAATGCTCCTCGAGCTTATCCTATCTACCGCCTTAGTGCCATCACTGTCTCAGTTAAGACACCTTATCCCTTCAACTTATTACAATGAATGAAGATCCAGACCTGACTAATATCTAGACCTGCTTACAGTCAACCATTAAGGAGACCCTATACACTACGTATACAAATGCATGGCTTGGCTTTACTCATCCTTAAAACACAAATACGTATAGGATCATGTTTCAAATTTTAAAATGGGAGGGTCGGTGCCTCTCCCTTTCTCCAATGTGCACCTATGTGTTGGCTTGTTGACGCATCTGTTGATGTGGAAGGATTCTCCTGCATCACAAAGAATTGGTGTGACCAAAATTTATGTAGTACAAAATTACAATGTTAAATGGTTTAAGTTGAACTTTTGTGTATTGACATATAATATATTTATAGTATCTTTTTAATAATTTAATTGTTATCTTTTTTTATTCAATTAAAAATAGGTAAATGATAATTAATAAATTAATAAATATATAACTAAAACAAGTATTGTATGGTAACTTAGTTTGTGTGAGGAAAATTGAGGAATTATATTGCATCGTAAGTTTTATTACATTAAAAATAAATATTAATATTATAAAAAATAAAATTTATATATGTTGTTATCAAATATATATTGTTATCAAAGATTCTATAACCAAGTCTACAAAAATTTTAAATAATGTATGATCATTTATTTTATATATAAAATCACATATATTTTGTAATCTAAATATTTTTTATTTATTTAATTTTCATGTAGTCAAAACTCTGGAGTTAATTTTTTTTTAACACAAACTGAAAGATTTTATATTAATAAAAAATGTAAGACCCAAGATACAAAAAAAAATATAACAATTATCTTCTTTAAATACTTCATCCAAAACAATCCTTCTAATAGCCTAGCTTTTTTTATATCTACTTGACCTTTATCATACTTGAGTACTTTCCAAAATTTTGTTGTATATCAATATAAAAGAGACCTAAAATGCAGATGATTCTGTAGTACATTAACTACTCGACTTGATTGTTTGGATTAGGCTCATCCTCTTCCATTTCTTCTTCCTGCGCCAATTGATTTAAGTCAATTATAGAGTGCGCTGCTATTGGAGATGAATGAATCATTGCTGGAGGGAGATTCCATTAGAATTGGAGGAGGCAACTCTCTCTGAGTCTGTAACTATTCCACATGGCACCTGGCTTCGTATGGTATCCACTTCATTGTCTGTAACTGTTCCACCTGGCTTCGTATGGCATCCACTTCATCATGTTGTTGTCTCATGGCTTCTCTCTATTGAATCATAATGTTTAGATTTTGATTGTTCCACCTGACTTCGTTTCGTATGGCATCCACTTCATCATGTTGTTCTATCATGGCTTCTCCTGTTGAATCAGGATGTTTAGATTTTGATTGACTCTGGCTGAGAGGGAACGATAATCCATATGGAATTGGTGCACTTTCTATTCCAAAACATCGAAGGCAGATACCAAGTTCCGTTTGAATAGCATACTCATGTCCTTCCTCATTACCACCGAGTAAATTAGGGTTTCAGTTTTTCAATGACTTCATTTTGGAGCCACCTAATAGGATCCGACTATGAGCATTCTGTTGTAATATTATTGTTAAATGTTAAATTATGCTTGGGTTTAGGTTATATCAGGATTAGGGTTCCATTGTAATATTATTGTTAAATGTTAAATTATGCTCGGGTTTAGGTAATATTAGGATTAGGGTTCCGTTGTAATATTATTGTTAAATGTTAAATTATGCTCTAGATTTAGGTTATATCATGATTAGGGTTTATGCTAGGATTAGGATTATATTACAATGACGGTATGTAAATTAAATAAGCCTATCACCAATCATCAAATGTAAATTAAATAAGCCTATCACAATTCATCAACCAGACAATTGTTTATGTGCATTCATCAACCACACAATTATGGTTGTGCTAGTACTAAGTCGGTTGAGTGCTTATTAAACATAACAAGACGATGAGTAGAAGTCCAAGTGTCTGGATTTTGACGGTGGTTCCATTGTCGTTGAATCTTTATTCTGTTTTGTTGCACTCACAACAAGTGTTGCATGGCAGCGTAGTCCCTGCTAGGTTGGAATGGGAATAAATGCACTGCTACAGTGGGACCGAGCACAGACACGTGGGAATCATATTGAATTACATGTGGTATCCATGCATAGGATGACTTGTGGTAGCATGTCACAGGCCAGACACAAGACATTTGGCTTGTAAATGACCCCCAATGTTAATATGCGAATGAGACAGTTTTTTCTTGGGGTGTGTATAGTTCAAACATGGGACTTAGAAAATTTTTGTCTCAATGAGTTGCAATAAAGGTAACATTCAAATATAATAAACACAATTTCCTGACATCCAACATAGTTGAAGAAAAAAAAAATAGCATTTCCAAATTAGTTTTCTTTGAAATTTATCAAAAATTAATAATGCCTTGCACAAGAATCACACACATTAAACATTCAAATATAATAAACA
>ML793962.1:9735-23728 GCA_009831015.1 Picea engelmannii | reverse complement strand
GGCTATGTCTATTTGGGTCAAGTTTCTGAATAATTCTTCTTTCTCTGATATGGCTTGTTCACATGATTCAACAATGAGCTGCAGGTTCTTAACTTGCTTTTTCCAGCATGGTTTTAATTGTTTGATCTGCTTTGGGGAGGGGAGATCCTCTTCTCTTATTTTCAGATCCAAGCTATTGATGGCATGTTTAGAAAAAGGGGTCACCATCTATTCATAGAAATGTTCTTCATTTTTTAAATTTGTCTACAAATGTCCGTGCAAATCATTTTCCCTCTTTCTAAAGGAAGTTATATTGTGTGATGTTTCCCAGGATTCAGTAATTAGCTGCATTCTTTTCTTAATGTTCTTCTCTACAACAACTCTACACGATGTGAGGAGGCTGGAGGATCATTTTAACTTGGTTACAGGGGTAGTAGGAATGGTTTTTGCTAAAGGACTGGAAAACTCTAGGGTAGCAATAAAATCCTCCTCCAATTCCTTGACTCGACTATTCAGTCTGGCATTCTCCGCTTCAATTCCTCCAATGGAATCATCAAGAGCATCACCGGTTACGAGGTGAAATCGGGATATTTGGGACGAGCGCATTTTCCTAAAGTTAATCTCTATACAATATTTGTCTTTCTTGTTTGTTACATCTCTCTTTTCAATGATTACACTTTTAGATTGGAATTCAAAAACAATGCTCTGGAATACGAAGGATTTATATTCATAAAAAATGGCAGCCTCAAATATTTCCATTGTGGAAATATGGTGCATCGCATCTACGGACTGGTGACCTTTGTGCATGTGCTCAATTTCAGTTTCAATCTACATGTTATCACTTTCAATTTTGGGTTCTTCCGCCTGCCCTACAATGTTTTTTATCTTCTTCGACAGGGGAAGCTTGTGAGAACTATCAATTTTTGCATGAGGAGGGTTCTTATCTCCTCCTTCGTTTGAATATTTCTGGGTTGCTTTCTTATTGGGGTGGACCATTGAAGTGATGCTCTGTGATGTCGTGCTCTTGGGAGTGCTGGCCGGGGACTGGGCACTCTTGTCACTGGATAATTTTCCCTTGTGTGTGTACAATTCAGTCACACTTTGCAATGTCTCTACGTCACAATCATCAGAAGCAAGAGTGTTTTCGTCACTGTCTCTGTCTTCCATCAAGCGTCTATGGATAAAAGAGTTGCTAAAGCCAACTAATAGTAAATTTTCTCGAAAAATCCCATTAGGGTCGAACCCTTTTAGCCTTTCAACATACGTTAGGTTCAATTTCTTGAAATGGCCTGCGAATTCGTCAATCTTGTTGACGTTTCTACACACAAAGTCCCCACCTTTCCAAGGAAGAGGAAGGAACTGTTTTTTTCTCTTGTCATGGAAAAAATGCAACCAGTGGTTGTATTGTCTTGCTATTTCTGTAACAAACATATTTTCTGTGATGTGGCATGGAAGGAAAGTAGGATTTTCATTGGAGCCGAAGACCATTAGTACACTGTAATTTTCCATTTGTTCAAGTATCCCCTTCTTGTCCAAAAAATTGGTTTCCTGGCCAGACATCTGGGGAAAATCCTTTCCTAACAATAAATATTTGAAAAATGAGACAAAGTCATTAAAAACCTCATAAAAACAATGGGAGGCCTTGTGTCTCCATAAGGACTAGTACCAAAATGTTACTGGGTCGAATTAATAGTTTATTTTCTTGGACAAAGATAGTTTTGGAAACGGACAACAATGCACTATTGTGAAAAATCAAGTAGTATGACATATAAAATTAATTTGATTCTTTCAATCGTGACAATTGGGAATATATTTCAATGGAAATTAGATTCCCCCAATCGAAAATAAATTGTTCCTTGACTGTGAAGTACAAAATATAAATAACTATATGGGAAATTCTTTTCGTGGATTTCTATCCCGTTATTCTTGTAAACATCCAAGAAATTTCCCGAAATGGATTTCTAAAGGAACTGACCTGCAACTTTGTGATATCTTCAGGAACTATTATCAGACCTTCAAGGAACTCGGGTAAGAGGTCCAACCCATTATCATGTTTTTATAGGAACTGCTTGCAGTCTTGTCCTATGAAGGTCAATGTTGGCTTTGACAATCTTAACATCTTGCGAAAGACCTCATGAGGTGACAAAGAAATAGGAGAATGGTTGCATAGTGGAATAATTCTTTTGCTTGAAATATATTTTTTGGCGCACCAAGAAACCACCTCCTTATAGTCAAAAACCTCAGGGACGAAGCCTACACGAGCGATTCCAAAGGCCCAAATCACTTCTTTCTGGGTGGAATGGGATGAATAATAAGAGTATGCCTTGGACCACTGGAAGTTCTAGTCCTTACGCCCGAAGATATTCATTGTATCTCCAAAGAACTGTTGTCAAGATGCTTCCATAAGTTTACAAGAACGTTTTTTTTCTCCAAATGATGTCTGAAATGAAGAGTTGGAAGGGATAATACAACCCTACAAAAATAGTGTTTCAAATGCATGTGAATGGGAGATCTCCTCGAGACCTTCGCTCATTAATGACAATTTCGACGGTTGTTGCATGATGCGATGTTAGCATTAAAGACTAGTAATTGCATACAAAGAAGTGCGGACATGGAAGATACAACAATGAGCAATTAAGGATTGGATATTTCCTGAATGGGCAAACATGATGACCACTGTTTGAGATGAACAATCAGAAGGGATAATATAACTCTCCACAGATCTTGGTTTAATGTGTATTAATGGGAGATCTCCTCGAGCGTTTCGCTCATTAATGACAATGTTGACGGTTCCTGCTTCCTGCATGGTGAGTTGTTAGCATGAAAGGTTACTAATTGCATATTAAGAGAGAAGTATGAAGGTCACAGGGATGGGAAAGAGTAATTAAGGAGTGTCTAATTATCGAAAGCAGTCGGGCAGGCTTCAAAATAGGGTTCCAAGGTACAACCGTTGGAGATGAGGGCTCGAGGGTCAAATTGTATGTCTCAATTTGTTTTTAGTGCAAAACACATAACACGGAAGAGGGCATGATGGGACAGACAGAGGGAAATTTGTATATCTCGGAAGTCCGGGTAATGTTTGCAGGACACAAAACAATGGAAGTGCAAACGTGAGCCCTCCTATCCGGGAACCTGCAATCGAAAAATTGGTTCAAGTATGGAATAGAGAAACAGCTGGGTGGATTTGTTTTCGCTAATATATTGAAACTTGTAATATATATCCCATTGCGTGGAAAGATCTTTTCTGCATGTCTCTGGGTAGAAAAGAGAAATTAAGAGAAGATAAATTAATTTAAATTTGAGGAGTCGAGCTTCTTTTAAATTTCACTGTATCTTTGACGCTTTTGATTTTTAATGGCAGTCTATACGGTTGTTGCATGATGGACTATTAGCATTAAACTTTGGTCAGGCATAGTAAATCGTGACTAAGAATTGGAGATTTCATGAACCCGCCAACTCGAGGAACCGCGAAAGAGATTCCATGAAATGGGCAAGTATGGAAAGCAGTTGGACGGGCTTTAGAATTAGGGTGACAATGGTTCCCCAGGAGACGTGACTTCCCGAGGGTCAAATTGTATGTCTCGTGACTTGAGTGAAAAATGTGTACCAGGAAAGAGGGGATGATATGGGAGTCCGACGGTTAATTTGTATATGGCAGAGGTGTGGGTTTTGCTCATTAATGACATGTTTAACGTTCATGCATGAAAAATCTTGCCAATTGCATATTTAGAGAAAAGTAGGAAGGTGGCGGGGAAAGGGAACAACAATTAAGGAATGGGTAATTATCGAAAGCGGTTGGTGACACTTTGAAATAGGGATAGAAGATACAACCAAAAGAGGTGAGGGCCTGAGGGTCAAATTTTATCTCTCGGGAGTGTTGACCACAGAACGTGTAACACGAAAGAGGGCATGATAGTGCATTCTTGTAGACAAATTGTATATCATGGAACTCCAGGTACCGTTTGCTAGTCGCGGAACATTGGAAACCATATCCTGAGCCCACCAGTGCGAGAACCCACAATTGAAAAAGTGTCTAAGTATGGAATAGGGAAACGGTAGGCCAAACTCGATACACAGTAAATGTGCAAAGTCATGGAGATACAACCAAATTGGGGATAAGTATTGAAAGGAACAATGGACAGTCGGGCTCGTGATGGGGCATTCCAACAGACAAATTTTATATCGCAGAACTCCGGGAACTGTTTGCAAGTCATGAAATATTTGAGACACAATTTTGTGGCCGTCAGTCCAGGAACCCGCAATCAAAAAAGTGTCCAAGTATGGAATAGGGAAACGTTGGCCCAGACTTGTTTTTGCTAATATATTGAAATTTGTAATAGCTTTCCCATTACCTAGCAAGATATTCTCTACATGTTTCTGGACAAGTTCTATAGGGATGGTTAGTCCTTGAGGATTTTTCTTATTAATGATGATCTTTTCGGTTGTTGCATGATGGTGTATTAGCATTAAACCTTTGGTGTTTCATATTTGGAAATAAGTACAAGGATGGACGAAATAGAAAACAATGACTAGGAATTGGAGATTTTGTGAACTCGCCAATGCGAGGATCCAAAATATGGTGACAAGGTCTCCCTAGAATACTTGAGGCCCCGACGGTCAAATTGTAGTGCTCGAAAAATTTGAATGCATAATGTGTAACACGGAAGAGGGGATGATGTCAGAGTCTGTCATTCAATTTGTATATGGCGGAGATCTCTGTCCCAATTGTTTCATACCAGTGTGTTTAGCTGTCACTAGTAAGACCATAATCAATGTATTTTGGGAAGGGAGCGAAGTTAGTGGGGATGGAAGGCAAGGACAGATACTTTGAAACATTTGTGAACCCTGGTAGAGTGAAGGTTGCAAGTTCGAGGAGTCTGCGGTGGAATTATAGATCAAAAAAGTTTTGAGTGCAATATGCATATCATGAAACAAGAAGCAACAGAGTTCAAAAGGGCCAACTCGACAACTACGGCCATCAAATTGGCTAAGTATGGAAAGGAATAATGGTCGGTCATATTTTTCATGTGATGATATAGATGGAGATGAATATATGTCATCCCGTCAACCCTAGAACCCGTGATCATAGAAAGGAAACTAAGTATATAACCAAAAAGCGATAATAAATGGGGAGAAGAAAAGGAAAAAAGGGCTAAGTATCTCACAAAAAACATCTACTATTTGTCTAATAATGCCAATCTTTTTGAACCCTTGGTTAGTCCTCAATAGTAAAAGCATAAGTTGCAGATCACATAAGTTCTTTGGGTGGAATATGTATATGACGGAACATGAGAAATAAGTGTTGGATACTGCAAACCCAGGACCCAGTGGTCAGATAATTGTCTAAGTATTGAAAGGGACTGCGGTCGGTTGGGCTCATGGTGTGAGGATATAGATAAAGATAAGCATCTGCCAATCCATGAATCCAGGAGGATGTGACCATAGAGATGCGACTAAATATAGAACCACAAAGGGATAATAGAGGGAGAGAAAATAGAGAAAATTTAAAGAGAAAGTATTTATATTTATTCCACTGGTATTCATATTTTTTATTTTTTTTTTATGTCTAGAGGAATCAACAACTAGTTGGGAACGTGCTCACGTTACACATGGCCGTGTTATCCAACTGCTACCACTATAACCTCCAGGTGTGCCCACGAGACCCCATACGCGGCACACATTGTAAGTCGGGGGGAGTTGAACTCGAAACCTCATAGAACATCATTTTCACGGCACTTGCCAATTGAGCTGCCCCCCCAGGGGCTCCAATGGTATTCATATTAATATATATTAATAGATTATTTATGGTCCAATTACAAATCATCTTCCAATTTACAGGATGTTGTTTGGTTCACAAATTTCGTTGAAACCCATAAGCAACAGAAATACATATGACGCAACATTTTTTATATTTACGGATATTATCAAATAGAAGAAGATGCAATATATGCAAAATATTGAATAGGAACATGACGTCAACACTTGATTTGCCTTGTTGTAATAGAGTCATTAATTCATTATATTTACGGGACCCCGAAGAATCAAAGCAGGACGGGTCCTCCCATTTATTTCTTTAAGTATAGGGAAAGCGTCACATAAGTATGGCCTGTGACAAATTATTGTTGCATGTAACGTGTAAGGAGTGAATAGAGTGGCCTTTATTTAAATCGAAGTGCTAGGCAACATAAAGAAAATCTTTTCATCCATGTTTAGTGACACACATAATAAAAGTACCAAATAAAATAAAAAACAACACTAGATATTGGAAAACACCATACAAAAAACTCAAATATTCTATATTCAAATAAATTGGGTTACAAAATACAACTGAGATTATTTTCCATAATGACTGCGATTGGGCCCGTCACTGACAAAAAAAAAACAAATATGTACAATAATGAATCTTGTTGACAATCTTTTATAGATTTCAACTTGACCATCAAATGCTTGATTCGTAAAAAACAACGAGTTGAATATCAATTTCGGGTCTTGGACTTCATTGGTGCTGCCAACTAGATCTATCCCAACTTTTTGAATAGCTCGTCTCTTCTAGACATGGCCTGCCTGCATTGGCTGGTTATTCAACATTCCATACTTTGTTAAGTGTTAATTTCCCTCTGTCATCGAAAACTTGGGGTTTAAGGTGCCTTCCTTGTAATGTTCCTGATCATTGACATCTAAGACAACTTACAGATGTGATTCAGGCCCAATTCAAAGACAATGGAATGGTTTTATGTGATGTTAGCTTTGGGGTAAACAAATCCTGTTAGCCAACAAAAGATGAGACAAAAAAGAAATCAAGTATGTTGTGACTGATATTCTCCCTGTATTCGATCATCTATTTTGTTGAAAATCCTACCTAAATATTTGGATGTTGAACTTCTTTGTTTTATTACTATAAATTGGAAGGGATGTCCAAGCCAGCTGAAAAATGTTCCTCTGTTGAAGTACATAGCTTCTTCCAGCAGCACAGATCTGGGAAGTTGATCAAATGTTGTAGATCACATCAGAATATATCTTTCGTTGCAGGGGTGGCAGGCATGGTGGGCCACAAAATGGTCTGAAAGTTCGGAAGTGACACCAAATATTACTCCATGCTTGGATACACTCAGAAGGAAATTATAAAATTGGAGACCCGCGAACGTGAGAAAATGTATGTGAATTTGAATCAACATTACAAAATTACAGAACGTTTTATGCCAAAGTTGTAACAGACTTGACAGACAACTAGTTTCTATGTCAAAGAGTGTTGAGAAACCTCTGGATGCAGTAAAAAACTCGACATACAATCAACTTTCGATCTCTACTAATACTAATGTCAAGTGCAAGAAGTCATGGTCGCAGGCTCCAGGTACTTTTACCTTTAGGCATCCACACTGGTGGTGACCCTAGGCTCCAGATAGCTTCGGCTTTGGACATTGACATTGGTAGTGGCAATGGGAACAATGTTATTGACTGCACTGCGACAATGCCATGAACAAGCAGGGTTTTCATTGTTAAAGAACTTAGACTGCAAGAGTGTCAGACCTACAAAGAACATCGACTTTTATTGTTTCTTTGTCATGACAACTACAATGTTTCTTTGAGTCCATAAATCTTTGGACATTGGCTGTCCTGTGCGATAATGACCTTGACATTAAGCGCATGCCAGACATCTATTATCTGACATTGTAGTGTTAATGCAATTGCCATAGTGGATGACATCTCAATTGCATTGGCACAAGAAATATTAATTATGTGATTAATTAACATCCTTGAAGTACGTGAATACCAAACAACGCCTAAAACTTTTCGAACAACTGTGTGTTCAAAAAATACATTGTTCTATATTTTAAAAAATAAGAAATTATAGGTGGAAACAACTCTGGAATAGACCACTACATTAAGGCCCCTTATAAAGAATGAAATAAAATGATTACATGAAGGTGGTAGTAAAAGGTGATTTTCAGAAACCAAATCATTACCTGAATAGGCGAAACTTCTTGCAGAAAGTGGTAGTATAAAGTAATCCTCAGAAAGTGTTGCAAAGTTCATAATCCATAATTCCTTCCCATTAAATTTTTCCAGTTACATGTCGATCGATGCATTAGAAAGTTTTGAGAGTGTCGTTCCCTGGTTATATACCCACCTTCAAGTAGGAGGAGAATATTTGTGCAAACAGGGGCAAGCTCAATGACCTAGATGCATCCATATGCATAGGAATAGTAAAACAAATTGTGCAGTGGCGATAGAAAGTTGATTGTATGTGGAGTATGTTAATACATATAGAGGATAGTGAACAAACTTTGACAAAGAGTATGACCTTCTTTCAAGTCTGTTACCACACCCAGAAGTAGCTCAACAAACTTTTAAATAGAAAATTTTGTAATTTTATGATGTCGATTCAACCACCCATACGGTTTCTCATACTCGCGATGTTCCAAATTTATAATTTCCTTCTGAATATATTCGTGAATGGAGTAATATTTCACGCCATTTCCGAATATTACAGACCATTTTTCAAGCCACAGTATGTGCGACTCCTCTGACAAATGATAAATTCTTGTGTGGTCTGCAGAATTTGATACACTTGCCAAATATGTGTTGTTGGAAGAAACTATATACTTCAACGAAGGAGCATTTTGCAGGTGACCTGAAAGTCTCTTCCAACTCCCAGTAATAAAACAAAGAAGATCAACACTCAAATCTTCAGGCAGTCCTTTCAACCATCCAAAGCATTAAATATAGGGACAACACCAATCACAAGACACTTGATTTTTGTTTTTTGTTGTCTAAGTTTCTATTGGTTAACAGATTTTTTTTTCGCTCAAAACTAGCGGCACATAACACCATTCCCTTATCTTTCAATTGGGCCTTAATGGAATCTCTAAGTTGTCTCACATGTCCATGACCAGGAACATTACAACGAAGGCACCTTAAAGCCCAACTCTCCGATGATAAAGAGAATGGGAATAAGTATTTAAAATCAAGGTTGGAGGATGATAGTACAATCTTCCATAGATTTTGGCTTAATTCATTTTAATGGAAGATGCCCTCGATATTTATGCTTATTAATTCCAATCTTTTCGAATATGTGTGTTGAATAGTCACCAATAGCACGAGTTAACATTCCCATATGCAAGGAGATTCTCAAATAAGACAACCTGCAACATATGCATAGTATTAAAGAGGGGCATGATGTCAAGACCTCTGTGGATGAAACATTTGTGGATGTCAGTGTGGTGGTACAATATTTCACTATTACTATGATGATGCCTTTAAAAAACTAAAATAGCCAACACTTTTTGCAAATTCAAAATGGACGCAATTGTTTTTTATCAAATCCCATAATATTCGCCTGTTTATGCATTTTAATGGGAGATGTCCTCGAGCTTTCCGCTTATTAAATCCAATATTTTCAAACCTTTATGGTTGGTTGTCACTACTAAAATCATAATTAATGTGCATTGGGAGGGGCGAAAGGTATCAGGGATGGAGGGGAACAAAAAATGCTTTTAACTTTTCTAAATCCGGGAGTGGGTGAACCCGCAAAACTTTGAAAAATCGACTAAGTATGGAAAGGTAGGTCAGACAGATGGATTCATCATAGGTAGAGGCAGGCTTGCGAGTTTGAGGAGTCCAGGTTCGAATTGCAGAGAACGAAAGTTTTGGGTGCAAGATGTATAGCCCGAACGGGGGTGGCTAGAGTTCGATAGCACCTATCCGCGAACCTGCATTCAAAAAATTGGCTAAGTATGAAAAGAAATGGCATTCGGTCAGACTCGTGATGTGAATATATAGATGGATATGACGATTTGTCATTTTGCCACACCGGGAACCCACGAGCACATAAACATGACAAAAGTATAGAACCAGAAATGCATAGTAGAGGGTAAGAAAAAAAGGGAAAAACGAGCAAGTTTAGAAGAAATTGGCTAAGTATACAAACGAACGATGATCGGTTGGAATCGTGATGTAAATATATATATGGAAATGACGATTTGTCAATTGGCCAGCTTGAGAACCCGTGACCACAGAAATGTGACAATATAGAACTAGAAACAAATAATAGAGGGGAAGAAAAAAAGGGAAAAACGGGAAAGTTTACAAGAGGAAAAAGATAGGGAGAGAAGAATTTTATCGCTCACACAACAACACTTAGTCTCATAACTATGAAATCATAGAAAGGCATTAACTATGGGAAAAACATCGTCATCTATGAAATATAGTTGGAGCCCGACAAACTCTGGTTCAATCCATAAGAGATGGTGTTTACATCCACTGCAAAATTTTGCATATCATTTTATCTTAATAGTATTTTCTGGGGAGCCAACTGTAAAACCATGTAACAACATATCTAACTGAAAAAGGCCCAACTGCAGTCGCAGGACCTCAAACCTGCAAAATTGAATCAAACAACACTAAAAAGCATCCAACGAACCAAGAAGCAAGCACCACCCAGCCTTGGCCATCCCGGGAACCTGTGACCACAAAAACATGACAAAGTATAGAACCAGAAACACATAATAGAGGGGAAGAACAAAAGGGAAAAATAGGCAAGTTTACAAGAGGAAAAAGAAAGGGAGAGAAGAACTTTATCGCTCACACAACAACACTTAGTCTTATAACTATGAAACCATAGAAAGATATTAACTATCGGAAAAACATCATCAACTATGAAATATAGTTGGAGCCCGAAAAACTCTTTTTCAAGCCATAAGACATGTTGTTTACATCCACTATAAAAGACGTTGTAATTTTAGGCATATGTTGATTATTAATTTTAAAAAATATAAAATTAATATTAAAAATTTCCAAAAAACACACGGCACAAGGAACATCTTAAAGAAGAAATAAACCACTTAACTAAGGTCTTCAAGAAAATTGGATATAGAGATAGAGACATCAAAAAGGCAATAGATAAGAAGGAAAGAAGGACTCGTACATAGAATGATCAAACCTCCAACATTAAAGCCTTTCTTCCTTACATTCAGGGTGTCATAGACAAGATTGCCAAGGTATTAAAAAGAAAAGAAACTATGACCGCCTTCAAACCCATAATTACTATCAGACAAAGAATGAAGTCTGTAAAGGGCCCTATAGACCACCGACAAGGGAAAGGCATATACAAGGTCTCTTGTTCATGTGGGAAATGTTACATTGGTGAAACTGGACGATCGTTCCAGGTAAGGATTAAGGAACACGAAGAGGACATTAGAAATGAACGCACTCGCACTTCTACCTTAGCATAACACTCCCTCAAAACCAAACATCATGTTTGCCTTGAGGATACCAAGATACTAGCAAAAGAGGATCACTAATACAAAATACGCTTAAGAGAAGCTTTAGAAATAATCAAGCACCCCAACAACATGAACATAGATGGTGGCCTAGAGGTAAGTAGCTTTTTGCACCCATTAATCAACCAACTAAGGGACCATCATGGACCAAATCAGGTATGACACTGACTTTTCCCTTTCCTGTCTTGTTTCGGTTTAATTTGAATAAATTCATAGGTTTAGAGGTCTAACTAAAATACTCTTATTACTACCATAAAAATTCTAATTTAAAAACTTGTCACTATATATTTTATTAATTAAGTCCTATATACCCTAATCCTAATCTTAAAAACCCCAAATATACTTTTATTAAATAATCAGTTTGTAGTTTATATACTATTATCAACACTTATAAATCTAAACCCTAAATCATAATTAATCCCAATCTTATAAACCCTAAACCCTCATTTGATATTAATACCTAATCATATTAAAATATACCCTAATCATAAATAACCCCTACAACTTATATTAAACACTATTAATTTGAATAATTAGTTATGATTAAAACCTAATTGCTTAAAACCCTAAATGAATACATAATTAAAAGCCTCATAAAACCTAGATTTATATACATATATACACACTATTATCAATATTTACACTTAGTTATGATATCCACACTTAGGTAATAATTATTAATTATTGACTTATTAATTTATTTGATTTTCAATATTAATATACATATTTAATCATATGATATTAATATCCTAATCACATTAAAAATGTACCCTAATCACAAATAACCCCTACTACATATATTAACACTATTAACTCTAATAATTAGTTACGATTAAAACTTAATCACAAATAACCCCTACTACATATATTAACACTATTAACTCTAATAATTAGTTACGATTAAAACTTAATTTCTTAAAACCCTAAATGAATAAATAATTAAAAGCCTCCTAAACCCTAGCTTTATATACATATACACACTATTATCAATATTTACACCTAGTTATGATATCCATCTTAGGTAATAATTATTAATTATTGACTTATTAATTTACTTGATTTCACTTTTGCTTTCAATACTTATAAATGCATCCTAATCATAAATAATACTCACATTTAATCATTCTAATAAATAGTTATGACTAAACCCTAAAAGAGTAAATAATTAACCTCTCAATCACTTTAAAAAAAACCCTAGATTTATATCCATATTTCTATCATCCATACTTAGGTAATAATTATTAAGTTTCATTAATTTATTAATTTAATTGATTTTACTTTTGTTGTCTTTTTTGTTTAACTTCAAAATCATCACCACAAAAACTTGAAAACAATAATACATATTATTATTGACCCTTTAAAAAATAATCTTCAATATATTGGTTTAAAAAATCATAATTTATATAGAAAAACAACTCAAAATATCAATTTCATGTAATCTCTTTATTCCACCTAAAAATCCATAAAATACAACTGACCTTATATATGTCTTTTACTCTATTAGTACCCATAAAAATAAAATAAAGTAAAAGATTACCAAATTTTACATTTAACATTTGTTAAAGTAAGGATAAAGTTACCCTCCCTCCCTTCCATTGTAGCTACATCTCATTATTTTCAATAATACAAATATTTATTCTAACACTTAACCACTTAACATTAACCACTTAACAAAGTAAGGATATAGTTACCCTTCAAACTACATCTCATTACTTTTAATAATACAAATATTTATTCAAATACTTAGATCTTTACATTACAACACCAAAGTTTTTACAATGAAGAATAGAAGATTTACTGAGGGTATACCCAGACTTCCCATTGTTTGATACATCAGATTATTCTGAATAATACAAATATTTATGCAATCATTTACTAACGGATTGAGCAAAAAGCTTTCACATAAAAGAATATAAATATTGCTTTTACTAAGAAGAATATGCGGCAACAAATTTTTGGGATGGATCTTAAATACAAATATGTAGCAAACTCATCATTAACATTTTTCACATCAATAAATAACTCGGCATACATCACAAAAATAATACTAATTCAGCACGAGCAAAGACATAAAAGATATACCAACCATTTTGGGCTTTTTTTTTGAAAAAGCAGTGGGCTTGCTATTAGGAAACTTTTCATTAGGATTCTTCTTAGAAATTTGAAAATTAGTGTGAGGTACCAGACTTTGGAAAACATGTTAGCAGATGGATTACCTATGGCATGGTGGGTCTGCGGACACTTTGTTTTTTTATACAAAGCAAGGCCACGAAGAATACATGCATGGCTTCCTCCATAGGAACATTGCTTAGCCTCGGATCTATAATCTCCCAAATTCCTTCTTTCGCGGATTTTGTTATCTTCTTTACCCACCCTGCAAGGTTCATGCCCTTTTCAAATTCACAATCTCCCACTGACTTTTTGCCCATAACAAGTTCAAGAATAACCACTCCGAAGCTGTATACATCGCTTTTCTCGTCCACTTTCAAAGTGTACACGTACTTTGTTTCAATAATTAATATTAAGTTTGAATGTCAAAGGAAATGGCAATGGTAAAATTGATAATTAATAAACAAAAACTATTGTTTTCATCTTTTCATTTTACTTGTTTTGACTGGATTAAATTCAATAACAATATCAAACAGATGCACGCCTTCCCAGTAGATGTATACTTTCACTCTACGTCTAGATTACACAAAACCAAAAACTAAAAATCGAACGCTAGTTTACCTGGT
>ML793961.1:509498-523872 GCA_009831015.1 Picea engelmannii | reverse complement strand
CAAAAATTTTAAAATGATGTCCAAGTATTAGTTTATTTTATTTTAATATAATGTTGTAGGCAAAAAAATTAAAATGATGTACAAGTATTATAATTTATTTTAATATAATGTAGTTGAATTTTAAAATTTCTAAATTAAGTGAAATAAAACTCAACTTATTTTTTTAATTTAACAAATATAAACAATAGTTTATTTTATTTTAATATAATGCTATAGGCAAAAATTTTAAAATGATGTTCAAGTATTAGTTTATTTTATTTTAATATAATGTTGTAGGCAAAAATTTTAAAATGATGTACAAGTATTATAGTTTATTTTAATATAATGTAGTTGAACTTTAAAATTTCTAAATTAAGTGAAGTAAAACTCAACTTATTTTTTTAATTTAACAAATATAAACAATTATCTTGTTCAAATTTTTTATAAATCTAATAATAACTTATCCTTCAATTTTTATAAATTTGATAATAAATTTTTAAATAAAAATTAATTCATTTTTATAAATYTAATAATAACTTATCCTTCAATTTTTATAAATTCAATAACAAATTTTTAAATAAAAATTAATATTCATACACTACTAAAATAAAAATTAATATTCATACACTACTAAAACCAAAAAAAATATTTTTAGTTTTATGTAAACTAAAACCAAAAAAAATATTTTTAATTTTATGTAAACTAAAACCAAAAAAAATATTTATAGTTTTATGTAAACTAAAAACAAAAAAAATATTTATAGTTTTATGTAATATTTAATATTTAATATTAAAAAATATTTAATATTTTATCTCATTCTTAATGCTTATTTTAAAAATAAAAAACATAATTTTTAAAATTCCATATAACATAATTTAAAAATTATTCAAGCTAACATATGGCGTATTCAAAAAATTATATAAATAAAACTTATTAAAAAAATTAAAAAAAACTTACATGGAGGGTATGAATATTAATTTTTATTTAAAAATTAGCAGTCGGGTATGAATATTAATATTAATCAAACTAAATTATGTTAGCAGTCGGGTATGAATATTAATATTAATATTCATACCCGACTGCTAACATAATTTAGTTTGATTATATGGCGTATATAACATAATTTAAAAATTAAAACTAACTAAATACTAAATAGTAAAGTCTAAAGTTTAAACTATAGTCGAAAATTAAAATAAATAAATAAAACTTACCCGACGGTTGTGCTGCCGCGACCCGACTCCTCCCTGCTGCCACGACCCCGACCCCGACCCCGACCCCGAATGGTCCGTGAACTCCACTGCTCCCTGCTGCCACGACCGTGACCGCGACCCCAACCCCGGCCCCGATTGCTCCCGCTTACCCGACAACGTCCACTATGCCGACTATGGTGGGTGAGTGCGACCGAGTGCTCTGCAGCGCTGGTGAGTGCGGTGAGTGCGGTCGAGTGCTCTGCAGCGCTGGTGAGTGCGCCCGACCGACGACAACTCTGAAACCTTAGAGTAGAAACTCAAGTGCGACAGCCGTGACCACTGAAACCTTAAAGTATAAACTCAAGTGCGACAGCCGTGACCAATGAGTGCGACTGTGTTGATAAGGAAGTGGGACAGAGTTATTTTATAACTCAACTACACGCCAAAAACCTAACCAGATACTAAAAACCTAAAAACACGTAAAACGATGTAAGTTTGCTTGGAACCGCGCGATTGTGGGGTCGTCTGTCTCGGGATCCGTCTCCAATCCATGAGATACGTTTACAAATTTCAGGATCCGTTTCACCTTTGACAGATTCGTATCCTCCACCTGCAGAACCGTCGATGTGGCGGATCCTGGCCGTTTCTGGGCGGATCCGGATCCGGATCCACGGATCCAGCGTTGAGACCAGACGGATCCGGTAACATAGCTTTCAATGGTCGGAGAAGCCATAAGGATGGATAACTCACTTTTTAGAGGTAAAATGGTTAATTAATTAATAAAGTGATTTAATTAAAGAATAATAAAATAAAGAAAAAGTCACTTGGAGAGAAAAGGTGAACAGGGGGGTAAAAGAAAGATAGGGGCCTCTATTCTCTCATTATGTTGTTTATCATTTTGATGTCTAGCTTCTTGCTAGAGAACCCATGCACTTGGGGGTTTTGAGGGTTTTGACTGAACAAACCCTAGAGATCAGCTCGGTGTTGAAAGATCCCACCTTTCCTGATCCAAGCTTCGTCACGGAGGTGAAAGATTCCTCCCTCACCATTCTACATCAATTCTATCTCAGTCATAAGTGGGTTCTACATCTTCAGAGAGAGGTGGTGCGCATCATTGGGGGTTTCTAGCAGGAGGGCGCACTTGAGGAGATAGTGTTGTTCGATTTGGCCAAGGAAAAGGAGGTTTGAAGGGTTTTTCTATTGAGATAGCTTGGTAGAGGCCATAGCGCCCTTCTTGGCCTACTTTGGGTGTGTTTTGGCTGAGTATTGATTTATTATGAGTGTGGCACGATTTCTCCTAGTGAAGGGCGCAATTTCTGAAGTGGATCTATTCATATTGAGGGCACAAACTCCATTCTTCAGCAAGGGAACTTCCCTACCGTGTTTCTAGACCTTAGATCTACTCTTCTCAAAGCTTTTGGTTGGTATTGGAGCCAAGGAGGAAGAGGGCCAAAATCTCCCTAGAACTACAGCCAGGAACTAATGCGCAACTCAGCCAATTTGAGGGATCTCAACTATATTGTCCCAGATCTACAGATCTATTGTACCAGGGTCTTCTACTATTATGAATAATATCAGATATGAGGCATTTGTGTTATTTACTTGAGTTGCTTCTATTGTATTCATTGTGTATATGTTATTGGCTGCAATGCTATCATTTACCTGCTGAAAACACACAAAGATCCATCATTATAAACCTCAGTAGAAAAACCCATCTTACATAGATCCATAATAAAACTCAATAAAAACTCAATGTTCCAATCAGATCTGGTTGGGAACATTACAGCGTTGCGTATTGTTATTTCGACAGTTATAATCTCATGCAATTTTAACTCATCTTGGATATGTGGCTTGAGACCACCTATGTAAGATTGGAGTAATTGATTATCAAATAGTCCAAACACTCGTGTAGCGAGGGCTTCCCATTGATGCGTAAATTCATCTAGGCTGCCTTTTTGTCGTAACCTGGTGAGTTTTGAAAAAAAATCATTTTCGGAAATTCCCTAGAATCTTTTGAAAAAATCATTTTTGAAGGAATTCCAATTGTATGACTGAGTTCTTCCTTTCCACCACACGTACCAATTGTACGCACTGCCTTCGAGGTACATGGATGCATGTTTAACCTTTTCTTCATCTGTTGTAACATTATATATAGGGAAATATTCTTCAATCTTGTTAAACCACGCCACACATTGGTTATAGCCTCCATTGTATTTTGAGAGTTATATTTTGGCTTTGGGAGGATATATCATTAAGGGTTGATACTGTGATATCGGTTGGGGATTTGGTATTGAATCATAGGAGGGTGGTGGTGGCGGTGGTGGTCATGTATTAGATGTGCTTGAAGCACTTGGTTGTGGTTGGGTGGTTTGTTGTTGTCCTTGGCTTTTTATAAGATTTAAAAGTTCATTATGCTTTTCTTCATGATGTTGTGTTATAACGACTGGCTTTGCTTCAATTCGTCTGTCATTTCTCATTTTAAGTTTATTAAGCCTCGTTGTAGGTCAATCCTAACTTCTACAAAAATATCATTTTTAAGATCTTGTTTTAGATTGGCTATGCCTTGTCGAAATTCAACCTCGATTTCAGCAGTAATTTTTTCTTTAAGGTTATGTGTTAGATCTCGTTTGAGTGCCTAATTGATGATCTTTATTTCTTCTCTTAGCTCATCTCAAGTTTTTTGTATTGCATTTTCGAGTGATTGTTGGACATTTTTACACTCCTGGTCTATTTTTTAGATCTGAGTTTTTAATTATGACATCTTCCTGGTATTTCGGGGTGAATAATTTTAAGTAATTTTGATTGGAGTTTTAGATTGATAAAAGCCTTATTATTCTTTTTTTTTTTTTTAATCAATAAAGCTAATTTTTTATCTTAACTTTATGAATTGATCTCTTTTTATATAAAAAATTAATAATTTATAAATAATTTTTTTATTTTAAAAGGGTATGGCATTTAATGGAATAGTACGATCGTACAAGGAAAAAGGGAGTAAGTCCGCGGGGGTGGTCTGACAGGAACGGGACTGGACAGGAATTTTCCGGGTTAGGGAACAAGGTTATGGCTGGGAGCTATAGGAGGTTGTCGGGGTAGGGGAATAGGGGACAAGGTTTATGGGCCGAACACTGTCGGGACTGCATGTGGATGTCGCAGAGGTTGCGAAATGTGAATGGTATGAGGAAAATTGGATAGACAGCAATGGAACGTAAGGTGGTTGTGGACTGTGACGGTGATGGAAAAGTCAAGTATATGGTAAAGAATGAACCAGTGAAGTCGGGACGTAACCCACTCTAATACCAATGGAACGTAAAACTCGGAGAGATAAGATTCTGAATAAGATAATGAGTAAAATATATATAATAAAAAAAATTACCATGTTGATTATTACAATGACGGGAGCCCATTATATAATGGCCCCTATGACTTTCATGGAGAGTCGTGACCTTTGGTCATGACTTTTAGTTTATTGTTTAAATTTTAATTTATTATTTATTTGTTATTTATTATATTATTTATCATTATTTTATATATAACATTTTCTCCTTTATATTATTAAATTCAAATTTAACTTTAAAAAATGCACATAAGAAACCCTAATATGACGTCATCCCTCTCTTAGGGTGATGTTTTGACATTTTTTGCAAGTTGTTGGAGTAAAGAATGGAAGTCATTGGGCCTTCTAGGGCCTCCCTCTCATGCGCTAGGGTTTCCACCTTCAAGCCAAGCCTTCTCCCATCAAAACGTCCCAAGTGTCCATCGTCAAAACCTTCACCACCAAAAGCCTAGCCCTAGGGTGACGTCAAGCTCCTCAAGTGTGACGTTTTGGCCTCAAGAGAAAAACATTGGGCCGGCAATGGGCTAGGATGTATTGTCCAAGGTGTCTCATAGGCCTCCAAAGGCTACCATCATCGTCCAGTGTGCAGGCCATGGTATCCAGCCTATGGGCTTCAAGCCCCAAGGAAGCCCAAGCTAGGCTTGTTCTTCCAAATCTGTCCAACAAGCAAGGTCCTACAAAGACAATGAATACGCCCTCCAAGGATTTCAAGTCAAATGCATCATGATAAGTAAATCAAGTCAATAAAAGAGCCATCTAAGTATGTGCATCAAAAACCACCTCATCAAACTAAACAAGTGCTCAAAGACCCTACGCAATTTGCCAAGTTTACGTATGGGAGGGTTGACAAGGTGACTTATTGGGTGAATCGTCCCCTAAGTCAAGGAGTGTTTTCCAGGTTAACCCCTCTCTAAGGCATGTGGAGAAGATATGGATGGGGGAAAAACCTTTGGGCATGGGGTTCATGACATACAAGGGATCGTAGTGTCTCATTTATGGGTGCCTTTGTAGAGGGTGTGTTGCACCTTCTTTTTCAATGCATTCTTTTTCCAAACGCATTTATTTGCCATTAGTTAATTAAGGTCCAAACACTGGGTACTCCCTAGGGTTAATCGATTAGCTTGGGGGGCAGTACGAAAGTGTCACTTAAAGGGATAAGTACATAGAGTGCCATGGGGGTATAGTCTAGCTTGTAACGCACCTTTGTGTAGATCCTTCAACAAGTGGGACATTTACATCATGTGTTTGCTTTTGCAGGTCTTTGATTTTTTAGTAGAAGCATTTCATTGTTCTGAAGACCTTATTGGACGAGCATCTGGAAGGTTCATGATTAGGCTTTAATCTTTTGCCAGCTACCTTCCCTCTAGGCCTTTAGCCCCTTCTTCCCATGAAATGAGGGACAATCCCTTCTTGGGTCAGTACACCGAAAATCCCAAAGGTAAGGAGATGAGGGGATGAAGTGTGTAAAGTGACAAGTATGGTAAGGAATGGCACAATGACTCATCAAGGGAATCTCCCAGTGGAAAACCTATTTCCTAAGGGTGACCACTTACTCGGGCGCAATGTCAACCACCAAGGTGAAACAAGGCAAAGAGCATAATTTCCAAGCAAGCGCTACATAATCAAAAGCAGTTTAAAATGCAACAAACTCAAATGCCTCAGATATTGAAATGACACACCATAATACCCATCTTGTAGCAGATGCAAGCACACAATATGGCTGGCGTGATGGTGATTAGCACAGTGATTTATTGGATAGCCGCTGGGCCAACAGAAAACAGTTGGAGCTAACTGAGTCCACTTGAGGCATATGTAACCCCGACCTATCAAGTCTCTTGGCCGACCTATGTTGACAATTGTGGGGTGTGGTCCCACACTTGGGGTTTTAGGATGTGAACCCAAACCTATATATAGGAGAGACTTTAACTTCATTCATATTGTATCGAATCAATCTTATTGTGGGATTGTATTGTACAGTTCATCATGCATTGTGATGACGATCTAATTTATGTTTATATTGAAGATTAGGGTATCAAGGATACCCACAACATATCTTAGCATTCATGTGCTATGGCTTGGCTTTGTTGATGAATTCTCTCTTATATTAGACACAATTATGGTGATATGCTAAGTTATGGGCTAAGCTAGATATGTGTTCATATGTGAAACTCGGCGACAGACAGATAAAGGTAAACTATAGCTGAATTGAATTCTATTAAAATAAATTATGCAGTCAGTGAAGAGAAAGAAGAGAGGAAAAGAATAAATATTTAGTTATGCTCACATAACACAGAACATGCATGCATTGTCATGGAAACAAGCACTGCTTCCAAACAAAAGCAAACTGAAAAGCTATGCATTGGACATTAAATGTGAATCATGACATTTTACCTTGTTTCTTTATCTTCATATGTCACGGCGACATCATACATCCAGCCACCATTGGTATTAAACTTCATCTCATAGACAATATCGTATTCTATGACACCACCAGACGGAACTGGCACAGATACATTCTTCCTCTTGGCTCCTGCTTGAGCTTGTGCTACAGCAGATTTAGCCAATTCTTCTGGACTCAGATCTTTGGACTGTCAAGATACACCCAGAAATTTTTTCTTGATAAGGGAAGAGAGTCAATCGTCAAGAAAAAACAAATCGCTACTCATTCATAGATTAAACAATCGGCAAGCTAATAGATCATACTGGAAGAAGATTGAGTTTTCCTTGCTCCAGTAAAACTGGGTCAAATATCATCTGCATTGACAAAAAAGGATGCTGTCAACTTCTCCTCTCATATCATAATAGAAATCAATGCAGACTGTAGCTGTAGTTGACAGCAAAGACAAGCTGTATTAAACTAACATCCCATAACTGAAAGTGCAAATAAATTTTCAACTGTGCTATTTACTTTCCAGGGGATATTATAGTCTTGCGACGTTCTACTTAGTAACAAATTTCAATTCAAAAATCAGATGCTACTCTAGCAAAAACATGAAGCAGACCAGCTATTGTTAGGCCAGACTGTGGCATTCATCCCAGAACAAAACTATTAAAATTACCTGATATAATTGCCAAGTCCATTAAGAGTATAATGCTTTTGAAAAATTTCTTGTGAAGAAGTAAACAGATGAGGCAGAAAAAGAGTTTCTTACCTCTTCTTTAATGCCTCTATCACGCATCATCTGCTGGAGGGTCTTTGCTTTCGAAGCTGCAGCTGCAGATCTTCCCCGTTCTGAAATAGCATCTGCAGTAGCTGGCTGCTCCCAGAGCACTTTATCGGTAGGATTTGAATTACCGGGTGGAATAAAACCAAGTTCTGAAATCCACTGATTCAAGAACATTGTATCTTTTCAGTGCCTCCAATTGTTTGCACTCTGGTATGCTTAGGGTGACTCTCAATATGAACAAAATCTAGACATAATGCATGTATTCGATCCAATTGGGCATGAACCCATGTTTGATAAAACCCTTGAGTAGGTATGTATTCAATGCATAAGCATCAAGAGGTTTGAAGAAATAAACAAAGCAAAAAGATTTCTTACCTGCTGACGGACGGAGAGCATGAGCTCCTGATCAAAAGAATTAAGATTGTGCACCTTGTAAAAATAGCAAAGTTCAGGACGCCGACCCATCAAGGTTCTTAAAGAATTCCTCAAATCCATAGAGAAGCCAATGTATTGGATCTTTCTGTTTCTATCAAAAACAGCAACTACACTCGCAAGAGTGTTTGGATCCTTAATTGGTTGTATTCTTCCATGTTTGTTAATGAAGCTCCAAAATGGCAATTGGTTCAGAGGTTTTGCAGCGGCAGAAACTACAAAAACACTATGTTTTCTCGATATTCCAGAACGGAAGTGACTGGAGAATTTATTCTTTTGAGACAGAGCTAAGTCTTTTCTTAGACCAGTGTATGATGCAAGAGAAAAATTAGAACAAGCTAAAACAGCCTTATTCGGTAGATAAGGTTGAGGGTCAGTGAAAGTTCCCGGTCCCAGCTGCCATGTCGCTAACATGCCCTCTGCCTGTAACCAATTTTTATTGCATTAGTGAGTAGTAGTACTATTAAGGTGGAAAGAAAGGGCCAACAAGGGATATCCCAGCGTGATTTTTTGAAAGTTTCATTTAATATGGCATAAAAAAACAACCACAAGCAAGAAAGCCAGCAAAGCACAGGCAGCTCTAAGCCCTGTCCCACTGTAATTTTTGTAAACTTGAAATATGAAAAATGCATCACAAAGACAACCAAAAATAGGGAGGGCCCACTGAGCACACAGGCACTCTAAGCTATAATAGTACTGGAGCTAAGGAGAATGTTATCCCATCAACTTGGAGAATTGCACCCAAAGACAGCTTCCTATTTAGCAAAGCATTTTTGGTGTCTGTACTACTCACAATCAATCCTTACCAATACAGTCCACAATGATCAAATTGAACACAATCCTTGTATAATCCAATATTCTCAATATAAAAATGACAATAACTGTTACTCTTGGATACCCGATTAATCTACCAACAACAACAGAATCCATGCCTACAAAAACCCACATTATATGTTTGACTACTTGAAATTAAAAGCAATGGCTTTCACTCCTGAATGCCTACTTATAATGCATAAAAACAGAACTGTCCATGTTACTATAACAGTATTTTCAGCAAATAGCAACAGCTTACCAGGAGTGACGCCATGGAATGAAATGTATGTTCTGTGGATAAGGGGATAGGTAAGAGCTATCCGAAGAAGCAGAGTAGCAGTGAAGGAGTAGTGAAAAAGAATAAATATAAGCCTATCCCCAACATCACCCTTGCATTATCCTCGCTTGTTTCCTTGGAGAGGGAAACTCTAGACCTCTTTCACATTGGTATGGATCATGAACCAAGAGACCAAACAGGCCTGCAGGAGGCAGATACCCCGTGATCATGAATGTGTTGATGCGGATCCCGAGGTGGTGGAGAAGGCCTTCCGTTCCATTTGTAGACCCCGCAAGTCCATCTTCGTAACTATAATTCGTCAAAGTTTATGTATTTTGCCAAGTGACAAATACTAATTGAGGTTGATATCTGTAATAGTAAGGCGTATGGAAAGCTGTGTCAAGGTGGAAGCGCGTTACCAAAGTGCTTTAGTCGATAAGACGACGTTTCTTTCACTCTGATACCAATAATAGTAGGGGAGGAACGTTGGTAGTGGGGATCAGTTTGGAGATAGAAACTGACAGAACTTTCACCAAATATGACGGTGATACAGTAATAAAATAAAATGATTACTAAAATAATAAAATATGTTTAATTTTATTTTAAAATGAATCCATAATTAGTTTAATTGGACTTATAACTTTTAGCAAAGTGTTTTGAATTGCATCGAAGTAAAGTGTTTACATATTTATTATAGAGAATATCATGATTGCACAAGTTTAAATATTTTAATGTAATGTCAAGATTATGTCAATTTTTAAATATCTAGAATTATTTTAATTTTTTAATTTTTTTATTTGTTATTTTTTTAAATGTATATCATTTTAGTAAAGAAATTGATTTCTCAAGAATGCTTTAACAATTAATGGTTAGGTTGTATAATGATTCAAGAATTAATAATCAGAATGCTTTCCACCTGCATAGTGATTCAACAATGCTTTCCACCACCTGCATAGTGATTCAACAATTAATGATTCAAAGAGGGCATGATGAAGGAAATTGATGATGTTGAATTCAATGGATACTATGTAAGAGTAGCTGCAAGAAAATACGGAATTACACCAACATTATTGCATTATTGGCTAGATGGTCTCGGAATTACGAAGAGGAAAGGGGCTATTATGATTTTAGAATGGCCAATTGGGGTCAGGAGATGGATAAAATGAGCCATAGACTAGAGTTGACACAACTAAAGGTCATTGTTACTCAAATCTACTAGTCAAGGTCAATCTATTCAAATATGGATTTACTAGCAAATCATGGTATGCAAGGTTCAAAAAAAGGCATCCAAAACTTGTATTATGAATAATGGACTACCTAGAGAGAGATAGAGCTCTAAATAAATTTATGTTCTACAGTTGTAACCAAGTTTTATGACAATATGTCCTAGGCATACGAAGAACATTTATATGGTCCTCAAAATATATAGAATTGTGACAAGACTAGTTTACAAGCTAAAACGAATTATGGAATGCAAGTAATTGCCAAGAGAGGGAGTAGGAATGTGGCAAAAGTGCTCCCTAAGAGTAGAGGATTGATAATAATTTTGTGTTGTGTAAATGTAATTGGTCTATCAATATTTGGTTTTTATTTGTTTGAGGGGAAAGCAACTCTAAAGAAAGTGTCAATCACCTTTTCCTCATGGAAGAAAAGATCAACACCAATAGGAATATTTGGGGGAATCAAAGAGCAGCTCCCTTCATTTTTATAGAGGTGGTTGTTATAGCGTAAATTGCCACCATTGAAGCATTGATGATCTTATTGGCATGGTCCTTATCCTACTTGCAAACACATTTTCCCCATACCTCCTTGAGATCTTCTAAAAGACATTTGTTTGGAAATTGTACGCACCTTGGCAGTTATGCAGCATGCGTATACGCGGGTTTCCCAAAGGAAATTCGTGTACATGGTAATAATGCTCAAAAAATATATTTTAAGTTGAGCTACGGGTTTGGTTAGTTACCTAACTCTATTTACCCATACTCAATTGTCTTTAACCGTCTGTAACTAGTTGAAGATGGCTTAAATAGGGCATTGATCCAAGGAGAAAGGTAATGAATGAGTGCATAACAAAGAAAAAAAGTATTGTTTATCCCCGCCATGTCTGCAAGCCCCTAAATTTGTCGTGCTTTGTTGGTTCTCAATCTGGAAACCCTTGTTTCTAGCCATCCTTAATCACCATCTTTATCTGACTAGGAGCCTTTATGAATTCTCCTTGAGTCCGTCGGTGCATCAGGAGTTGAGACTTACCATATTAGCAGAAGCTTGGGTGGAGAGACTTGGGATCCTTTGGAGGAGCGGTGCCGCAATGGTACAGGTATACAATGTAACTTCCATAACTGTTGATTCCAATAAGATGCTCATTCCTTCGACACACTATGTTCTTGATGTTTAATTTACAGTTGTTAAATATACGATGACTAGAACATTAATTGTCATGTATTTCTTTCATATTTGATCAAACTAACGATTCAGTTATTAGTATAACTACTTTCCTTGGAAGTTGATCTACATAATTTTTGTAGGTTTCAGGAAAAGCTATCGGGAACGAGTGAGAAGATTCTTGAATTCGGGAACTACATCGAACGCAGGACTACAAGTGAGTTTATCTTTCTCCTCCTGTAAAAGTTAGTTCTTTCGATTGAGTTAGTTATAGAATCTTTGTAGCTTGTTATTGTTGGAATTTGTTTGTCTTAGATGGTTATCGATCTATTTCAGTTATCCCACAACTGTAGGGGCCTTTCCCTACAAGAAGAACTAGCGACCATATTGGGGAATTCTCCCTAGTGGGCCTATTCTGGGCTTTGCGTTGTTTGCTTGATTTGATTGTTTTTCTTTTGTTTCTGACTACTTTCTAGCACTTAGTCTAACAATTTTCAATTGTCTGAGTATTTCCTTGCTCACTTAAGCCTTGTTGCGTGACTCTTTGTTTTGTTTTGTTTTTTTTTAATTTGAGATATATATGCATTGTTTTGTTATAACAGTCGTGTACATACACGCTCACCAGTTAAGACAGACATGTACATATGCGGTCTACTTTGAGAACACGAGTGTACATCTCTTTAGAGAAGATTTTTTCAAATCTTTTATGTTTATTGAGGGTTGGGCTAGGTGTCTAGAGCCTTTTTGAGGTTCTAGGACTCTGTTTGGGTTGTTGTATGAGTTCAGAAGTTAATTAGTTAGATTTGTTACAAAGAAAAATGAAATTTTTTGCACTTCTTTGCTTGTTTTTTCAAGTTTATAGAGGTGGTTTAGGAAGTTATTTTTCGGGTTCTTTCTTGTCTAGGGTGGCTTTGATTTTTATTCTTGATAAGTTTTTATAGGTCTAGATACTTTTTTTGCCTCTTTTTTGTTTCTTTCTTGCTGATCTTGAGAAGAAAAATTGGTTTAAATTATCTTATTTCTTTTTACCTTTTAAACAAGAAAAAACAAAACAATTTTAGAAAGTATACTTTTAGTATTTATTTTCACTCCTTGCTACTTTTTTGTTGAAAAAGGAAACTTTATGAAGTGTGCTTTATGTTTTGAGTGTTTTTGGTTTCAAAATACCTTTTGTGTTCTTGAAAGACTTCCATTCTTGAAAAGGTAGTCATAGTTTTGACGAAAAGAATAGTATAGTTGCTTTTCATTTGCTTTTCACTAAACAAATATGCATCGGTATCATTTCCCATGTGAAAGAAATTTTTTGCATTTTTGCATATCATTCAAAAGAAAAGAGTTTGCTACTTTTTTCTTGAGCGTTTTTGCACTAATTTTTAGTGAAGAATAAGCATATTATATATCAATGATCTTATAAGTGTTTGATTTTATGTCGTGTCTATAAAAACACCACTTAGTTGCATCCATTTCCCTTATGAGTAAATAACAACCTCTTAAAATGAACGCTTAACTAAAATAAACTAGACTTTTCATTTTTAGGGTGAACAAACTAGCTTAAGTTAGGGCCTTGGACTAGGTTGGAGAGTTAATTGCCCAAGGCCATTAAAACAACTTAGGAGTCTGAGATAGGGAGCATACAAAACCAACTTCCGTATAAGTATAGTCAGGAGCCTCCTCTAACATAGGAGATAAACATGAGCTCACGTGAGGAAGAGCCAAGGAGATAACCCCTCCAAAGCTAGACTAAATGTTGCGGAGAGATTGTATTTTGGGGGTTTCATTAGTGCTCATACCTCCCTAAGAGGTATCTCTTTCGAAGCTTTAGGCTTAGTTACCCTACCCATGCGTTCGATCCTGACTGTCGACTATACCCCACGGACGTTGACTACGAGTTGGTAACCTTAGTTCCCCTTCCTAGGTTTATCATAGGTGACTAGGGGGGGGTTCTTGTGGTTCCTGGGGCAGACGTCGCATCACACTTCTCAGTACCCCTGGAGGGTGCCCCGTGAAGTGTGGGTACTTAAACTAGGTAAGGCTAGTTAGTGGAGGTCGGGGTAACTTCCTCTCACTCTTTCGTTCATTGGTTTGTAGGACTTAATCAACCTATGCCTCCATTCAAAAGGTCCTTTCTTAACTTCATTACTACTGCGGTCTTGGGACCTAATCCACTCGAGCTAGAGTATTGGTGAAGTTGTTTGTTGTTGTTGTTTCCATATGATCTTTTCTAGTGGTGTGCTATGTAAACATAAACGACTTAAGTAAGTGGGTTGGTTGACACCTTGAATCTATGATTTAAAGTGGTTGATCAACAGCTTCGTCGATCTAAGAGATTCCAAGGTATTCTTCATGATCAAGTGGAAGTGAATTCTCTGTCACCTCCTCGGAGGTGTTGACTCGACCAAACCAACACTTTCATACTGACTGGTCCCATTGACATTGTAGAGATAAATCCCACAAAGACAAACACTTTTGTTCTGGAGGTTACGTGAATATCATATCTCAAGGCTAAAGGCTTTGTTGGACCCTTTAACCCTTAGTTGATTGGATCGGATGATCCGGTCATTTTGCAGATTCTAACTCTAGGATTGGATTTCACTTACAGTCGCCCTCTTCAGTGGGCCATCATGGAAGGCACTTTAGAAGTGTCTGGGACAGGGCCCCTTGCAATCCCCACTTCAGTTATAGTACAATGAGGAATGTTACCTCCTTTATTGTCTACCCAAATGATGAGTGTGGTTCAATCTAGAATTTCCACATCGATCAGCATCTCTTCACCGCAGATAGTCGGGTCCACTTAGTCTTT
>ML793961.1:491119-507240 GCA_009831015.1 Picea engelmannii | reverse complement strand
TAGCCTTCCAAATCAATGTCGCATACACGAAACACATTATTGGAAGAACTGTTGTTGATGAAGGTGCTTCAACATGTGTTATGTCATTGTCTTGTTGGAAAGGCATTGGCTCTACTGAGTTGACTCCCTCTCCTACGTTTTTAACCGTGTTTGATGGAAGATCGTTTAGGCCGCATGGTCTCATTTCCCTTTTACCTATCCAGTCAGGGGGGGAGATTGTTTCTATTGAAGTTGAAATGCTTGACACTCCCCTCGAATACAACCTTTTTCTTTGAAGGAGCTCGACTTATGCGATGACGGATATAGTCTCATCATTTTTTCAAGTCTTGTGCTTCCCTCATGAAGGGAAGATCATAACGATAGATCAAATATCATTTAACTTCTCTAGCTTCGTAGCGAATGATCCAAGGAATCAAATTTTGCTCAAAAATAAAAGTGCTCGAAATAGCTTCAAAATGGATACGTGTGTAGACCTCTTCCTCACGATCCCAACACAACTTGAACGGGATCAAACAGACGTCGTATGAGCAATATATTGTATTCTGTTCATTTTACCAAACACACAAAATTTTGTTGACTGTATAGTCCGTACAATGTTGACGTGGCAGGGTACAGACCCACATGTGGCATGGTCGTACAGGCTATGTGGAAGACATGTGGGCGATTTAGGTGCTGGCACATGTCACATATTGAGCAAATGTTATGGTGCCACGTGGCCCAGTCGTGGGCTACCATGTGGCACCCCTCCAGTTTGGTTAACATGTTTCAATTTTTTTGTGACTCCACAAGAGTCGAACCCGCGACCTCCGGGCGGGGGTAATGTTTTGGCAAGGGTCGGGCTGCCATCCCGCCCGCATGTTGAGTCTTAACCATATACATTGCAATAATTATTTGAGTTTGTGTTAATGTGTGGGTGGTGGAGTAAAGGGGTCGGGGCTTAGCCCCATCCCCCGATTCTTACCACATACCATACGTCTAGTCCACATAATTGTTGGCGCGCAACTGTTAGCACATAGCCCCCGATCTATATTGCACGCATACGACCCTTTCCATAAACTTTGGCACGGGAACCCTCCTTTGCGTAGCCCCCGGTCCTTACCACCACATGCGACCAACAATTGGCGCGGGGGTTAACACTATTCAATGGGCAAGCTTGCCACGCGTCCTCCAAGTGTCAACACCACAGGAAGTTTTTCAAACGGGCCCGAGATAGGCGTTGGGATGTGGCCATTTGGCCCCCCATGCATCCAACACCTTCGTCCAAAGGGGTGCTAAACTCGCTAACCGTTCAACATTTCACCCCAAATTGCGGGATGTGCGTGCGTGCTAGGTTTTTGACCCAGGAACGTTGCGGGAGCCAGGTTGGTCATTCACAGGTGCAATTTGGTGAGTAGGTACAACAAGCTTGAAGGAGAAAACTTCCAGGAGGTGTAACTTCTTTAGTTTTTGGCCAAACCAGGTGTAGGAAAAGCCTAGCTAGGGGTTTTTGGATGTTCTGGAGCCATTGGAGCCATCTATTTTGTATTTTGAGCACTGTAAGAGCACTTTTTAAGCATAATGAAAATGCTCCAAGGGATGTTGGACCAAGAGATGTATCCCAAGAGAGGGGTGAACTCCTTTATCATTTGTTGTGTTATGTGTTCATTATTGATGGTTTTTATATGTCTGATATGATGCTCATGATTAAGTAAAAACACATTAAATTTATGTGTTAGTAACTTGATCCAATTACCCAAACACATACCATTTTTACACTTGCAATTTAAAAGAGACAAGTCTTCTTCATTTTCAGATCAGTTGGAAATAAACTCATTTCAATTTTAGATCAGTTGGTATTAGAGCATAGGTTTTTGAAGGCTTGATTGTTTGCAAGTGTTTTGTTTTTTTATGCTTACAAGGTTGAAGCTCACAGGAGGAGAAGGTCAACTTGTAGAGCCAAGTTCTCAACTGTCAAGAAGGAGAACTATCAAATCAACTCAAGCTTCGAGGAGATATTCACTAAGTATGGCTCATGAGGAGAGTCATGGAACTCTTCCTTCAGAGGAAGAAACTTTCAGAAAATATTTCTATGATATGACTGAGATGGTGATTTTTTTATTTGAAGAAAGAAATGCAAGATTGCAAGGTGAAATCTTTAACCATCCAAAGGGCAATGGAGACAGTTGTGATAAAACGCCAAAGGGAAATGGAGGGAATGGTGATTCTCCACCTCCTTCACCTCCACCTTCCACCTCTTCCACCATTTCACAACCACCTCCAAATTCTCGAAAAGAACATGGTAAAACTCCTTCACAAACTGCTTTGCTTAAGCTTGATTTGTCAATGTACAAGGGAGAGGTAAATGCCAAGAAATTGGATAACTGGATTTTTCAAATTGAAGTGTATTGTAGGATACATAGAATCATAGATGATGAGACTAAGATTCAACTTGATTCTTTAAGAGTGAACAATGCAACACTCATTTGGTGGGAATCCAAAACTCAAGAGGACATGAAGAAACATGGTAAAGTTTTATCCTATTGGAATGATTTTATTGTTGCAATTAAAAGGCAATTGTATCCATTACCATACATGCAAAAAGCTATTATGGATGGGCAAAACTTTAGGCTAGATAAAGGAAAAGATGTGCAAAGCTTCACTCAGGAATTTAGGAGAAGAGCTTTGGTTGTGGGTATAGATTTGTCTTCTCAAGAAACTTTACTCAAATACATTGGAGGTTTGCATAGATACTTGAGGCATACAATACTGATGTTTAACCCTTCAAATCTAGATGAAGTTTGTGTACAGAAAACTCATTTAGAGGCAAGAAGAAGGAATGAACCTCAAGAGGGCAGCAATAAGTACTTTTATAATGGAGACAAGGGAAAGAGGAAGATTGAAGGAAATGGAAAGAAAAATGCTTCAGTCAAGAAAGAGAGAGAGAAACTCTCATGTAAACATTGTTCAAAGGATGACCATGATGAAGACCATTGTTGGAAACTTCATCCTGAAAAGAGACCCAAAAAGTTCAACAACAAAGATAAACCAAACATTGTTGCAACTGTACAACAAGATTTAGGATCTGATTCGAAAGATTCACAGCCATGGGTTTTCAAGGTAAGAATACTATTGCAAGTACAAGTTCTTCTAGTAGCAGTAGCCTTAATGTAACTCAACATGAAAATGAAAGAATATAGATTTTTCACATAAGGGTAATTTAAAAACATACCAAGATAGATACTTTCTTTGATACGGGATCACAAGCAAACCTCATTTATGAAGACATTGTCAAGAAATTGAATTTGGAAACTACTCTAGATCCTAAACCTTACCCTCTAGGATGGATATGTGACAATGCCAAATTGCATGTGACAAGAAGATGTAAACTTAGATTTTCTATCACTGCAAACTATATAGATGAGGTAGAGCTTGATGTTATTCCTTTGGATATTTGTGGTATTGTGTTGGAAAGCCCATACTTATATGATAGGAGATCCATCTTTCATCGTCATGAGAACAAGTATCATTTGTTTAAAAATGGAGTTGAGTACATTGTTAGAGCACATACAAAGAAGATGAATTTGTCACTTACAAATGCTGGACAAATGAAGAGATTAGTTAATGCTAGTAAGAACCTTGCACTTTTGATGATTAAACCCAAAGACAATAATGAAGAAGAAGTTTTTAAGGGATGTGATGCAAAGTTACAATCTGATTTATATGAGGTTGTTAACGAAAATTTTGAGATGTTTCAGGAACCAAGGGGATTTCCTCCTAAAAGGGGTATCCAACATGAGATTCTATTGCAGCAAGATGGTCCTCTTCCAAACATTGACATGTGTGTTGAGGAAAAGATATGAATTGATCTTACTCAAACATTTTCATACTTTACTTGGATAAATAAAAGTAGACGAGAATATCACCCTATGTTTATAGCCAACAAAAATAACATCCTAACTCACAATTATTAATTACGAGTGCTTAGGCTAGTCTTTTATCAACAAAAAGCTTGTTGGAAATTCACTTTTTATGCAATTTTCTGAATACAACAGTTGTTTAAATAAATGTAAGAGCAGAAGTAAAGACACCAAGACAATAATCAAGACAGATGAGACATAAAGAAATCCTTTATTTCATTCCAATTCACCAAAGAGTCATTTTCTTTACAAAATCTCATACAGAAATCTTGGACCAAAGTCAAACCTAGACATCCCCGATGGAACATACAAAAGAACCTCTAACAGAAAACCAAAACTAAACTCTAAAAGCTGGATCAACTTGCCACAGATTGCTGCCTACTCGACTCTGCACAATAGCCTTTATCAGTCATGAAAATTAATTCACAAACATACAAGTCTACACAAACTATGAAAGATAGATCAACACCTCTGAAAATCAAGTGTCTGAATGATTTGATTCATCCCTTAATATTGTTGTCTACAATAAGACCCTGCTATCATAAAAGAGAATTAGGTTGTGATGAATATATGAATGAATGAAAACTGAACTATCTCAACATAAACTCAAAGAGAAAACCTTAACAAGATTTTGCTTCTATCCTCCCCTTGTTCCTCCCTTTCCTTTTGCTTTTAACAAATTAGAATTGGTTGAAGAAGTTGAACCAATTCATTAGTTAAGTTAATTAAAAGACTCAACTAACTTTAGTTAGGGGGAATCTAGTAATAATTATAATAAGGGTCATAAATAAATAATAGCTAGTAGGCGTGACCCCTTGTGACTCTCTTTAGTTCATAACAATCATAACAATCATAACATAACCATTAGTTAAGTAAAACACACCTACTTGTGCCTCCCATCAACATATTCACTTTTGGCAATTTAAACTCATGAACTTTGAAATTATTTAAAAAATAATACTCATATATCCAAAATAAACATGATGTCCAAACATCCCTGAAATCAATTGTCATAAAACAATAGATATAATAAAACTCAAAAACCATATTTCCCAGTCTATGATGCAACCCTTCCTTGATTGTTGATGTCACCTCTTGATTTTCTTGAATTTTCCTTTGGCTGTGCAGAGCCTTTAGGCCTAATTTCATTGATCACGTGGGAAAAATCGCCCCTCAAATGCATCCGGGAAGACACAGATTTGTCAGATCCATTGGAGGGTGAGGAGGGGGCAGCAATGGATTTTCCTTTATCAAGGGCATGGGGGGCCTCAATTTTCAATCTCTTGGGAGGATTGCATTGGCAAGTGATCGGGGGCAGCTTGGGCAATGGGGTTAAACGATGGAGGAGGAGGAAAAGACAAGTTGGTCCATCCACGATGTTGGGAGACTGTCGGGTGGACAATCTCTTGACATCCATCATTTTCAGGGACCTCGGGTTGTAACAAGACATGAGGAGGTACAAGAATACCGGGGGCTTGTGGGGCTTGGAAAGGAGGCCTTTCAGGCCTAGGCTGGACTATTCCCTACCCAATCCAATTGAATAATCTGGCATGAAACAATTGGCCAAGCTCTTGTGAATCAACATAAAAATGTATGAAGAACCTAGGCCTTCTTGGGCCTCGGTTCCAATTACCTCTACCTCTGTTTCCTCGGCCATGGCTACCTCGACTGAAAAAACTCATCTTGCATGCGTGATCAATTAGCAAATAGTCTTTTAAATAACCATACATGACAACTCTTAAAAATATGAAATAGATTTGGCTCAGCAATGTATCATACTCATGCAATCCAATCCATACAAATTGTTTTACTGTTTATCAATTAGCAGAGGGTGAAAAGGGTTTTGGGAGATGCGAGGGATTTGTATTGAGTGAAACATGATCTCGTGAGGGGAAAAGAACATGGTTACTACTCAATGACAACAACAATCAATTGTAAAGCAAACCAATAAAACCTCACTGCAATCCACACAAGACACTGCCACTTTCATCCACTTTAACACATAATTTCTCTTGACTATAATCAATCTCAGAACAACGAGTGAAAAAAATGAATATGGGAGGTGACGGGGTTTGTAATTAGCGGAAAGTGAAATAATGGAAGGGAAGAAAAATGATTATTGTTCATGAAAATAATTAAGTTATCCATAAAACATTCTACGAAAGGAGATGCATCAACCATCAATCATTTGACCAAATAATAATTTATGTGCATTTAACTAGTTCATTGTTCATAATCAAATATCCAACACAGTGACATCGCAAGACAGTATGTATTCCACACAATTTGTAAGAGGTTTTGTTCCCTTCATTCACATACTTTCATTTTATAACAATTTACGAACAATACCTATTTCCAATATGCAAACTATCAAAATCGACCACTGTCCACTCATTTATTCAATCCACAATAATGCTTCAAAAGTCATGTTTCAAATTAACAATGAAGTCACTATCATTCCAATCAGGCCTATCATTTAAATGAAATGATATTTGTTAAACATGTATAGGCAGTAACCAAAATAATCAAGACCAAATTGCCACGCCCGAAATGACAATTAATCATACAACCAACAACCACCATTTAGACACAAGCTATGCACAGGGTAATTTGCCTGGGCAATGTAGTTTTGCCATTGTAAAAAAAAAACAATTCAATGTGACTTAAAAGATGGGCCACCCATCTAACACGGCTGTCATCAATAACATGCTTGCTTTAACAAGTGATTGATTGCAATAAATAAACATGATTGAAACTCTATGAGTATCTCTGACTGTGAGAACTCAAGCCCTCTATGTTATACACAGTGCGCAGTCAACAAAACCTCGTGATGCAACAATTCCACTTTAACAAAAACAAACACACAGTCACGGTAGTAACTCAAGATCTCATGCTGAGCCATTGATTTAATATAACATTACTTCGATTTAGTCACACCATGATCGAATATGTTGTGCAAACTCAGGCTTATACAATCAAACAAGCATAAGGATGTAATGGATATACTCTCTACATTCATCTAGTCCAATAGTCATTCGGCCCCAAAGAAACCCATAGTTACCACGTCCATCATTTCATTTTGCAAAAACACCATACACACAATGCGACATGCATGAGCAACATCAAGCATTTGTAACCAATGCCAGCTATCATCCAAATAATCATTAGTGCCAATACCAGTGACTGTGTATCAACCAAACAAATTTTCCACTGTCGTAAAATCAATTTACGTCACAAGTTGTGACAACAATGCCTACCCACGCATTGATTTGAATCAGGGCATATGCCTTCTTCTTTAAACAATACAGAGTTATTACATAAGGAGGGTGACTGTATACTTTGAAAGTGCAATTGGTAATGTTTGGTTTACCAATGTTATAATAGAGCCAGTGACTGTAGACCAACTAACCCAACTTTCACATGACCAACTGGGCGAGCCCATGCTCAAAAGTTGACAATTATACCATCAATCAACCATAACCAAGTTGTAAAACCAACAGGCTAGGTTGGTCTTCTCTACCAATCTTTAGACTGGAGGCTAAGGTTTGTCATGTGGCCAACACAGGAAAATCCATTCCTTGTAATGGTGGAAACTCCGAGGGCATGGTGCATACACAGGAAGGACCACAACTCATTTGTGGATGGGTACAAATCCACAACAAGGGGCCATAATCGAAAGGTAAGGCTCTGGTTCAACCCAATAATGGTTACTTAACGCATGCAGTGTATAACCCTCATGCTCTTCGGTCAAACAATCACAGCACAACGGTGAATATAGGGCCAAGTAAAAACCCACTACGTGACCCTTAGTAGTAAAACCAACCAATGTCGAAGTGAAGAAAACACAGTGATGTGGGATGCCCTTAACCATTAAACCCAAAAATCTAAAGACTGGATTTAGTAACAATGCGTGAAGATAGTTTTCCACTCAAGACCAAACAATAACCCTCCACTTAAACCAACAAGAATAACAGAGAGCTACCACCCAGGGTGATCCATAACTTATATGAATTCAATTATATTGCAGGAAGAACCACAACTCAAGGACACAATTCCGCACAATTGCAACACTTAGGAAAGCACAAACCAATACACCTAAGACAATATCATTTCATAACCAGAGAAGAGTCACGAATGGCCAAAAAAAGAACATACTTGTAATCGAATTCCTTAAAATGAGAGCTGGTTGAGCGGTTCTTCCCTGCTAAAAATCTGGAGCATAACTACAACATCAAGATCGAACAATAGCCTAACTAGGGTGGTGGCTAACAAGAGGAGTAAAGGTGATGTGCAATAAATGCACATCGCATCCACCCATAATGCATTAATTCATCAGTACATGCCAACACATTAACCATAAATCAAACCATGTATTGAAACCCCCACCACATTAAAAACCAATAGCACAACTTATTCCATAACATAATTCAAGTCCCATATAATTCAACCATTCGCATAACCAACAACACAATCACCTTGCCAAATGCGCCACCAACATTCCATATCATATGCGTTTTAACCATAAACCAATCACAATTGCATAACCATTTACTTGTTAGCTAGGCTTTAACAATAATTGTTAATTCTTTTATGCATGTAGTATAGTGAATAAGATAGCTTTAAACTCTTCCCCTTTGCAATTTTTTTATTTCCCTCCAATTGTTTGCATGTAGTATAGTAAAATTGTCAAATTAGATCCCATTTGTTATAGTATTTTTTGCTTCTCTCAAAACTGTCCTTCATGCAATTTCACTAACATGCTTGTTGTGTAGGTGTGATAAGCAGAATAACATAGTCTGTAGTAACATCAGGAATCAACACCTCATAAGCTCAAATCATAACGAATAATAACAATATCTCATCAACCATGTAAGTCATGTCRCATATCATCAAAACATCAAAAGTGAAAAGATYTGATCTTCAATAGTTCAAGGGGGTCCCACCTACTAGTATTATTTAGTTTTTTATAATAATAGGCTTTAGCAACACTTTGCGGGCAAAACTTCATTGACAATTTTAATCGTCAACAAACTGGYGACTCCACAGGAAAATTTGTTTCCAACAAATTTAGAACTCARAACTCATGRTTTCACAAACCAAGAACAATAATCTTAGAAKACATAACCAGAATAATTATGCAACAGGGGGAAGTGAGCAGATTTATTGGAAAGATGACCGAGAATTTGGGAATAATTGATGAAAAGTGTTAAGTATGAGGGGTTTTTACCACTGTATGCATAATCATTCAACTGGAATATGCTCTTAACTTTCAAGGAGGAAAACTTATAGACTTGCTCTTAAGATCTCAATGGATGAAGAAATGGCAAGAAGAAGCRTGAAATAACCAATTCCTTCTAAGACAACAGTGGAAATATGTAACAATTTCAAGGGCCCTTCAGAGGAGACATCATAACATCTGTGTAAGCTTGATTGTTATCGACTAACAATGATTTGCAGGAGTGTCACTATGGCAGAATTGATCCAATATTCTATCTTGACCAAACACTAAAAGATGATAAAGACAAAATCGCAACAGAAGTAATAATGCAGAAATTAAAACAGCAGCAGTAAAAGACTCAATTTGAAAAACAACAAGGAAATAAAACTTAACTTAGAAGGCATAAATCAAGGTACTGTAAGCGTAGAAAAGAAGCACAAAAATTGAAAGCATAGCTAGGCTACTAGTATACAACAAAATCCAGACAACATTAAAACTTTTCATGTTGGTTCCTCTCAATATTTCAAGCGAGGGTTGTTAGTGTTGTAGGGAAACAATTACTCTTGTAAATCTTATGAGATATAAGAATTCGTATCCAAGACAAAAGCAATTTGGAAAGGACCGATCACTTGGAAATCTGGTGTAATCATCAGTCCCTTATCACACACGATTAGATCATCAAGATAGAGATGGAGACTGACCAATTCATTGAGAGTCATGTGCATAGTTTTTTTTAAAGCAATACCTGTATCAAGTAAGCTAAAAAGCTGACATTTGTAAGGCATGGTATCGCAATTAGTAATGAAATTGGTTTTGTGAACATTTGCCCCTTTTACTTTGAATCTCTTGTAACCAAATAGACTGTCAAGTAAGGGTCTTAACTGTGACTCTACAACCTGTTGCAAAAACATTTCCATCTTGAGAGGGGAAAAGGAATTTCACATAATCGATTGCCTGAAAGTTCGAAGACTAATACAAGTTTTGATATTATCAGTGGTCCCCGGGGCCAATTTCCAAATTGAGGCCCATTTAGGGTGGGATGAAAAAAACATTCCAGTCCTTAAGAAATCTCTCAAATCCCTTCGAAAGGGTGCTTCCAGTGCAAAGTTAACAAGTTCTTGTTTTTGCCTAGCTAGTTTCATAATATGTTGAACAAGACCAGGATCAAAACCACGAAGATCCTCATAAGACCAAGCAAAAAAAATTTGAGATTCACCAAGTAGTCTGGTGGACCCCATCTATTTTCGAACAGAACATTGGACATTTGTTTTAACATCCGTTGAAGATTCAGGTGTCCTAATTTTCAGGAGGATGGTTTCAACCATCTTCTTTTGTAACTCCTCTTCTTTCTGTCTTTCTTTGTTGCCTACAACACTCAATGAAAACGAACTCTCAAGAGCAGTCAAGCCCTCATGAATCTCATTATTTTCTATGGATATAATCTCCTCGGGCTTAGGAGGTTCATTTTGGATGACAACGCAAACGCTTTCATCACTAGGAATGGCCTTCCAAGATCTTTCCTTTTCAAGAATGTATGAATGATGTAGAGATTGAAAAGCGCAATCAGGCCTGTGAGGCAAGAGTTGTTGAGTAGGAGAGGCTGCAAAGATAGCTAACCAATAAACCATTGAATTCAACTCCTCCTTAACATGAGTGATCTTGAAAGATAGAAGATTCGAGACAAGTGCCCAAACAGTTTGGGAGTACCGTTCCATCAGCTTGTCGCTAGGAGAGCATGTCTTACGTATCAAGTTCACAACCAACTTAGAATTTATGAAAATCGAAAGGTGGATACAACCAAGATTAAGGGCGTTCTCAATGCCTAATAATAAAGCTTCGAATTCAACGACATTGTTTGTACACACAAACTCCAACCTGTATGCCAGATTATGAATTTTTCCTACAGGGGAAACCAAGATAATACCAGCTCCATTACCTTCATTAGAGTGTGAACCATCAAAGTGCATATGCCATAAATCATCATCTAAATCAATTCTTTCCAAAGGAATATTATCTTCTTCAACAAAGATGGAATACACTCCTCGGTCTTCTTCGATATAGTTTACGCTAAATTGTGGAACATTTTCTATGTAGGGTGAGATTATTCCTTCTCCAATGACTATAATGTTCTTACCATTCTGAGGAACAGATAAATGTGTCCCTTCGAGTGAGAGGTATCCACCTGTTACGGCTTGCCAATATCTCCCCAAGATAATTGAATAATTGTTTACAGGCATATCAATCACCTGAATGCTGAGGGTTGTCCTTATCTCGGGGTGAGCGCATAAAACCAAGGTTACATCTTTAATTATGCCTATGTTTGTTTGTTGTAGACTATTATAGGAGAGCATGCTTCTGGCATTTTTCGTTTGTACAAGACAAGCCTAGCTCTTCCATAATAATCTTCGATGTGACACTTGGGCCTGAACCACCATCAATGAGGCAACAATGGGCAATATTATCCATGATCTTTACAGAAATATAAAAAGGTTTTTTTTTTACAAGGTATCTAAAGTTATGTACACCTACTTTATTTACAGAAGAATCCTCCTCATCTACCTGTTCAGAAAGATTGGCTACAACGAAATATTTTCCTTCTGTTAGCGTCAGAAGTCACTCTTGGATTGCTTGCAGGAGCAGAGCCCAACGCCCATCAGTTTTATGTCACGATAGTTTTTAATGGGTGATCAAATGGGTATAGACTCGGGAAGATATCACTCTAACTCAGGGACTGGGTCTGGTATGTAAGGAACAAAGGAGGTCTTGATCTAACTTCAATCAGTGAGTTGATTTAAAGATGAGCAGGTCGAAGACTTGGTGAGAGGAGTGAACAAACTACCTCAGGCAACAAACCTTTCAGTAGTTTGTAGAAGAAAAACTATGAATGCAAGATCCTCTTGGTTCAGGGCTTCGAGAAACTGAAAGGAGGACTTGACTGGATCCTCCAATTCCAAGTTGTTCAGCGCTAAGAAAATCACAGAGACCGATTAGAAACAATGCAACTGTTACAGTGATCCAACCTACATCATCCTATAACAGTTACAACTCGACTAGATCCTCCAATTCTGAGCTGCTCTAATACAGTGTAAGCAAAGATGTGAAAGAAACTGGCATTCATAAGGCAAGAAGTCTCAAAATTCCACGCATAACCAGGAATAATAGTGCTTCATTAAAGTTTTACAACCGGGAGACTTGCTCAACCATTGATGATTACAAAATACAAAGATTGAGTCTATATACTCAGAAAAATTCACCTAACAGAGGCGTGCTCAGTCATCCAAGGCTTGGTGTCCCTTCAGCCAAATTCAGACGGATATTTTTCGTTAGACGTCACCTTAACTGCGCATGGCTCCTGCAAGGGGAGTAGCTAAGACATTAAGCGCTGAGTTAGCGTGTGTAGACCTCTCTGGCTAGTTGAGGACTCGGCATGGCTTCTTTGGAAAAAATCGGTACACAGGACCCTCTCGGGCAAACAGCTTGCCAAACCCTCCATACCTTACACTTAATGAATGAGGAGAGGTTTCAACCACCCCTTCTCACCTTCATTTACTCCAAGCGAAAACCAGAATTGAGGTCGAATCAGATGGTACCTGGAGATCACGATGATCCCTTCTGTGACCAAACTCGACGCCTTTGGCCCCTCTTGTACAATTCTTTTTATTTCCCAAGTGACCACGGGCTGTGACCCTGTGTTTATTCTCAAAGGCGCTTTCGATGTTCGTGAATAGGAAGGAGTTGATCCTTTCTTATAACAGTCGCGATGAGCGAAACACCGAGATGGCTTAATTGGGCGCCACGCATCCCTCTCATATCGAACGGTCCTGAACTCACTCGACGATGCTGTGGGCCCCGAGTCCTGGACGCTCTTGGCACTTCATGCCTCGGGGATATGAAGGAGATGCTGCTTGATACTGTGAGCCCAACTCTGGGCGCTTTTGACGCTTCGGGGTTCGGGGTTTCAAGATGTAGAACGACCTAGAACCCTCACCCTTCAAACTCCCGAATGTCGAAAAGCCGACGTGACTAGATCTCACACCACGTGTCCTTTGGATGGACGACTGCTATCCTTTCCTGCATGCAATATGGGTGCTATTCATCGCGCTAATCTCAGCACAACTCCGCTAACCACGATTTCCCGCCGACCGCCGATCTTCTCTTATGGATGAACCTGGACTGTCGACAATATAATCTCACCCGCTTACTTGCTTGGAAGCCTAAAACGAGATTTTTTCGTGCTACGCTCGGGCGCTTCTCGTGCAACTTGCAGACCTGAATACTCTTGTGCCCAGGACAAGAAACATTACTAACATTAGGCTCCATGGGGGATAGAGTCGTCTCTGTGATGCTCTAAGGACTCATTTTGCAGCTCCAATGCCTTGCTGTTGGGCTATGGGGTCATTTATTTAAAACTTAAAGACGGAAAAAAAAAATATTTACAACCGCGAAAGAGCCATGTGTGGCTCAAGAGAAAAATATTTTTAGGAAATGCCCATTCACACGGCCATTGGAAACTTCTTGATCCTTCAAATCCCGTACCCTGTAGGTGTTATTCGAGAATACTTCGGATACTTTGAAAGGCTCGATCCACAGGGCTTCGAATTTTCTGTGCTTGCCTTTATCTTGTTTAGGAGCATCCCATTTCAATACCAGGACTCCTATTCGAAACTCTTCCTTCTTGGCCTTCTTATCAAAAACCTGCTTGATCCTTTGCTGATGGTCCTTAATTCTGCCCATTACCTGCTCCCTGGCCTGCTGGACTTCCACTAGCTGATGAATTCTTCTGATCATGTCATCAGGCTCCTCTTGATGATCCTGGAGGAATTTTTCTACAGGAATGGCTAAATGAGAAGGGAAAACAACCTCTGCTCCATAGACTAATTGGAAAGGAGAGATGCCTATAGATCTCTTCGTGGTCACTCGATCGGCCCATAGGGAAAATTTCAATCTTGAATGCCAGGCCTTCTTGTTGTCTTCCAACAGTCTTTTGATGATCCTTATCAAGCTTTTGTTGGAGGACTCTGCTAAACCATTACCCTGGGGATAGTATGGGGTGGAGTGAATCAGTTTAATCATGAACTACCCACAGAACTTGGCTAACGGCTCAGCCCTGAAAGAGGTTGTGTTATCAGTGAAAATCTTACTTGGGCAGCCAAATCTTGTGATGAGGTCTTCCAGGAATCCAATGATTACCTTGTGGGAAGCACTCCTGGTGGTGATAGCTTCAATCCACTTGGTGAAGAAATCGGTAGCAGTCAGGATCCATTTGTCCTGCCCACTGGAAGCGGGGTGAATTTCTCCAATGAAATATAGGCCCCATTGCTAGAAAGGTCCTGAAACAACCACAGGATTTAACAACAAAGACTTGAGCTCTTGTTTTCCTGCAAATATTTGACATTTGGTGCAAGCTCTGACCCTTCTGCAAACGTCAGTGAATACAGTGGGCCAGTAGTATCCAGCCCTGAGGATTTTGTAGGCTGTGGTTTTCCAGAAATGATGCCCTCCACATAGACTGTCGTGAAATTCAACCATGATCCTTTCAGCCTCTTGCGGATCTACACATGTCAAAAGCAACCCCAGGGGGTCTTTCCAATATAGAACTTGATCAATAAGGCAGTATCTGACATCTTTGAGCTTCAGAGATTTTGCCTTTTTTCTTTGCAAGTCGTCTAGAGGCTGCAACTCTTGCAGAAAATATATGACATCCTTATACCAAAGACATCGAGCCAATGGGGGCTCCCTTTGAGGGTCTATTTCAGACAGTCGACCCTGCTGAATTCCTGAGCATTTGTTGATGAAACTTACCCCCAAAGCTTGGCAATTGGCTTCAGCCAATAGCTTGGCTAAACCTTGACCTTTGATCAATTTGGTAGGCTTTATTTCCAGGTCAAATTCCATAATCTTGTCTATCCACTTACTCCTCCTCCCGTCTATGTCAGGCTGAATAAGAATGTCTTTAATATTGGCTGAGGGGACATAAGCGATGATTTTTTACTATAGGACATAGATTCTAAATGCCTTGAGAGCCTTTACTAGGGCATATGCCTGCTTCTCCATAGTGTCATACCTGACTTCGACATCCCTCAATGCTCGGCTGAAATAGGCAACAGGCTGCTCTAGCCCAACCTTGTTTGTCTGTAATAAAACAGCGGCCACTGTGTCAGGTGAGGCAAAGGAGAAAATAAGGAAATCCTTTGAGTAAGGGGCTTCAGTCAAGGCCTTCTTTATTTTCTCAAAGGAATTTCGCAATTCAAAAGTCCACCTCACTTCATTTCCTTTCCTTAACATGGCTATTATAAGTTTTATCTCCTCAACAAAGTTAGGAACAAACCTCCTCAGAAAATTAATCTTACCAAGGAAAGATTGGACCTCCTTCTTGGACCTCGGGATTGATAAGGCTTGTATTGCCTCAAATCTGCTAGGATCGATCCTGACTCCTTCCAGTGATACTATGTGGCCTAGTAACCTTCCCTCCTGCATGGCGAACAAAGATTTCTTGGGATTTAATGAAATGCCAAAACTCCCGCATTTCAGGAAAACCTTCCTGAGATGACAACAATGTTCTTTATCAGATTTTGAAAATACTGTGATGTCATCCAGATAGACGACCACAAATTTATCCTTTTCCCCAATGAAAGCTATGTCCATGGCACGTTGAAACGTTGCCCCTGCATTCATCAATCCAAAAGGCATCTTGGCATACATGAATGTGCCCCATGGAGTGGTAAATGTCGTCTTTTCCCTGTCCTCAGATAGAATAGAGACTTGATTGTAGCCAGAGAAACCATTGATCATGGACATCCTGGATGCTCATGTTACCCTCTGTAGTATATGTTCCATCTTTGGTAAGGGGTAGTTATCCTTTCATGAGCTCCTGTTCAGGTTTCTGAAGTCTACACAGAGTTTGATTTCTCCATTCTTTTTCCTTACTGGTACCAAGTTGGCCACCCACTCTGAATATCTCAGTGGTACGATGATCTAGGCCTGTAGCAACTTCTTCACTTCCCTCT
>ML793961.1:440201-465611 GCA_009831015.1 Picea engelmannii | reverse complement strand
ATCCATAGGAATGACATCACATAATATCTTATCATTATATCCTCCTATCTTAAATTCAACCAAACACTGTTTGGTGACATTTACCTGATGTCCTTTTTGTAGCCACGAAACTTTATATGGACTTGGATGATCAGTTGTCTCCAGCTCCAGTTTTTCTACCATCTCGGTTGAAACGAGATTGTCCGTGCTACCGCTATCCACAATGACCTTGCATGCCCTATCCTTGGTATTGCAAGCAGTCCTAAAAAGTCTGGTCCTTTGGACTGAACTCTCCACCTCCTTCTCTCGTGTTAAGAGAACTTTTCGCATCATCAACGATCTTCCGCCTTCAGCGTCTTCTGCCTCAACATCTCGCCTCTGCGCTTCGGTGATGTGAGTTTCTCCTCCATCTTTCTTTTTATCTCGACACTCATAAGAGTTGTGTCCATTCTTTCCACACGTGAAGCATGTGATTACTCCACCTCTGCCTCTTCCCCTACCTCTAGTACGAGGAAAAGTATTATTATCAACATACCCTCCTCTTTGCTCAGTATGTTGTCCCCTCTGTTCAACATATTTCCCTCGTTGTGAGCTTCCACCCCTCTCTGTTCGTGTCTGAGGTTTCTTCCAGTCGTCCCTGGGCTTCTGGGTTCTTTCCTGGGCAACTGATTTGCCTCTGGGATGACTTCTGCCTCTGCCCCTCTGACTCTGCTTTTGGCTCAGCTTCTCTTCAGCCTTTAGAGCCATTTGATAAGCATCTTCCATCATTCGGATGGTCAACATACTTATCTCATCCTGAATCTCATATCTCAGGCCATTCATATACCTGGCTACCTTTTCATCATTGCCTTCACGATGACCTGCCCTGATATTCAACCTATAAAATTCCTCAGTATATTCCTTTACTGACATCATCTTCTGTCTTAGGTTCTACATTCTCCTGAACAGAGAAATTTGATAGTCCCTGGGAATGAATTTTGCCTTCATCTTTGTAATCATCTTGTCCCAGCTCTTGATTTTCTGCTTGCCTTGGCAACGCCTATCCGCCTGTAGTTCATCCCACCACAAGGCTGCATGTCCTTTTAATCTCGTGGCGGCATGCTTGACCTTCTTGTCCTCTTCAATATCTTTATAGTCAAAGTAGGTGTCCAGAGCTCTAATCCAGTCTAGAAGCTCTTCTACATCCATATTTCCCTCATAAACTGGAATGTCCATCTTCGCCTTTACACCCATTCTTGCAACAACCTTAAGCAAGCGTTCATTTGCTACATCTTCTGTTGTGACTTCTTCTTCTCCATGTCCAACATCAGCTTCATTTTCGGACTCACTGATATCTCCTACATCAGCTGTGCACCTTTGTCTTATCTCCAGGTCCACAAGTCTGGCGCGCATGTTATGCAGATCTCTTTCTACTTCTAGATTCTGCACCTCTCTACCCCTTCCTCTGGGCATTTCCCTTTCCTCCTCTGGATCGGGTGATTGTCTGTCTCTTCTTCTCGGCAGCATGGTGAATCTTCCTGTTCCCTGCTACAGAAAGCAAAGAAGCTTTTCTAAGCTCTGATACCACTTGACACAGGCGCACACCTCTAGCACGTCCGCTCATAGGATCTTTCCTCCTTCCTCGGCCTGAAGAACTGAAAGGCTCTTCTATTTCCCTATCGGGAAATTTTCACCCACAACAACTCTCTCACGGGATCTCCCTTTCTTCTATCGGGAAATCGGACTTCCCGACTTTGCAAGCCCTGTGGTCACGCGTTTGTCTCTTGCGATTCTCCGAAATCCGATGTAAGTCAATGTTGACCTTTTACTTTTCTATTGGGTTCCTCCTATTGGGAATTCAACACTTGCGATGTCCAAAACAACTCACTTTACCAACTCCCGATCCCCAACACACTGATGCACTCACGAGTTTCCACTGTCCACGTCCCTGTCACCTCGTCGGGATTTCGGACTTCGCTATATCGTGAAGCCTGATGTCTAAGGTTTTGAGACTTTCCTTTCCCCAAATTCCGAAACAGTATGCCACCTGTCCTCTCACCGATTCCTATGGCCCACACTCCTTTAGCTGTCGGGGCATCGCGTTTCGCGATATCGCGATTCCTGATGCAACATTTCCCTTGTCTCCAGGACTCCTGAATTGCCGAACCTCGACTTCTTCAGATCTTCCAATGCGCGTCCCAAATGATGGGCGGTTCAGATCGAACCTTGGACTTCGCCAAATGAAAAATGAAAAACCACTCACTCCTATGAACCCCGATGACCAAACCTCCGATCGAGCAGTCAACTGGCACGTGTCTTACCTAAGATCCACTGCTATGATCCCTTCGTTTTTGCGAGACTAAAAAAATCTTGAATTCTTGACCTCTGAATTCCAAATGCCTCAATATCCCGATGCCTTCCCAGATTTTCCCCTCTACTCATGAAAGCTTAAACCTTATGCAACTTCTGTCAAGTCGGACGGTTGACGGGTAATTGTTTGATGATCCAACGGCTCACGATCCCTAGAGCTTAAACTCCGGACGTAACCATATCCTCCTCGCTTCTTTACCAGATCGGACGGCTGGCGGGATCTCGCAAATCCTTCCCACAACTCTCGACTATCGATTCCTTCCCCCTTGATAATTTATACGAAGGAAAACCAAGAACTCCTCCTTGGACTTATCTGCTTGCACTATAAACTTACGATGCCTTCAATGTTTTCAAAGGCTTTACTCCTCCTGAACTTCTTCACAACTTCGAGCCTCAAAGAGGGTCTTTGCACGCACTCCTTGCGGCAACTCTCAGACACTTCCAAGTGCTGAATACCTTCGACTCTGCGCACTCCTGCAGCAGCAGTCCTTCAATGCTCCGCTCATATTCACAACTGAGGCTTCCCTTATCCTGCGCACTCCTTGCACGACTCCTATAACCCAATTTCACTTTTGGGTGAACGAGAACAAGAGTTAAACTATCTGAGCCTTCTGTCAACGCACCCCTTGTGGACGACTTCATTGCACTCCTTGCAGGAATATTTGCTCAGATAAAGAAATAATTGAAACTCATTTCTCCTACTTCCTTTTCTCAGTTTTCAAACACTCAGCAAGAAATCATTCATACATAGCATATAAAGCAAATGCATAATAGGAAGTAAATACTCATGAGCATAGCATTCAACATACATACACAGAGAACAAACACAAAACCATGAATTTGAATCAAACTCTTCTATTAATTCAAGCTCTGTACATGGGTGTTCTTCCACAGCTCTCTGCTTCTCTTCTATGCTCTTCCTGCTTCAATAATAATACAAATGCACAATGAGGACCGTGTCTATATCCCGTTTGCCTCTTGCGCTCTCGAACAGTCTAATCTAGAATTAAATTTCTATCTACCTGCATTAACTATCTTAAATGCCTCCTACCTACTAAGGACGAGAGCATATAGCTCAAGGTCCCGATTACATCACACAAGTGCGCTTCATTAAATTGTTACATTTATGCTTGCGCAACAATCCCAAGGTAAATTTCAAAATTTGTGCTGGCGCTGTCCAGCTGTCTCTTGCCTTCCGCGCTGGCTCGCTTGACGTGGGAGATGCTCCTGCATCACAATTTCAAGGGTCCTTCAAAGGAGCATCTTGACATCTGTGTAAGCTTGGTTTTTATTATCTAACAATGCTTTGTAGGAGTGTCACCGTGGTAAAATTGATCTGACACCCTATTTGACCAAAATGATTAAAGATAAGAAAAAAAACAAATCATGACAGAAGTAAAACTATAGAAACTAAAACATCAACAATAAAAGACAGAAATGAAGCACAATAGGAAAAAAACTTAACCTAGAAAGTAGAAATCAAAGTTCTATAAAGCGGAGAAAAGAAGCGCAAAATTTGAAAGTAGAGCTAGGTTACTAGTATACAGAAATCCAATCAACATTAGAACCCTTTCACGTTGGTCCTTCGCAATACTTCAAGCGAGGACTGTTAGTGTTATAGGAAAACCATTGTCTCTGTAATTCTTTTAAAATTTTTGAGTTAGTGTCCAAGACAAAAGTAATCTGGAAATAACCCAACACTTGAAATTATGTTGTAATTATCATCCCTTTGACGCATACGATTAAATCGTCAAGATAAGCATGGAGACTGACCAATTCATTGAAAGCCGTGTGTACAGGCCTTTTAAGGGCTGTACTTTCATCAAAAAATCCAGAAGGCAGGTAATTGTAAGACATAGTATCGCAATTTGTAGTAAGAGTGGTTTTATGGAAATTTTCCCTTTCTACCTTGATTTTACTGTAACCAAACAAACTTTCGGGTAAGGGATTCAACTGTAACTCTACAACTTGTTGTAGAATCATTCTTGCATAGAAGGGGGGAGAAAATTTTCTCATAATAAACTGACTGAGGGTGCGAAGATGAACGCAGGTTCTAGTATGATCTGTGATCTTTGAAGAAGGTACCTGATTTGGAACCCATTTAAGGTGGACTGAAAAAAACATTCCAGCCCTTAAGAAATCTCTCAACCCCCTTCCAAAGGGCGCCTTCAGTGAAAAATTAACAAGTCCTTGTTTTTTCCCAGCTAGCTTTAGAATATGTTGAACAAGACCAGGATCAAAACCACAAAGATCCTCATAAGAGCAAGCAAAAACCTTTTGATATTCACCAAGTAGCCCGGTGGACCCCATCTCTTCTCTAGAAGAACATTGGACATTTATTTTAACATCTGTTGAAGATTCAGGTGTCCTAATGATCAGGAGGATGGATTCAACCACCTTCTTTTGTAACTCCTGGTATTTATGTTTTTCTTTGTTGCCTACAACACTCAATGAAGATGAACTCTCAAGAGGAGTCAAGCCCTCAGGAATCTCATAGTTTTCTGTGGATATAATCTCTTCGGGCTCAAGAGGTTCATTTTGAAGGGCAACACAAATGCTCTCATTGTTAGGGATGGCCTTCCAAGATCCTTCCTTTTCATGAACGTATGGGCGATGTAGAGATTAAAAAGCACAATTAGGCCTATGAGGCAAGAGTTGTTGATTAGGAGAGGCTACAAAGACAGCTAACCGCTCAACCATTGAATTCAACTCCTTCTTAACATGAGTGATGTTGAAAGATAGAAGGTTCGAAACAAGTTCCCAAACAATTTCGGAGTATCGTTCCATCAGCTTGTTTCCAGGAGAACATATCTTACGTATTAGGTTCACAACAAGGTCAGAATTTCCAAAAACTGAAAGATGACCACAACCACGATTAAGTGTGTTCTCGATGCCTAACAATAAAGCTTTGAACTCAATGACATTATTTGTACAAGCAAACTCCAACCTGTATGAAAGATTATGAATTTTTCCTGCAGGGGAAACCAAGATAATACTCGCCCCATTACCTTCGTTAGAGTGTGAATCATCAAAGTGCATGTTCCATAATTCATCATCTAGATCATTTCTTTCCAAAGGAATATTATCCTCTTCAACAAAGATGGAATACACTCCTAGGTATTCTTCGATATAGTTTACGCTAGAGTGCATAACACTCTCTATGTAGGGTGAAATTATTCCCTCTCTAAGGACTATAATGTTCTTACCATTCTAAGGAATGGATAAATGTGTCCCTTCGAGTGAGAGGTACCCACCTGTTAGGGATTTCCAGTCTCTTCCCAAAGTAATTGAGTAATTGCTTACAGGCATATCAATCACCTGAATGTTGAGGGTTGTCCTTATCTCAGGATGGGCGCATAAAACCAAGGTTACATCCTTAATCTCACCTATGGTTGTTTGTTGTAGACTATTATAGGAGAGCATGCTTCGGGCATTTTCATTTGTACAAGACAAGCCTAGCTCTTCCATAATAATCTTCAACATCACACTTGGGCCTAAACTGCCATCAATGAGGCAACAATGGACAATCGTATCCATGATGTTTACAGAAATATAAAAAGGGGTTTTTTCTACATGGTATCTAAAGTTATGTACACCTACTTTATTTACAGAAGAATCCTCTTCATCTACATCTTAGGAAAGATTGGCTATAATGGAAGCTTTTCCTTCCATGAATTGTTTCAGATGCATCTGTTGTTTAGGAACGACAAACATGTCTAGGAGGGTTGCATCTTTTTTGATGTTGTCCAATTGATTCAAGATATTGTATTTGGAAGAGGGAGGAGGGGGAGTGATTCCTTGACTCTCAGGAATTTTAGGAACCTGGGGCACAGCAGCAGTTGAGGATGAGCTCGGGCTAGAAGAACTGTGGGGAGGATAAAATTTTCCCTTGGAAGCATAGGATTTTTTTCTAGTATTAATAACCATGACATCCTCTGGCTCTGCAAAGTCTAGGACAACGATAGTAGCTTCTGGTCTCTTACCAAATATCTTATCTCTGACACTCTTCTTTACCTCATATGTGGTTTCTTTGTGGTGTTCCTCGCAAAATTTACACCAACTTCGAGGCAGGATAGCCTTAGGATGAAAATTGTTTCCAACTGGATTTCTAAAGGGGGTTGCAGAAGAGGATGAGGGTCCAGGGGTGAGAGGGGAGACGGTACCCTTCTGCTCAAATAATATCATATGGTTGTTCATATCTTGTACTAGTTGCAAGAGAGAGAACATGTATGTCTGTCTAATTGATTCTCCCTGGGGAAGACCAATTCTTTCAAGTTGTTCTTCATACTCTAAGCAAGTATGCAGAGCGGAACCGAGATTATTGATGGCCTTTTCTTCAAGCCTATGATGGTAGGGAGAAGGCAATGCATTGTTGTAATGAATGAAAGTGGCTTGGTTATGAGGGCGGATAAGTTCAGGGATCTGATTGTACAACTTAGTGAAACACAAGTTGAAAGACTTGATGGTCTCACCATCTTTATAAGTGACGTTATTGTATTCCCTTAGCTTCTCGGCAGGGCTTTTGGATTGCCCATAAGTGGATCAGAACCAATAGATCAACTCCTCCCAAGTAGATAGGATCTTAGGAGGAAGGTCAAAGAAGTCGGCCACAACCTTTCCTTCTAAGGAATTGACGAACAAGCGCATGCAAGTGTCATTGTTGTTAGCCCCTATGTTATGACAAGCATTAAAAAATGCCACTAGGTGTTTATTGGTACTGACAGTGTTATTTCCTGAAAACTTAGGCAAATGTTATTCAAACTTTGGAAGTGGGCGAGTAGCAGGTGCTAGGTTAAGAGGAGAGGACACATGCCATGGTGTGGTTGTGGCATCTTCTTTGAACTGAAAAATCCCATACTTTTTAATGACTTTGGTGGGGTTTGTAGTATATTAGACGGGGATATGGTGGTTGTACAAGCTACCAATCACTGATGACGATGAAGATTGGGAAGATGGAGCACTTCCAGTGCCACCAGAGCCACCACTAGATTGTATCTTGTGGGTGATAGATGAGGAAAAGAAAGACAAGCTGGATGAATCAGATAAAGTCCTCCTTAGAGAACTTTGTTGGACAGATAACACTACGTTTCTTCTTCCTATTTCAGCAATAGGATTGATTTCAGATGACAAGCCTCTCCTTGTTCTAGAAGCACGTGAATCTAAGGTCATGAAAGGAAGGCCAAAGCTGAAGAAACAAAAGGTTACTGTTGATTTCTACGCTGCCTACGTCTAGCTTCCCATTGTTCTTGAACACTAATATCTCGTTCAATTTCTGCCCAAGAATGGTTAAGCTCAACACGGGTCCTAGCAGTTTCTAAAATAGTATGAAATAAGTTCAAAGCAATGTTGGTCTGGTCTTGGAGACTGGGCTCAAGATTGGGCTGCCTCGCAACAGGAACAATCATCAATAGTAAAACAATAAAAGAATCAAATTCAAAAAAGAAAGATGTATCGATGAAAAATCGAATATAAAAATTAACTAGAGAGATATCAAGGATCTCCCCAGTATGGTCGCCAAATAAATGTTGAGGAAAATATATGAATTGATCTTACTTAAGCATTTTCAGACTTTACTTGGCTAAAGAGAAGTAGACGGGAATATCACCCTATGTTTATAGCCAACAAAAATAACATCATAACTCACAAGTATTAATTACAAGTGCTTAGGCTAGTCTTTTATCAACAAAAAGCTTGCTGGAAATTCACTTTTTATATAATTTTCTGAATATAACAATTGCTGAAATAAATGTAAGAACAAAAGTAGAGACACCAAGATGATAATCAAGATAGATGAGACATAAAGCAAACCTTTATTTCATTCCAATTCATGAAAGAGTCATTTTCTTTAAAAAATCTTATACATAAATCTTGGACCAAAGTCAAACTTAGACATCCCCAATGGAACATACAAAAGGACCTCTGATAGAAAACCAAAACTGAATTCTAAAAGATGGATCAGCTTGCCACAGATGGTTGCCCACTCGACTCTGCACAATAGCCTTTATCAGTCATGAAAATTAACTCACAAACAGACAAGTCTACACAAACTATCAAAGATAGACCAACACCTCTGAAGAACAAGTGTCTGAATGATTTAATTCAACCCTAAATATTGTTGTTTACAATAAGAACCTACTATCATAAAAGAGAATTAGGCTGTGATGAATATATGAATGAATGAAAACTGAACTATCTCAACATAAACTCAAAGAGAAAACCTTAGCATGCCTCTGCTTCTATCCTTCTATGTTCCTCCCTTTCCTCTTGCTTTTAACAAATTAGAATTGGTTGAAGAAGTTGAACCAATTCATTAGTTAAGTTAATTAAAAGACTCAACTAACTTTAGTTAGGGGGAAGAGTAATAATTATAATAGGGGTCATAAATAAATAATAACTAGTAGGCAGGACCCCTTGTGACTCCCTTTAGTTCATAACAATTATAACAATCATAATATAACTGTTAGTTAAGAAAAACACACATCCTTGTGCCTCCCATCAACATATTCCCTTTTGGGCAATTTAAACTCATGAAATTTGAAATTATTTCAAAAATAATACTCATATATCCAAAATAAACATGTTGTCCAAAGATCCCTGAAGTCAACTATCATAAAACAATAGATATAATAAACTCAAAAACCATATTTCCCAGTCTATGATCCAACCCTTCCTTGATTGCTACTGTGACCTCTTGATTTTCCTGAATTTTCCTTTGGTTGTGCAGAGCCTTTAGGCCTAATTTTGTTGATCACGTGGGAACAATCGTCCCTCAAATGCATATGGTAAGACACGGATTTCTCAGAGCCATTGGAGGGTGAGGAAGGGGCAACAATGGATTTTCCTTTATCAAGGTCATGGTGGGCCTCAATTTTCAATATCTTGCTAGCATGGGAGGATTTCACTGGCGAGTGATCAAGGGCAGCTTGGGAAATGGGGTTAACCGGTGGAGGAGGAGGCAAAGACAAGTTGGGCCAGCCACGATGTTGGGAGACTGTCGGGTGGACAATCTCCTGCCATCCATCATTTTCAGGGACCTCAGGTTGTAATGAGACATGAGGAGGTACAAGAATACTGGGTGCCTTCGGGGCTTGGAAAGTAGGCCTTTCAGGCCTAGGTTGGACTATTCCCTACCCAATCCAATTGAAGAATCCGGCATGAAACAATTCGCCAAGCTATTGGGAATCAGAGTCAAAATGTATGGAGAACCCAGGCCTTCTTGGGCCTCGGTTCCAATTACCTCTACCTATGTTTCCTCGGCCATGGCTACCTCTACTGAAAAAACTCATCCTGCATGCGTGATCAATTAGCAAATAGTCTTTTAAATAACCATACATGACAACTCTTTAAAAATATGAAATAGATTTGACTCAACAATGTATCAGACTCATGCAATCCAATCCATACAAATTGTTTCACCGTTAATCAATGAGCAGGGGGTGAAAAAGGGTTCTGGGATATGTGAGGGGGTTGTATTGAGCGAAAATATGATATAATGAGGGGAAAAAGATATGGTCACTGCTCAATGACAACAACAATCAACTGTAAATAAAACCAATAAAACCTCACTGCAATCCACACAAGACACTGCCACCTTCATCTTCTTTAACACAGAAATTCTCTTGACTACAATCGATCTCAGAACAGGGAGTTAAAAAAAATGAATATGGGAGGCGACGGGGTTTGTAATTAGCGGAAATTGAAATAATGGAAGGGAAGAAAAATGATTATTGTTCATGAAATTAATCCAATGATCCATAACACATTCCGCGAAAGGAGATGCATCCACCAACAATCGTATGACGAAATAATAGTTCCTGTGAATTTAATTAGTTCATTGTTCATTAATCAAATATCCAACACAATGCCATCACAAGGCCGTATGTATTCCACACAATTTCTAAGATGTTATGTTCCCTTCATTCACATACTTTTAATTTTATAACAATTTACGCATAGTACCCATTTCCAATCTGTAACTATCAAAATCAACCACTGCCCATGCATTTCTCCAATCACAATAAAACTTCAAAGGTCGTGTTTTCAAATTAACAATGAAATCACTATCATTGCAATCGGTCTTTTCATTTAAATTCAATGATATTTGTTAAACATGTATAGGCAGTAACCAGATAATCAAGACTAGGTTTCCACACTCGAAAATATGATTAATCATACAACCCACAGTCACCATTTAGACACAATCTATGCGCAAGGTAATTTGTCGAGGCAATGTAGTTCTGGCATTGTAAACAAATCAATTCAATGTGACTTAAAAACTGGGCCACCCATCCAATACGACTGTCATCAACAACATGCCTGCTTTGACCAGTGGTCGATTGCAATAAGTAAACATGCTTAAAACTCCGTGGGTACCCTTGAGTGTGAAAACCAAGCTATCTAAACCACACATAGTGTGCAACTAACAAAACCCCACGATGCAACATTTCCACTCAACACAACAAATACACAGTCACGGTAATAACTCAACATATTGGCTGAGCCATCGATTTAATATAAGATTGCTTTGATTTAGTCACACAATGATCGAATATGTTGTGCACACTCAGGCCTACACAACCAACAAGCACAAGGATGTAGTGGATATACTTTCTATAGTTATCCAGTTCAATAATCATTCGGCCTCAAGAAAAACATAGTTACCATGCCCAATTTTTCATTTGCAAAACACCATACACACAACGTGACGTGCGTGAGCAACACCAAGCATTTGTAACCAATGCTAGGTATCATCCGAATAATTATTAGTGCAAACACCAGTGATTGTATATCAACCAAACAATTCGCCATTGTTGTAGAAAATCAATCAACCGAACGAGCTGTGGTAGCTATGCATACGCACACATCCAATCGAATCGGGGCAGAGGCCCTTTCCATTAACAATATTGAGCTATTAACATAAGGAGGGTGACTGTATCTTTTGAAAGTTCAATTGGCAACAAAGGGTTTATCCTTATTATCAAAGAAGCAGTAGCCAAATGCCAAACCAACAAAACTTCTATACGACCAACTGGGTGATTCTGTATCCAAGGAAAACGACTATTCATTCAATCCACAATAACCCATAACAACTTGACAGGCACGACAATATCTTCTATAAAACTCCAATATGGAGGGTTATGTTGGCAAATGTTTACCAAGTAGCGTATGCTTGTCATTGATGGCAAGTACAACAGTGGAGATGGCAGGATAAGCAGGATAATATCCCTTGGGGATTCGGACGTGAAAGCTCAGGAGGAACAGCGTTGAGGAAAACACGCACAACAAAGCTCAAGATACAAGAGTTTGCAGAGGAGAAGGAAGACATAGATCCACAGCCGTTGGATCCCATCCAAAATTCCCGACAGCATGAGGGCCATCAGATCTGAATATTGACAAGAAGAGCACGCTAAAGAGGAGGACAGGTCTCAGCCGTAAGATCCAAGCGCAGGACCCGACCACCGTCAGATTAAGGTTGAATTTGAACCGTTGATTCCAGTCAATGGAGAGGCATCAAGGATCGGGACTTTGAAATGACAAAGTCACTTGACATCAGGAATGCCGATTGCGCGATGTGTGAAATCCCGACATAATCGGGACCGTCCATTTGGAAGGACGCGTGGCGGCAATCGGGCGCCACCGGGAGAAGCTCAATAGGAGGCTTCATCGGAGAATCGGGAATCGGAGTTTCACGAGTCCCATGAACAATTGCATCAGACATCGCGAAATCGCGATACGCAATTTCTCGATAAGGCATATAGCGTGTGGGCCACCCAGGAGTGAGTGGAGGACAGGTGGCAGGTCAAAGGCCAGGAGCCGTCAGAGGACTAGAGTATTGGGAATCGGCAAATCAGTATTCCCATGGACGAAGGATCGGGGAAATCCCTAGAGGAAACTCCGAAGCGGAATCTGAACCGTCCATTCGGTGGGATGCGTGTCAGGAGTATGGAGGAAGTCGGGGATCTGCATATCGCGGGTCAAAGGGGCATATGCACATTGACATCGTAAACCCCAAAACCCCGACAAGAGGTATGGTGGCGGTCACATGATAGCAAGTCACATGGACCATTGTGTAGCCGGAAGGGGCTAAAGCTCGGGAAAGGAGCACATCGGGGATCGGAGAATCAGGGGTTCCAAGTACATGTGCATCTCGACACTGAAAACGTTGAAACCCCGATAGAGGGATATAAGGCTGCGGTCTTATGGCATGTGGTCGTATGGACTAGGGCATAGCCGATAGGGGCTAGCTCATAGAAAAGGAGCTCATCGGAAATCGAGGATTCGAGAGGACAAGGAGGAATCGAGCCTTGTTGCACGGTTAGGTGGAGAACGATACAGAAGGTGACACGACAGGAGTGGGGCCCTTCGTCAATACTCCACCATTCTGGACCCCCCCCGGTATTAAAGACAGAAAGGCAAGGGGGGTCCGGAATCGCTTGAGCGCCGTTGATCTAGGTGCTTTAATCCTGACCGTTCGAGAGATGCGCACCCAATTCCGGACCCCCCCCCTCCGCTTAAAGATAGAATGGCAAGGGGGATCCAAAATCGAATCCCGACCGTAGATCTAGGAGCATAGATACTGACCGTCTAGATTTTCTCACCGCATATCCAACGATGTAGATGAATTTAAACAAGATCGAAGGGCTACTGAGGCACAACGCAGTGAGACTGCTAGAAACCATTGATGACGTCTGCTAGAGAAGTCGAAGAGACCACTGTGTGATCACCAGAGGAGATGAAGAGTCTACAAGCTCTGTCCAGTGAAGGAAGACTATTCTTAGAAGGGATTGACAGATGGATGGGCATTAAGGCCTGTAACTGAAACAGAGAAAGTGAGTTCGATTGTCACAGAGAAGACAAAGAGTCTTAAACTGCCAGAGAGGCTGAGGAATCTCAGTATAACGTACAGTGATGCTGGAGACGTGGGGCGAACCACCAGAGAAGTTGAAGAATCACGATGATGATCAGACAGAGCACTTGAGAGGTGGAGGATAACGGCGCGAAGTCAGCATGCAGAGGCATTGCTAACATTGCATGCATAAGGTGCACAGAGTCCATAAATACATGGTACAAAGAAGAGATGGGTGCTGCTGTTGTTCGAGTGGTGGTGTCTGTTGATGTGTAAAGTGATTCATGCGTGAAGAAGGAAGATTGTGCAGCAGCTGAATTGATCTGAAGAGAAACTGTGCAGTGAATGGACATGGCGCACTGAGGATAAATCGTAGAAGAACAGACAGTGCAAGTGAGATGTGCAGAAAGGCAGTGTGGCAGAAAGAGCAACGAGATGCAGCAGAACAGTGATAAGTCGGGTAAGCCATTGTTGAACATTATATCACTGTAGTAAGTTTTAGATCCAAAGACTTATATTTCAGGGTGGTTGGGAGGTGCTAGGGAGGATAGTTGTCCTCAGAGGTTCAAGTGGGTGCTTGAACATAGGGATTTGGTGCTTCCTTCTAGTTGGTGCTAGAGAAACCAGGGAGTCGGTGCTTCCTTCTAGTTGGTGCTAGAGAAAACAGAGAGTTGGTGCTCTTAGCAAGTTGCAGCTTGCTAAACAGAGGTTGTAGCCTCATTATGAGTTGGTGCTCATATGTATGATAATGTAAAGAATGTAATTATTACTTATCATATAAAGAAAAAGAGGTTTTTGCCCTGTATGGGTTTCCTTGGAAAATATCTGTCTCTGTGTTTCTCATATATGTGACTGATGCTGAATGTGCCTGTGTTTATTTCTCTGCATTATTGTGATCATCATTCAGTGTTTCTGAAAAGAGTTTTTATAAAAGAAGCATAATTGTTTAAGGCCAGTAACAACTGATTCACCCCCCCCTCTCAGTTGTCTAACAGGTTAAGGGTTTTCCCAATAGCCATCACCAGGGGAACGAAGCCAACTCCTCGTAATGGTGGAACTTTCGAGGCCAAGGGTGTGCATAGAGAGAGAGACATAACTCATTGTGGATAGGTAACAATCCATGGCAGGGGACCAAAACAAAAGGTGAGGACAGGGCAGAGTTAACAACACTACAACATTGGCCATATGTCGAAAGAGTCACACCCAAGCCCATAGTACACCGACTACCTTTCACTGCATCTTCTCCGGCAAGTCCTCAAACTGCACCATAGGGATCTTGTGGGCGAGTCGATCCAAGTTCATATGGATTTTTTGCAACGTCCTCTCGATCTGTGTGGCATCCCTTCCTGGCTTCTCCTCACTGTACCCCCTGCGTCGGTGATGCAGGTACCCCTCTGGCCTTCTCTGTCCAATATCTGCACATTAATCATATTTTGTTATATTTAATTCATGACAAAAATATTTTTGGTTTGCCTCTTGAATTAAATAAAATAAATAAAAATTAAATAATTACAAAAATTACAATGTTTCCTACCGATCTCACCCAGTGCGACACCAAGAGGTACGGGCATATCTAGGTCTTTAGCAAAACTTATCCCTTTATAGGGATAATTGTCAATCACAATGATCTGATGTTGCCACTAGTCAAAGAATTCATCATCATGTGCATTTATTAAATTCCCACCTCCTAAGTGTTGTATCAGTGTGGACCATCATAGTAAGTATGGTTCTGAGAATCTATGGGGTGCCATAAAAACTCAGGGACTCATGGCAGGTGCTCTTTAAAAGAATAAAGAGCGTAAGAGGCTACAACACCCAAAGTTTTTAATCTTCCCAATTTTCACTCTGTGATTTGAGTATTCATACTCTGTAACAAATACGTACTCCAATCACATATCATTGGACGTAAACATTCTACCGCGTAGAAAATTTTGTGTTCTTGAGGCCTGGTGTAGAGTGGTGGATCCTACAATCCTGGTAATGGTATGTACAATTACCTTCAGACTCGGGTCCTCTATATTATGGATTGGGACTTGGCTCCCAACTCGTTGTGTCCCAGGGGTGCAATAGGTTGACATATAATCATCAATGGTCATACTAATACCCCCTTAGGTCCTGAGATTGACTACGTCACATCGTTAAGAGATCCCTGTAATGAAGTAAATATCATNCTCTCAATTTGCTCAATTTAATAAAAACTCACAATAAGATAGTTTTGGGGTCATTTTTCCATATTATAAAGAATTTTTAACCTACTTTTACATAATTTTTTCCATTTTTTATCATTAAAAATGCCTAATGAACCAGATTTTTTGTACGAGATGATCGTTTGAACTTAGATTGTGCATGGAGGATGATTAAAATTTAGTTTTTATATCCATTGGTCCAATTTTTGTGACTCTGTCAGGTAATGTTTTTGTCATTGGCATATAAGTTAGGATATTTTCCGCCTTGCATTATGCATAATCAATGAACTTTTATAAATTTTCCTTAGGGTTAACCCCCTTTACTTGATCCAAGTGGATATTAGTGGCCACCCACCTATTCCAACTGGCTCTTTGTGTCCTTTTTTTTATTCAACACGTCTTTCTATACCGCTTTATAATTGTGAGTTCTACACTTCTGGGGTTGTCTGAAGCCTCACACATTCTCCAGGTGGATACGGGTGGCCTCTTGCCTAATCCAACTAGATTATTTTGTATGTTTTCATGTTAGCACATCTTGTTGTACTTCCAGGGTTGTTTTGGCACCCTAAACATTGTTTTTTACACTTTCCACAGTCAGACTATAGAAGGAATTAGATTTTAATGGTGTAATGTTTAATTCTCAAAAAGACCTTTCCAACGGGCTATCACGTGCCTAAAACGGAGGCCGTATGCAAAAGATACGACCCTAGGAAGTTGAGGTACCAAATTACACCAACTTACCCATAGGGCCCACATGACTTTTGTCGTTTCACCTTCTAGGGTTAGGTTTTTGGATGTCTAGGGTTTTGGCATTCATGAGTAATATGAAAAGGGCCTCTAGAGCCTCATTGTAATCCATTTTGCTCAGACGGATGCACGTAGCAGCCACATCTCTTCTCAGAGATAGCTACCACCATTCGAGCAAGTGTTAGTGCTTCATTTTTACAGTTTCAGCCTATTTCATTATTTAATAGAAGATATTGTTCACTGGATATTTGTGTTATTCTTCCTATCTCTATGTTGACTGTATTCAGTCTATTAATTAGTTCATTCTGCTCCTAAATCCAGATCATTGGTATCAGAGCGGTCTGCTCTTCATTTATTTTTCTTCATGCATGTCCTCGACAAGTTATGGGTACAAGAAGTTGGGACTCGAACCAATTGAGCCATTACCAGATTGGTCGCATAGAGCCCGAAAAAAACACATGGGAGACGATAAGAAAGATGATGGAGCAGGAGATACTATTAAAATTTTGCTCGAGGAAGCCCTTGCACAACAAAGGAACGAAATGATGGACAACTTCGTGCATATCCTTCGACGGTTTCCCACGGGAGAAGCATCTTCGTCAAGCGACCATGCAACCCCCTTCAAGGTATACATAAATTTTGATATTCCATTATTTGAAGGACTGATAGATGCATATGTTGTAGATAAATGGTTGAATCTGCTCGAAGGATTTTTTCAGTCCACAATTTTTCCCATAGGGAAAAGATCACTTTTTCACTCCTCAAGGTCATTCCCCATGTTAAAGACTGGTGCAATAATTACTCTGAGCAAATGTTCGTGGAGGAATTGGAAATTTTTGTGGTGGCCCCTAAATGGGATTCCTTCTGGGACACCATTAAAGAACATAACTACCATGTTGGAATCTACGAGGACTAGTACACCAAATGGACCACCCTACATTAAGAAAGGGACCATACAGTACCAGACTTCGCCAATATTTTCCATACCCTATGCACCAAATTGGGTATCAAATATTCTGAGTGTCATCTGGTGCTCAAATACCGCAACTTTTTTCATAGATACATTCAAAAAGAAATGGAGTTCCTAGACATCGCCTCATTGAGCACGACTTATAGATACATTGTCAAGATCAAGCAGAAACAACGAGAGTTTGGATTTGCAAACCCCTCACAGCCAAAGCAGGGCAAAGGCAACCCCAACCCTCACAGCAAGGGACCAAGTCAATATGGTCACCCTCAGGAAAATCCGTCCAAGCCGCAACACAACAAGGGAAATGAGAAGATGAAGAAGGACACGGGAAAATGGTGTGAGTACCATAAAATTCATTGGCACAACACAGACGAATGCCGCTCCAAGAAGTCCCCCATGGCCGAGCTAAAGGCTTCCGAGTCAGAGGTCGATTCTGATTCCGATTCAAATCCTGAAGGAGGGAAGAGGATTATCGATGCTAAACCCAGTGCCACGGTCGCTACCACCAAAGTCCATCCAAGTGAACCAAAAGAACCAGAGGAAGGGGAATGCCTCTTTCACTAGCAGATGTGGGTCAAGGGGGCTCCGATTCATTTCATTGTCGACAACGGTAGTCAGAAGAACCTGATTTCAGCAGAGGTCGTCAAGTGGTTGAACCTACCAACAACACTGCACCCACAACCCTACACCATCGGCTGGCATTGTCAAAGAAGAGATATTTGTGTTAGCCAACAATGTCGTCTTGCCTACGACATCAAGCCTTTCAAAGATGAGGTAATGTGTGATATCGCTCTCCTTGAAGTTTGCGATGTTCTTTTAGGACAACCGTATTTGTGGAAGCGTCATGTTGTGTATGAGTCTAGACCCCGCAGTGTTATTATTACTTTGGGTAGACAATTGTACAGGATCCCATAGGTGGCACCACCTACTGTTGTTTCTTTAATATCTTCTAAGCAATGCAGTAAGGTCATTTCATAGACCAGGAAGTTCATCTTCTTTGTGATCCGTGCTCACAGTAAGCAGAAGTTCGCCGCCACATTCGTGGCCTCTACACAACGCCTCTCTTTGCTGTAGAAGCAAGTGGACGAGATAGTGGAAGAATACAGAGACATCTTTGTCTCACGTACAGGGGTGCCGACACACTGCCAAGTCAAGCATCCAATTGATCTGACCCCCAAGACACCTCTACCTAATGGACCAGTCTATCGGTGCTCGGTGATGGAGAATGACAAAATCAAGGGTCATATCCAAGAGCTTATTCAAAAGGGGCACATCAGAACCAGATCCTCCCCTTGTGGAAGCCCAATTGTACTGGTGTAGAAGAAGGACGATACTTGGAGACTGTGCATTGATTACAGAGCCTTAAAAAAAGTCACACTCAGGAACCGCTACCCCATTCCCAGAATTGATGACCTTCTTTACCAACTCAAGGTGGGCAAAGTTCTTCAAAAATATTGACATGAAGTCTGGCTACCACCAGGTCCTCATCGAACCAACTGATGTCTGGAAGACCTTCAAGTCTAAAGAAGGCCTCTACGAATGGCTAGTCATGCCCTTTGGCTTAACAAATGCAACAACCACTTTAATGAGGTTGATGGACGATGTATTGAGACCCTTCACCAACTCCTTTTTGGTAGTATATTTGGATGAAATCCTCATCTTCAACAGAACATGGGAGGAGCACATGCGACATATTCAACAAGTTTTGAGCACTCTGCGACAACACAAGCTTTATGCCAACTTGGAAAAATGCTCTTTTGGCATGAATGGGGTCCAATACCTAGGTTACATTGTTGATGAGGATGGGGTAAATGTTGATCCAACTAATTCATCCATGGATGGCCAGCCCCGACCACACTAACCGAGCTTTGGAGCTTCTTAGGACTAGCCAATCTTTACTGACGTTCGTGGTTGGATTTTCCCATATTGCATGGGCCCTCAGCGAGGTGACCAAGGGAGGTGGTAGGGCCAAGTTTGTGTGGGGGAAGGAGCATAAACAAGCATTTGAAGACCTGAAACATCATTTGTACTTAGCTCCAGTACTCTCCTTGCCCGATCTGCAACAACCATTCAAGATTGAGACCGATGCATATGACTATGTTGTGGGCGCAATTCTCACTCAACATGGGCATCTGATGGCATACCATAGTGAGACACTCTTTGATATTGTCCATAAATACCCCACCTATGACAAGGAAATGTATTCCATTGTACAAGCCAGTCGTCAATGGAAAAATTACATGATGGGGAAAGAGACGATCATACACATTGATCACAAGCCTCTGCAGTTCATACAGACACAGGGGAAATTGCAGAACGACCGCCATCAGAAGTGGTCCACCTATCGACAAAAATTCCATATCAACATCAAGTATAAGACATGTATCTCCAATTGTGTCGCTAACTGCCTCAGTCAACCTCATGTGGATGCACTCACCACTATGCTCCATTCCTGTGGACATGAAACATCGGAGTGGCCCCAACTTAACCAGCAAGATCCAGACTTTGCCACCACATATCAACTCTTGGCTACATACGCCACTGTCACTAATTTTCACATTCAGGACGAACTCTTATGCCACCTAGGCCATCTCTGTGTTCCTACAAGTGAGCGTGCAAACCTGATTTAGGAAGCCCACTACAGTTAGGTGGCAGGACATTTTGGTGTAGAGAAAACTATGGTCGTTCTTCAGAAACATTTTTATTGGCCAAAACTTCAATAGGAATTTCAACAAGTATATCAAATATTGCACTGCCTGCGCCATTTCCAAGCCATCCATCAAGAAGTAAGGCTTGTACACCCCTCTTCCTATTCCTGAGAAGCCACGAGAATCCATCTCCATGGATTACATGTCTGTTTTTTCATCCACCAAGCACATAAATGACTACGTGTTTGTGGTCGTTGATCGGTTTTTGAAGATGCCCATCCTCACATCCTGTAAGAAGAATGTCACAGTGGTAGATACTGCCAAGCTCTTCTTCGAACGAGTTTGGGTTCACTTTGGGATACCACAGACGATCATCTCCAACCGAGACAACAGGTTCCTCAACACCTTTTGGTTGAGTCTCTGGTCTTTGTTGGACACCAAGCTCACAAAATACACTTCTTTCCACCCCAAAACCGATGGCCAAACCGAGGTCGTCAATTGGATGATTGTGCACATCATGTGCATGTACAATTATAAGCATCCTCGTACATGGAACAAGAGTCTCCCATATGTCCAACATAGTTACAACATGGCTCTCCATAGTTCCACTGACCATAGCCCATTTTAGGTGGGTCTGGGATTCCAATCCTTCAGGCCCATTGATGTTGCACTTCCTCTTGCCACCGCATAGACATACTCTTCCCCTGATCATTCTACGATCGACAAAGCCACCAAATTCATTGAGCAGATTCAGCACATCCGCCAACAGGTCCAAGAGATTTTGCAGAAATCCAATGCTAAGTACAAGTAGCGCCATGATAAAAATAGGGTACCACACCAGTTTCAGGTTGGCGACAAAGTTTGGTTACATTTGTAGAAGGAGCGTTTCATTGGGCCCCATTGGAAGCTTCGCCCACTTCATTATGGGTCTTACACTATCACCAAGGCTGTGGGTAGCAATGCTTTTGAGCTCAACACTCCACCCTTCCTTGGTCTACATCCAGTATTCAATGTGGACCTCCTTCGGCCATATTTTCCACCATTATTGGACACCTCTGAGATCATCTTACAACTGACACCAACAGAGCTCAACCCTGACTGCATGGAACAAGCATCCACCAATCAGATAGTGGACACACAAGTCAAGGACACTCGCCAACAACGGATCCAGCTTTATCAGGTTGTCAAGGTAGGGCAACTCCTACACCAAGGCAAGTGGCTCACCCGGGGCCAAATCCAGCAGAAGTTTCCTCACCTGATGGGGGAACCCAACGCAATGGAGACCATTGATTCCTAAGGGAGAGCATTGATCTAGGTGGATATTGGTGGCCACCCACCTATTCCCACTGGCTCCTCGTGTCCGTTTTTTAGTACTTCTTTATAATTGTGAGTTCTACACTTTTGGGGATGTATGAAGCCTCAGACATTCTCTAGGTGGATATGGGTGGCCTCTCGCCTAATCCAACTAGCTTATTTTGTATGTTTTCATGTCAGCACATCTTACTGTACTTCCAGGGTTGTTTTGGGGACCTAAACGTTGTTTTTTTTACTCGCCACAGTTAGACTGTTGACAAAGTCAAAGTCTAACGACAAAATTTGTAGTTCTCTGAAATACCTTTCCAACGGGCTATCACACGCCTAAAACGAAGGTCGTATGCAAAAGTCATGACCCTAGGAAGTTGAGGTACTAAATTACACCAACTTACCCACAGGACCCACATGACTTTTGGCGTTTCACCTTAAAGGGTTAGGTTTTTGGATGTCTAGGGTTTTGGCATTCATGAGTAATATGAAAAGGGCCTCTAGAGCCTCATTGTGATCCATTATTCTCATACGGATGTGCGTAGCAGCCACATCTCTTCTCAGAGATAGCTACCACCATTCGAACAAGTGTCAATTATGCAGTTTTACAGTTTCAGCCTATTTCATTATTTAATAGAAGATATTGTTCACTGGATATTTGTGTTATTCTTCCTATCTCTATGTTGATTGTATTCAGTTTGTTAATCAGTTCGTTCCACTCCTAAATCTTGATCATTACTGGCGACACAAGCTTTTCCCGCTGCTTTGAAGGGTCGTTTTTTTCATGGTAGATCCTACTATCATGGTCATCCTAGATAGCACCTTGCTTTGCCTTTTGGTGCCCATGCTAAAGTTTTTCTTAGGCTTGGGAGTCTTATTAGTCCTATCATGACATTGCGTTGAAACCTCATATTCCTGTCAATATTATTTTGGCTATTTACCTACGGGGATCCCATACTTTTGTGCTCAAGTTGTAACTGCATTTCATTTTTACCCCTCACATTGTTGAGCCTAATGTCAACTTTCATTGGTTGTTTCTCACCTATTTTCTTATGCATTCTCATCAATTTCTAACCTTGTAATATTTTCCTTTGCAATTTGACACTTGTACCTAAGGAGGAAACATTCTCTCGAGTTTCCATATCCTTCCCATGCTTCCTTGCATTGAACACAAGTATATTCCTTGTGCTTGGAACTAGTTTGCTTTCCTACGAAACTCATTTCCTATGTGTAGTCTAGCATTCTTTTATTTTTTTTTAGGCTTTCCAATATGAAAAGGACCAAAAAAAAAAAAAAGAGGGTGGGTGATCCAGGTGGAAATTGGTGGCCACCCACCTATTCCAACTACCCCTTTTGATAGTTTTAGTTCAACACGTTCTTCTATAATTCTTTGTAATTGTGGGTTCTACACTTCCAGGGATATCTAAAGCCCTACACAACCTCCATATGGGGATTAGTGGCTGCCCACCAAATTCAACTAGCTTATTTTGGAAGCTTTCATGTCAGTACATCTTTATGTACTTCCAGGGCCGTTTTGGGGCCCTAAACAATGATTTTTTGGCTTTCCACAACCAAACTATGGTTAATGTCATAGTTTGATGGAATAATGTGTAGTTCTCGAAAATACCTTTCGAATGGGCTATCACACACCTAAAATGGAGGTTGAATGAAAAAGTTACAACCCCAGGAAGTTGAGGTACCAACTTACCCATTGAGGCCCACATAACTTTTGGCGTTTCATCTCCTAGGGTTACGTTTTTGGATGTCTAGGGTTTTGGAATTCATGAGTAATATTAAAAATTCCTCTGGAACCTCATTGTAATCATTCTACTTAGATGGATGCGCGTATCAACCACATCTCTTCTCAGAAATAGCTACCACCATTCGAGCAAGTTGTTTTTAGTTCTGCAGTTTTACAGTTTCAACCTATTTTATTTATTCAAGATAAGTTATTGTTCACTGGATATCTGTTGTTGTTCTCTATATCTATGTGCTATTGTATTCAGTTTGTTATTCATTTTGTTCCGCTCATAAATCCGGATCAGTGGCATCAGAGTGATCTGCTCTTTGTTTATTTTTCTTCATGCATATCCTCGACAAGATCCGGGTACGAGAAGTTGGGACTCGAACTAGTCGAGCCTTTGCAAGATCGGTCGCACTGAGCCCAACAACAACCCATGGGGGACGAAAATAAATATGATGGAGCAGGAGATCCTTTTAAAATGTTGCTCGAGGAATCCCTTGCGCAACGAAGGAATGAAATGATGGACAACTTTGCACAGATCCTTCGGTGGCTACCCACAAGAGATGCATCTTCATCAAGCGGCCATGCAACCCCCTTCAAGGTACAAGTAAATTTTGATATTCCAATATTTGAAGGACTGATAAATGAGGATGTTGTAGATAAATGGCTAAATCTACTCGAAGGGTATTTTTCGGTCCACAATTTTTCCAATAGGGAAAAGATTACTTTTGTACTCCTCAAGTCCGTCCCTCATGTTAAGGATTGGTGGGATAATTACTGTGAGCAAAGGGCCATAGAGGATTCTGCAATATTTGCGGTCACCCTTGGGATTCCTTTAGGGATTCCATTAAAGAACAATACTACCATGTTGGAAGCTACGAGTACCAATACACAAGATGGACCACCCTGCACCAAGAACTAATACCCAATTCCACTAATCGATGACCTTCTTGACCAACTCAAGGGGGGCAAGTTCTTAAGCAAGATTGACCTAAAGTCTGGCTACCACCATGTTCCCATTGAATTGACTGATGTACGGAAGACAACACTCAAGTCTAAAGAAGGTCTCTTCGAATGGATGGTCATGCCCTTTGGCCTAACAAATGTACCAACAACTTTCATGAGGTTGATGGATGATGTATTAAGACCCTTCACAAACTCTTTTGTGGTGGTATATCTGGATGACATACTCATCTTGTGAAGAACTTGGGAGGAGCACATGCAACATATTCAACAGGTTTTGAGCACTCTACAGCAGCACAAGCTATATCCCAACATGGAAAAATGATCCTTTGGCATGAACAAGGTCCAATAATTGAGATACATTGTTGATGAACATGGGGTACATGTGGATCTATCTAAGATCCAAGTCATTTGTGATTGGCTCGCCCCGACCACACTAACCGAGCTTCGAAGCTTCTTGGGACTTGCCAAATTCTACCGATGGTTCATTTTGGGATTCTCCCATATTGCATGGGCCCTCATCCAAGTGACCAAGGGCGGTGGCAAGAAAAATTTCTCATGGGGGAAGGCACAACAATGAGAATTTGATGATCTGAAGCATCGCTTGTGCTCAGCTCCAGTACTCTCCTTACCCGATATGCAACAACCACTCTAGATTGAGACTAATGCATCTGACTATGTTGTAGGTGCAATTCTCACTCAACACGGTCATCCGGTAGCATACCATAGTGAGACACTCTCAGATACTGTCTAGAAATACGCCACCTATGACAAGGAAATGTATTCCATTACACAAGTCTGTCGCCAATGGAAACATCACATTATGGGAAACGAGAAAACCATCCACATTGATCACAAGCCTATGCAGTTCATATAGACATAGGGGAAGTTGCAGAATGACTGCCATCATAAGTGGTTCACATACTTGTAGCAGTTCCATCTCAACATCAAGTATAAGACAAGGAGCACAAATCATGTCATTGACTACCTTAGTCGACCTCTCATGGATGCACTCACCATCGTGCTCCATTCCTGTGGGCATGAGGCATCTGAGTGTGGGCATGATGCATCTGAGTGGCCCCAACTTTATCATCAAGATCTTGACTTCGCCACCACCTATCAGCTCTTGGGTACAGGCGTGAATGTCACCAATTTTCACATTCAGGACAGACCAGCGTTACAAGAACCAGACCGGAACCGGCAAAACCAGCCGGTCCGACCGGTTCCAGACCCTGACCGGTTCAAACCGACCTCTCAAACAACTTTTGACCGGTTCCGTACGGAACCGGTTTTTTTTGCTAAGGAGGCCCGCGGACGCAAAAGTAAGGTAATTTTTTATTTTTAAAAAAAAATTAGGGTTGGGGGCATGCATGGGAAGCTTCTAGAATTGTCTAGAGCCCCTAATGAACCTATAAATCCAACCCCACCCCCTCTCTTTCACTCACACTACTCATTTGGCTTCTCTTGAGTTTTTGAGCTAAGAGTTTTTCTTGAGTTTAGAGAGTTGATTGTAGGGCTGAGTTGGAGAGGTTCCTAGCTTGCTTTGGAGAGGTGATTGTTGGGCTCATTTGAAGAGTTATTTTGCCTCTTTTCTTGAAGTTTATTTGGAGAGTTATTTTTCCGAATTTGGGAGCATATTTGGAGCTATTTTGGAGCATATTTCTTGGACAGCTTTG